>JAQJVL010000400.1:54465-119980 GCA_035578905.1 Stictocephala bisonia | reverse complement strand
AAATACAGTGCGAATGCTTCGCACGGGTCGGCTAGTCTATTCAAATAGGAAAAAAACTCGTAAACATTGAATACAATTAATATGGAAACACTCCTGTCACCTGACGTGATATGTTATTAGGATCTGGGGGTGTGGTTTTATTCCTCGTTGAAGTAAAAACACCATGGCAGCAACATTTATAACATATCTTACAGGCTAATGGGTCTATTATATAGAGTGTTAAGGTCAGGATTGTCAACCACTTCTCTTTTCTTTCTCCGCAAGTATTTGATCAGTCAGCTTACTGAAAAGCTTTTGTAGTTTAGACCCCTCATCAACTCTATCTCAGCAACGTCTAGATAACAGTAAAGTTTTGTCAGACTCATTGATGTAACAAATAAGGATTACATTGTTTCATGTTAATTGGGACTTCAGCCTCTTCAACAGAGGAGAGGTCTTTCTGACCTTGTTGTTTCTCATTAAAGTGATACGAAGCCTCATTGATAATCCAGAACGGTTGGCGCCTATTGATTTTAATATTCCAGTTTGCACATTTTCTCGTGAGTTCTTTTTCCACATATGCATCGAACAAACTATTCAAGGTATGTCCCCCTCTACAGCACACATAAATTTAGCAATGGAGTCAGAAGTGCTGTGGACTCTTTAGTGATTCCTAAGCATAATTTTGTCGAAATACCCTCTAAAGGCTCAAAATGCATGGATTAGTATGTAGTTTATTTTAGATTGTATGAATGTTTGTATTTAGAATTAATTGTATGGTTATTAATAATGTAGGTAATACTAATATTAAATATGTAATGTGAACACATATCTTTAACAGAAATCAATTTGACAAAGGAAGCAAAACGGTTACATCAAAATGACGCTCGTCATTTTGTCTGAATTTGGCACAAAACGTCCATTGCATATTTTGACCCGAACTGTTTCATTTTTTACATCAACATGATAGTTAAACATTATTCTTATTTTCTGCGGATTTAAAATAAAACATTCATATTTTGTTCAATAAAATCTCTTTATTAAAAAATAACTGAACAAATACGATGCATTATGTCGTAATTATATCATTAATTTAACCACTGATACATTCCTGTATTGAGGATCATTCTAGATTTATCAGACATTGATTTAAAAAAAGGTAAAATGTAAAATTATTGTTGTAAAATCTTTTTACATTGATTTTATGATTTCTTGAATCTAACTATATTCAGAGCCGGATTTTCCTATAGGCTCGGAAGGCCCGGGCCTATGAGCGCAAGCTCCCAGGGGGCCCACCACGCTCGTCTGAGAAAAAATAAAGTTAAAAAAGTACCCAGGAATAACAATAAATAGCCATAACTTAACACATTTTTTTAATTGATTTTAAAAAGCAGGCTGATAAAGCATTCTGATTTTAAAGTTCATTGGAACAAATAATTGTTTGTAAAGTTAAACTATTTTTTCAACATTATGCATCAACTTCGTTACAACATTGATCTTAAACACGGGAGAACTGTCTATAGAGATGTAGTCGAGCGGTTCGCATCGTATTGCCACTGCGTAGCCCTATGCAATTCCCATGTTTCTCGTACAGAGGAGGGCGACCGTCTTAGTGCCGCCAAATAACTACAGATTGCAGTGATTCCTAGTGGCGCTGGCTGACCTCATTCTTTCGATTCTTCTGAAAAATAGAATAGGCATTGATGCACGCAATGTCTAATATAGTGTAATAGAAAGTGACAATACTAAATCAAGAAAGAAACAAGAAATGCACTTTCAACAAATATACTATTTGTATCTAAGACAGTAAATTAGGAAACGGAAAGGCCCAAGGGAGGGTTAAAATATGTACATCCAGTATTTAAATTAAACAATTGGAAAAAATACTAAGCGTATAAGAATAAAATGTTGTACTTAAAATGAGTACATATTTTGTGACAATTAAAATGTTTTAAAGAATTAAGAACAAAATAAGTTCTTATTTTAACAATATGTATATTTGTGGACATTTTTTAACCCTCCTTGGGCTTTCTACGACTAAACAACACAAGCTAGTTGAGGAGTTATAGTGAAAGTACATGATTCGGTAAAAAACAATCCATTTTAAGCTTACAAATGTGGAGCCGAAATCTAACATGGGGTTTTGTTAGTTTATAATACAGGACTATATTATTAGTCCTAAAAATACGACACCCATTTCTTTAAAAAAGATCCATATTCGTAAAAATTTAATATAAATAACACAAAACTCACTCCTCAGTGCCTCATTCCAACGTATAGTAGTGTTGTATTACATTAAATACAGATTAATATAAATACAATGCAACTTAAAATACAGCTAAGTTAAACATTTTCAACCCTACCATAGACCTTCTTTTATATTTGGTATAATAGAAGATCTATGGCCTTACAACTTTATTATTATATAAGTTATGAATATGTGTTTACTTGAATCTTAATTATTCAATTGTTCATGATATTTGTCTAACAACCATGCATAATGATTTGATAAAGCACATTATGGTAAAATCGACTTTTAAGGGTACCAAACTTTATGTTAAGATCTAAAACAAACCAAGCAGTAAAATTCCACGTGCTCGCCTTGTGGACTTCGTATAACTTTCAGGTAGCTATGCTATTCTCGCAGTGTGCATGCGTGAGGAACATATTCCATATAACTGCGACTTGAAAAAGGAACGTTACTAAGTAACCTTAGGGCCTAAAGAGTAAAAAGTTCTTTTCAAATTTTCGTAACAGTTGCTTTAATAAATGAAGTGAATAAAACCGAGTAAAACCTTTTACTTTCGGCGTGACAAGGAAATACTTGCGAGTACGTGAATAAAATAAGAAAAAGCTAAATACTTGTAGTAATTTCTAGTCAATAAAATATTTGCTTAGAAATGAGGTGAATAGAAAAAATATTTATAACAGATTAGGTGATAGAAAATTTAATTTTTACAAAGAGGATAGGTCTTTTATAGCAGAATCTTCTTCTATAGTAGATATAGAACCATATTTTACATAGTTGGTTTTAAGTTGCATCTTTTCTCGTTTGATTTTCAAAGAATAGGGTCATTTTAAGGTATCCTCTGGAAAATCTACAGGTGAGTCGGCGCTAGATATCATCACTCAATCACTACTCAACTATGAACAGAACGCGTGAACAGTGAACACGCGTGTGGTTAGCAAGCGTCGCACGAACGGATGCTAGACAAGCACGTTAGAAGATAAATACTGGCAGAACGAGGCTCACCTTCGGGTATCTTCGGCTCCCGGATCCAAGATGGTGGCCACCTTCGGGCATCTTCGGGTCACGTGACCAGATCCAAGATAGCGTCCGGAAGCAGTGCTGCCAACCATGTGGGAATTTTTCCCTCCATAAATTTCCCTCCAAATTCCCATTTCCCCCTCAAATTCCCCTGTTATACTATATAAAATGCACTTTTTCCAACATGGCGGCCTTTCCCTTGTTATACTATATAAAATGAACTTTTTCCAATATGGCGGCCTTTCCCTTGTTATACTAAAAAAATGAACTTTTTTCCAATATGGCGTCTTTTATATATGTACTATAATAAATGCTTTCGGGTACTTCTGGCGGCCGTCGGCTACCGGTCTGGAGCGCATGTGAGGGGACTTGCTACTCTGTGGTTTATTTCATATATACACTTTAACAAATGCAATATTTCATATATTCACTATAACAAATGTCACAGCGCACCTGGTGGCAAAACTAAGCGCATCCATTCGGAAACATGGCGCCTTCGGAAGGGAAGTCCGTGGTGGTAATTCCCCTCTCCAAATTTCCCTCAAATTCCCTCGTTATACTATATAAAATACACTCTAACCTAACCTTTCCCCTGTTATACTATATAAAATGCACTCCTAACCTTTCCCTCGTTATACTATATAAAATGCTTTCGTGTACTTCCGGCGACTGTCGGCTACCTTCGTATGCTCTTAACATATGATGCACCCGTCGGCTACTGGTCTGGCGCGCATGCACACCCAAATGTTGCGCTCTGATTGGTTGCCTCCCTCCCTACTTTACAAGTAATCTTTCTCACATGCACTGTTAGCCGACCTATTTAAATTAATTCTTTATTTAATTTTTATCAATTTTTTAATAAATACACTGTTAACATGCACTCTTACCTTCGGGTACTGATATACGGCTTCCTTTAACATATATCGTTACCTAGCTATGCCCCCCATATACTTCCGTGATACTTCCGTAATCACGGTTAATCATTGGGTATCCTCAAGTCCCTACTTAACACTCTTACGCTATGCAACCCGCAATACACGCTTTATTTAAAAATTAAGGGGCAGCTATTATTTATATTAACTATTTACTTATTTTTTTATTTTTATTTAATACACTGTTAACTTTAGGGTCATTCTACCCCCCTCCCATCTACTTCCGCTTAACTTCGTATGGATACCTTCGTATCAAACACACCCGGCAATACGTACTTAACAAACATCCATTTAACTTTGTACGCTCTTACCCTAGAGCCCTCATGCCTTGAAATCTTTGTACTATCCAACCTAAATTACTTTGAATATTATTTAACTGTACATGAGAAAGATCATGGTATAGTACAGAATCAGGAAGTGATCTTAGTAAGATATGGTAAAACTTTCTATAAAAAGAGTAAATTCCATCCAAAAGTAAGAAAAAAATCAAAGATACATACAAATTTCATAAAAAGAGTCATTTTACATAAAAATGTAATTGTTGAAAAATGTCTCAAATCAAGGAAGAACTACCAAAATAAAAGGAAAGTACTCTCCAAACCCCTTAAAATTGAGTTAAAATGTCCATAAATAGGGATATTTGTGTACAAAATGTGTTATAATTCCCTAAAAATATTACAATTCAGTACCATAACAATTATATTTCTCGCAGATTTTATTAATGTGTTTGTTTTTGATTGAGATTTAACCAGTTTTTTTTTTTACGGTGAGTATTTAATTCCTCACTACCCTCAATTAAGCTGAAGGCAAAACTGAAGGGTATTGCCCAATTCCCATGGGACGCGCCCGATAGAGGACTGGTATCCCCACACGGGTATTTTAGTGTAATGAGCCCCAACCGAAACGCTCATTACGGTGGTAGCCATCCAACAAAAAATTGCTACCTCCCAGTTTTATTTTTGTATTTTTTTTTGTACTTTTTTGGGTCCCTCAGTAATTAAAGACATCACTTTACTTAGAGAAGCCTACCCGTACAGACTTACAAAGGGGTTTTTATATATACATTTGTTTTATTATTTTTTGGTTCTGTTTTTTTTACAGTAGGTTTTGTGTTTTTTTCTTTTTTGTAAGCCACTCTCCCTCACACACGGTACCTACGGATACTATCCAGCCATAGAGTGTAACATTCAATCATACACGTACCATACGAGGGCTCGGACTGCGACTCGAGGTCTTACGGGGTTTAGCCCAGCCCCAAGCTGCAGGACTGCCGCAGGTCTTAGGCGTTTTACGGCTGCCTTGGAGAAGAGTCGGACGATTTTTTATTAAATTTGGGCCGTCCTCACCTCGATGGTACGGTATTCTAAAGAAATTCACACAGAGCTGCAGATAGCCGTTAATAAATTTTAGTTATGTAAACTCACAAAAGTGTCCATATTATAACAGAATTTACTTTACAAATTGTTTTTAAAGGTTGACGGTAAGTAAAAGAGTTTACTCAAAACTAACTTAACATTACTTAACTGGATTAGGAGTTACCGTAATCAAGAAGAAGGTTCGCCCAGTACGAGGTTTTTACATTGCACTACGGTTGGGTTGAGATCATCCAATGCCGTAAATTGGGTTTATACGGGCATGTTAGTAACCATGGGTTACAATCCCATTCCATCGCTTTTTTAATAGTTGGAAGTATATATTCTTTATATTATTAACAATAAAAAGCAAGCTGATATTTCTCCTTTGTGACACTAGCGATAAGATTGATGTGGTGAGCCACGTCCTGTAACATTGTGGTACTACTCAAAGTATTATTTGTAGATTTTGCATGTGTATACGTACATTAAAACTGCTAAAGGACTCGGTTTTTTACATTTTTAAATGTACACAAAGTAAAATCTAACCAAACGGATAAGTTATGTACAAATATTCAGTTTAGTATATACAAAAAATTGTCCAATATTACATTTTAAAAATGGTACTGTGGTAAATATTTTAGAAAAATTAGTTTGATTTAAGTAATTTTCGATAAATTTCAAAGATATTTATAAAAGTTTGTAATATTTACAAAGTTAGTTTGTAAAAGTAAGTCAGTATTAGTCATACACTGTTGCAAAATTTTGAATTTGGAAGCCCTGTCAGTAACTAAATTGGATACAAGTGTGTCCAAAGAGGCGTTAAGGAACTGTAAAGAATCCAAAAATCGTAAAGATTCAAGGTTACTGCAATGTACCGCTCACTGGTTGTAGCGATACATGACAGTTCTTCCTTTTTGAATTTTCCGAATCCTGTATCAAGTGGTGGCAGTCATAACCTCACAAGTTGTGGAAAAAGACTGGAATGTGTTTAGGAACTTTATAATTTAGATTGCAAGAATTGTGGGCTGCTCCCAAGAACTCACCCGTTAGGTGATTATGATTAGCTACTTTGTCTCCGACCAAAGGTTTTTGACAAAGATGACAGGTGGTAGCATTTTGGAAAACAATTTTGTCTTGAGGAGACATTTTAATAGGGATATTTTTATTAATAATTGGTAAGAGCTCTTTAGACTCCTCAATCAAACAATTTAGAAGTATCAACAACATCGGGACCACTGTAGACTTTAGGTTGTTTTACTGGTTTGCCATCACTGTCAATAATTACGTAGCAAAAGCCAGAAGGGATGTGATGGGCAGTGTTTGTCGTATGTGAAGTAGTAGGGTCGTTAAGTGCTGTGTCGATCAGAACAACAAAACTTTCAAAGTCACAGTAAATAGTGAATGGGACTTATTGAATTAGAGTAAAGTTCGTAAAGGACATGTATTTTTCGTCTTCAGTAGGAAGTCTAGTCTTTTGTGTACCGTGTGGTGAACACTGAGGTAAGTGATTAGTAAGTAAGTCATTAGTCCAAAATCTGTGTAGACAGTAGTTGCAGTAGTATGAAGCTGGGTCGTGTTTAGTCAAGTGAGCTAAAAGTCGTGACAAGTTGGTAATCAAACAGTAGTGGGAGTTTGTGTCAGTAGTCAGTAATAGTAAGTTGATGTGTTGAACTCTGAATTTTTCTTTTGTTATTCTTAGGGGGTAAACTTCGTCTTTTTCAAATCCAAAGACATTGACTGATATAGCAGGGTTCACTTTTTCAAATTTATCTAAATCAGTAATTTTTACAGGGTACTCAATTCCGGACATATTTACATTACATTCCAAGGATTTATAATAAGTTATTCGCCTATTTCGGTCAGGGTACAGATGGGCAAGTACAGAGTACAGGAAACATTAATTTATTGTCGTCATTTTTAATATTTACAATTCCATGCATAGAGTTTGAGATTTTTTTGGAGTGGGTATGTAAGAAGAAGCGTATAGAGGTTGAAATTTTACAATAAACAAATCGAGTCGTAAAACATTTTCAATTACCCACCCGCTACCTTGGCTCACCCACTTAGCCACGCTTTCTAAAATTTTGTCTGTAGCCTAGGAATACTGAATATCTAGAGAGTCGGAACAAAACTAAGGACGAGTTTTACCGTGAAAGAAGGGAGTTGTAGTCATTTTTTCGTTATTAACAATTTTGGAAAATTTAATTTGGACCGTGATGTACCATTTGACTCCCCCGAGCCTGTTTAGGTGGTTATTTATTTCGGACATAATTTTGTTTTTATGTTCAGTAAGTAAGTTAAAGAGATCGGGACCGGAAGTATCAAATCGACGGGAAATGGTTACAAGGTTGTCGTTTAAGGCGTAAGATTCCATCTTTGGTAATATTGAAACAAATTCAAAATACCGCACAAAGAACAAAGGTCAAAATAGTTATACTGTATACAGGACTTACTCTCGGTATATCACTTTCGAAATACCGTACAGAGAACGGTGTCCAAAATATAAACTACAGGAATGAAGTTAAAGTATTAATGATGAGAAAATTTGTATTTAATATCAAGTATTATTACTGATATCAATTGCAAGTAGGAGCAAAGTGAACACACGTCTGATCAGTATGAGCGCAAGAGCAGAAGTGAGACAGATTGAGTGTGGCAATCTGTAAAGTAGGGATGGATGGGGGAGAGGAGGGGTGGGGGAGGGGGCAATTAATGAGAGCGTAGCATTTAGGTCACGCGCTTGTCCAGACATGAAAACCAGTCTGGCGCCTGGAGCCCTATACCCGAGTTTCGCAGCCGCTGTATGAGTGGTTACGTAACGCACTTGTCCAGACTTGAAACTCCGATTACGTCATCCCATGTAGTACTGTTTTAATAAATGTTCAGAAGGAATCATATACAATATTATACAACTCTTGTGATTTTGCAAGAGATTGTGCAAATAAAAGACAACATACGGGATGTAAAACAATGCTTGTGGTAATGTAAGTGGTTTCGATAAGAAAGGTGCGCGAGAACTATTGGACTGAGTAGAGTCCACAGTGCACCGAGCAGAGGCAGTAAGTGAGATACGGTTTGTGAAATGGTAGTGAATTAGTCCTTGTACAAATTGTCGCTATAGTACAAATGAAGGAATTTTTGAGGAAAGGAAGTGAGGCTAGGTGTTCTAGTTTCGTTATGTAGGGGGACTGATGGGTTCTGGATAAGAACGGGGATAGGAAGTGAGGTAGAGGGGGGGAGTCCACAGAATTGATAATGAAAGTGACTGAAAGTAAGTAATGTATGAAGCTGGCCTAGGTAACATGTACACGCACGCAAAGGTAGCCGAAGGTGGGCGAAAATAGGAAATTGTTATAGTACATGATGATAGTTAATGAGAGAAAACATATTATACTAAGATGTGAAGCTTGTGACCAATAACGGAAGCGGATGTGATAAAGCCCGGTCACCGTACACCAGTAGACTTTGTAAGTACAGTTAAATAATATTCAAAGTAATTTAGGTTGGATAGTACAAAGATTTCAAGGCATGAGGGCTCTAGGGTAAGAGCGTACAAAGTTAAATGGATGTTTGTTAAGTACGTATTGCCGGGTGTGTTTGATACGAAGGTATCCATACGAAGTTAAGCGGAAGTAGATGGGAGTGGGGGTAGAAGGATCCTAAAGTTAACAGTGTATTAAATAAAAATAAAAAAATAAGTAAATAGTTAATATAAATAATAGCTGCCCCTTAATTTTTAAATAAAACATGTATTGCGGGTTGCCTAGCGTAAGAGTGTTAAGTAGGGTCTTGAGGATACCCAATGATTAACCGTGATTAGATATTTTTAACGGAAGTATATGGGAGGCATAGGTAGGTAACGATATATGTTAAAGGAAGCCGTTTATCAGTACCCGAAGGTAAGAGCGCATGTTAACAGTGTATTTATTAAAAAATTGATAAAAATTAAATAAAGAATTAATTTAAATAGGTCGGCTAACAGTGCATGTGAGAAAGATTACTTGTAAAGTAGGGAGGGAGGCAACCAATCAGAGCGCAACATTTGGGTGCGCATGCGCGCCAGACCAATAGCCGACGGGTGCATCGTAGGCTAAGAGTGTACGAAGGTAGCCGACAGTCGCCGGAAGTACACGAAAGCATTTTATATAGTATAACGAGGGAAAGGTTAGGAGTGAATTTTATATAGTATAACAAGGGAAAGGTTAGGTTAGTAGTGTATTTTATGTAGTATAACGAGGGAATTTGAGGGAAATTTGGGAAGGGAAATTAACGCCAGGGACTTACCTTCCGAAGGCGCCATGTTTCCGAATGGATGCACTTAGTTTTGCCAACTTTTGCCACTAGGTGCGCTGTGACATTTCGCTACCTTGGTTTGACAAGGTTCTAACTGACCATCAGCTTGTTTTGAGAAAAACCTTGTCAAAGTTTTAAATTGCTCTATTTCTATTATTAATAGGAATTTATTTTTGATTGTTGGCACATACACTAGTGATAATTATTACTTTAAGAAAATATGTTATCTTTTTTATTTTTTAACATGTTTATATCAGTAATAAAATAAGTAAAATACAGTTAGAACCTTGTCACTTTCCCAATGACTTATTCTCAGACTGACAAGGTTCTATGTGCACTTGAACCTCTGTCAAACTAAAAAAGGCTAACTTCAAGAAAAGCTGTCAGTTTAATCCTACTTTTTTAGATAGCTAAAACCAAAAATATTTTTTAAAACTAAATTGTTGCCTATAAATATAGTATACAACATTATTTTGTACTCTTAAACCAAAAAATTTACCGTACATGACACTGGAGGTCTTGAAAATCGTTTACTGTAGGCCTATATGGTTATCTTTAAAAGACTAAGTTAAAGGTAAACGTAAACAATTAAACTGAAACTCTTTTACACATACCATCTTATTTATTTTTTAAGAACAAATTAAATAAAACACAGCATAAAAAGATACACAACATCTGTATGGACAATAGTACAAAATTAATTCTATAGGTTAAAAAAGTATAGCATATTACAGAAACTTTTTCTGCTTACAAGAATCATGTACTTTAATCAAATCTTTAAAACCACTTTGAAGTAGTCCCTATCCTGTAGTGGCATAAGAGGCAACATGTTTTTGATGTCTTTTTTCTTCAAATCGCTTATATATCCTTTGTTTTTATCAACTTTAGGGTTTAAGTCGAACACACTAGTTGTAGGCACATTTGACTGTTTACTCTTCGCACTGCAATTCCTTTTAGGAGTGAATTCCTTGCACTTGAGATTTCCTAGCTTCACAGGTTCAAAAGCCAAATGGGTAGTCTTGAACTCAACTTCGTGATAGGTATGTGTAAAATGTAACTGAGCAACTTTTGTGAACGGTACACTTTTGTAGTTCATCAACTTTGAAATTCCTGAAAAGTCTTTAAAATCTGATTCTTTCATCTGAATTATTCGGAACGGTTTTTTGACGTTAGCTTGCTTCACTACTCTTATTAAGCCGACTGGAGAGTAAAATTCAGATTTTTTCATTGCTTTCTCTATCAAGCTATGAGCATTATCTACCAGCTGAACGCATGAATGTCCTGGCATAGAATACTTCATAGTGACAGAGTTTATTTCCTCATGTTCCTTAAGGAAGTCCATCATGGCATAGGACATCATCGAATTTCGGTTTTGGGGGACACATGAATCTGACCATGTAGTCAAGTTTGATAAGTTATTCTCTTCAGCTACCACATCGAGAATCTTTCTTACTGCACTAGCGATGTCGTTGCCCTCCCTACCAGCCATGGTTTCTGTCCACATAGCGCAGTAGACCTGGTTTGTAACACTGTACACAGCTGTCATGTTGTAAACATTTAACTTCCTTGAATAAAAAAAAGAGCTTATCGCAGCTAGTGGGCAATTGATGACATTTTCTAAGTCGAAAAATAGAACAGGAGTTTTAGAGTCCTTATCCCTTTTGGCTTCTTCACACATTGCGGTTTTCTCAATTATGTGGGCATTATACTCTTCATTTAGATCTACAGATAATGTACCAGTTTTCTCTGCCATTTTGAATTTCTCACACAAATCACAGCGGTCGCTTTTAGGTTGATGAAAACCTAAGTTGTACTCCGTAACAAATATTTTGTTATACATGGAGAGTTTGACAGGGACAGTTGATGTATCGTTACATTTTTCAAGATAAAGGTCATATAATTTTTAAATACTCAAATTTGATCCCAAGTATTCTCGTTTGTTTCTAGACCGACAATAGTGAGACTCAACCTTTGGGATGCTTTCAATATGTTCCCGTGCAAAAGTAGGGTCACCAGTAGGTATTCTTCTACTGCTGCATGATAGACCTCTTTTATCTGGTTGAGGTGTGTTTGTTTCTTTGTTTTTGGACAAGTGTGCATTATAAACCGGTTTCTGTGATATATCCAGAGTGCCAAGGTAAAAACTCTTACACACCTGAATCTTCTGTCCATTCACGGTAATAGGGATTATAGCTTCTGAACACTGGGTCCCTGCCTCCTCTTGGTTGATATCTTCTATTTGTGAAATAGGCCCCTCAGTGGATGTTGGAGTAGTGTATGTATAAGACAGTTTTTTTCCTCGGACCACATATTTGAAGACATCTTTTCCTTTTTCTGAAAATAAAATAAAAAATAAGTATAGTCATTTAAAAACCATTGTTTTAAAGTCATTGACACAAACGTTCATTCACTACTAAGAAACGAAATGATGTAAGCCTAATTACAATCATTATTCATATGATATAAAACATTTAATCTTTCTAGTCGACAAAATAACAAACAAGTTGTAACAATGTTGATCTATAGGATAACCTTCATGGTTTATACGTTTACAGGAATAAATTAAATAATGGGCCGAGGCCTAGGCTATTCTATTCTGACAGTGTGTATACTTTTTTATTTTGTTTTACTAGCCAGACAAATGAATACAAAATTGAAACGTTGTATTTGATTTATTAAAACATAACAAATATAAAACACAATCTTACCTAGATTTGGATAAAATTGTGCATTCTTCATATTCTTCATCTGAATCATCTTCTGATGTAGGTAATACATAATCATCTTCTGAGTTGTCACCAAACAAATCATTCATACTACTCAAACTAGCATCAGACATTTCGTCATTTAAGTTTTTGTTAAATGATGAATTTGGTATTTTACTGTCAATTATAACTTAATGCTTACTTCAATGCTTACACCAAGTAATAAATAATCAAACAAACATTACCTCTCATTACCATAACAAACTAAGACAGAGTTTCTCTTTTTTCAATTTGATCAGCTGATCATATACCACCAAAAATGTTCAGTTGGAACCTTGTCACACCAAATATTAGTTTGTTTTTCTTGCAGTTGGAACTTTGTCACTGTTCTAAATCTGTTATTATTTTACATAGAGGAATAAAAACCAGTGCAACACATAGAGAAACATAAACTTAGTTATATTGAGTGAAAACACCATAATTAGCAAAAATGTCAGTTAGAACCTTGTCAAACCAAGGTAGCGATTTGTTATAGTGAATATATGAAATATTGCATTTGTTATAGTGTATATATGAAATAAACCACAGTGTAGCAAGTCCCCTCACATGCACTCCAGACCGATAGCCGACGGTCGCCGGAAGTACCCGAAAGCATTTATTATAGTACATATATAAAAGACGCCATATTGGAAAAAAGTTCATTTTTTATAGTATAACAAGGGAAAGGCCATTATATTGGAAAAAAGTTCATTTTATATAGTATAACAAGGGAAAGGCCACCATATTGGAAAAAGTGCATTTTATATAGTATAACAAGGGAAAGGCCACCATGTTGGAAAAAGTGCATTTTATATAGTATAACAAGGGAATTTGAGGTGAAAATGGGAATTTGGAGGGAAATTTATGGAGAGAAAATTCCCACAGGGAGAAAATTCCGGACGCCATCTTGGATCTGGCCACGTGACCCGAAGATGCCCGAAGGTGGCTGCCATCTTGGATCCGGGAGCCGAAGATACCCGAAGGTGAGCTTCGCTCTGTCACTATTTATCTACTCACGTTAAAGACCTGCAGTGTTTCAAAAGTATTTACTTGGCTCCACGAAGTTACAAGTATTTACTCGCAAGTATTTCCCTAGTAATTCCTCGTCAAGGTAAAGTAAAATGTTTGTTACTAACAAACAAAGAGTCGATTTGTTGTCAACAAAAATGTTGACCATTCTAGATATTCGCCAACAACGTGGCAACCAGAAAAAGGAGCAATATGTCGTGAGATTATGATAAGTTAAATTAATTGGTTCGGTATAAGAACACAATAATCAGGCACTGACAAGTAATCTGATGTTTAATTTTTTGTTCACTGTTGGTTGGTTCAGTTCTATTACCTAAAAATTGTGGATAGTGACTAAACTATTAAACCGGTTACAGTGATTTGTAACCGTTGTGTAATGCGCTACATTCTACTTGTCACATATCTAAGGAACAGGTTCTTCACGCATGCGCAATGCGAGATGTTAATTCCCTTGGAGAAGACGATAGTGGTTGATATGTAGACCCCATACCACTTCCGGGTAGCCATGTTAGCCGCGATGACGTCGTCAATCACCATGACAACCATTTCAGGCCAACCAATTGGAATCGACCAATTCAAAATAGTCAGTTGGTCGCTAGTGATTAGGAGGGAACGGCGGGAGAGTTAGTCCAATACAAACCTCTCTGCTGTTTAAAACTATAGCAAACGCGCTCACTGCGGGAAACGCGCTTTTGCGTCAAGTTGACCTTGTGCCGTGTACGGACGGCACTTGTGCGTAATCGACTAAAACAGCCTATTACCACCAATTCTTACATATGAGACGCCGACACAACGTTGTTGGTATTTAAAGGCAAATATGAATGAGTGTAGGATGAGTTTGGATGAGTGTAGTCTGGTTACTAACTGAGTTCAACTGTTCCTCAGATAGGGCAATTTATTAATAGCCCAACAGCCAGGGCATCCGTGGAATCCGAACCACGTAGTGCTGGTCTGATTTTAAGCTAATTGACAAGCCTGATACTCAGTTACCTCCCCCACACAACATCCGCACAATGATGGACCACCCAACATGGACACCTCAGACTTCTCTAGTAGTGTCCACGCCGATAGCAACCATCAAGCGGATGCCATGTCTGTATTAAGAGGACCGAACATCCAACCTATCGCCTACAATCTCCCAAACACTTTGTCCCCATGTAGCTGGGTTACAGCACTTCGCCACCAGTGCCGACAATTATTGGTTTATTTTTGTGTGTGATTGTTTTGCGTACAGTACATTTGTGTTAGTAGTTTATCTGACTTTTCATGTGTATTCGTGAACGTAAGGCCATGGCGCTAGTAAATCGTATGTGTGAAGGGTGTTCGACCACGTTGTTTGACATAGTGCGACTCAGTTACGACGAGGTGGTCAACTTACTGACCACACACGGCGTATTGCGGGGGTAAAGTAAGTGTGGAAAATGTGGGGAGAATATGGTTCTTGATAGTAAGAGGCTTGCTTTCAGATGTAACAAGTCGTTTGCGGTGGGCCATAACAAACGTCGCAGCTGTAACTACAGCAAGTCAGCCCGCCCAAACAAGTTCTTATCGGACACCAAAGTTACTACACGAAAAAGTTTGGAAATGTGTGCGTGTTTTCTTTCTAGACCTCAAGCCACCTTGCCAGCACCTCATCAAGAACAACTGCGGTGTCTCCTCAACTATGGTGGTCGATTAATTGGTATTCATATGTCCGTGAGGTGTTTATCGACCACCAACACCGGCACTCTGAGGTGCTTGACGGCCCTGGTTGTACCGTCGAAATCGAGGAAGCAAAGTTTGGAACCAGTCATTTTCAGTCAAATGAATGAAAATATTCCATTAAAATGTTATATAATTCAATATTTAACCGAAAGTTTTTTCTCAAAATTCTCATTAAATGAGCTACTTTTGTAAAGACAAAAATGTTCAATTTCCGTATAAAATGTCGCCTTCCCCCAAAAAAATTTTCAAAGTCCTTTCAAAATTAGCCTATTCATGATGGTTTTGAGAAAAAAAATTGAAAAAAAAGCATAATGTGCTACATCAAATAATGAACAAAACATGATAATGAACTTTGTTGAATGAGTTTGTTATTCTTTCCAAGGATTATTGAAATTTTGCAAGTGATCAGGCTATTACTTACCAGCTGATCAATTTTGATAAGATAAATAGTTGTAACTTAACCTCAATTAAGCTGTTAAAATTTTACTTAGTTATTAGATTATCCTTTTATAGAATTGGGGTTGAACTAAATACTTGGCTTGTAAGATAACTAATTTTAAAGTATGATTATTTTATTTACTTTCGTAAAAAGGAGCCTATATTTTATCATATAATTCTAGGCATGGCTTTTCAGGCACCTAATGCAAGAGGTATGTTTTGTTAAATAAATTGTTTACATACATTTATTAGCCAGGAAAAACTTTCTTGATGCCTCTGAAAATACGATTTCTTGTTGAAAAAGTGGTGAAATATGAGTATAAATCTTGAGGAGGTTGATATAATTATAAATCTTGAGGTTCAGCTCTGAAAACTCGTTTATTACAGTACAACGGAAAAAGTAGTTTGTGTCATAGCCTACCTACCTAGTTAAAAAATCAACATTTTTTTAAAATCAGAATTTTCTAAAGTTTTTTTCATTTTAGTAATAGTTTACTTGTTTTTTAATGCTAAACATGAATATACAATTAGTTTATTAAAAAAATTAATTTGTCAACCTGGAAATATACTTTACTTATCCAACATAACCTACTTATCCTATATTCGTCAATATACTAACAAAATTTTGTAAACTGGTTAAATTTGAGTGTGGTCTTTGTGGGCATGCTGGCCATCATCCCGGGAATAGGCCTATATGCAAATTTAGTTTTGGTGGCTAGTCATAGCTCCTATTTACTCTCCAACTGATACTATCACCTGTGCGGTATATTCACACTACATTACAGTGATGCTATCGCACTGTGCGATACATTCAATTTTCCATAACTACGGTGAAACAACAGAAAGGACGGATTTCTCTTTCCACTTGTGTAATTTGGTAATTATGCACTTTCTTGCCACCTCTGAAAATACGATTTCATGTTAATAAAGTGGTGAAAAATGAGTTTATATCTCTTGAGGAGTTTGATTTCATCCGCGGAAAACTCGTTTCTTACCGAAAAAACGAAAAAATTAGATTTTTATCTAATAATGAAAAAACCAACTTTTTTAAAAATCGTTATTTTTCGACAAATTTTTTTTTCATTTCTCGTGTTTTTTATGCTGAACACAAATATACAACTGGTTTTGCAGTAAAATTATTTTTTCAGCTCGAAAAATGCATTTTTGTTGACAACCAAACATAACCTAACTTATCCTAATTGTCTTATTTTCTCAACAAAAATTCGTAATTTGCGTTAAATTCGGGCGTTTGGCCTCCGTGACGGCCTGCCGGCCGTCACTCCGGCGGGAATATATGAGAATTCGGTGTTTGTGATTAATAGTTGTTGTATATAATGATCGCGTAATGGCCGCTAATCGCGATCCGCCGCGACAGTAGTTTTTCCGTTATTTCTCGAGAAATATTTGTAATAGACAAAAATAGTTTTCAAATTTTTATTCAGCGCAAAAAACACATCAAAATAAAAAAAGATGATCAAAATACCATTTAAATTAACGGAAATATGACAAAAATACTAAAAGTTGTGACATTGGTTTTTTCGATTTTTTCGGTAAAATACGTTATTTCCGCGGAATAAAAAGCATATCTCGTGAAAATACAGCCAATTCTAGACCCATTTCAAGCAAAATGTTCCAAATTTGTTTGGTGGCAAGAAAGTGCATAATTACCATTAAATTATTGTCATAGACCAAAATAACTAAGAAATTCATGTTCAGCACGAAAAACTATATCTACCTACATTTAAAAAATTTAAAAAAGGAGATAAATCGAAAAATAATATTTCCAAAAATGTAGAATTTTTTGTATAGCGTAAAATGTTATTCCGCAGAATAAAAAGTTTTTTCTCTAAAAATATAACTTAGACCTGATTCTACCCACTGGTGATAAAAAGTCAAGATTGGCAAGGCGTTTCTAAAGTACATAAAAAGCTACAGTAGGCCTAATATGAGTTTATATTAATTCAGGTACCATATTTCATTTAAACTGCTAAAAACTCATGTTTTAATCAATATTAAAAATTGCAGTTGTTTAAATTGGTTATTTTTCTTAAAAATTAATTCCTATTTAAAGTTTTTCTATGCTACAATATATAACATAGATAAATATATAACAACAATTCCCCCTCCCTCCCTAATTCATCGTAAAGCTTTAGGTCCCTTAGATGCCCTGGCTATTGGGCTATTGATAATTGGTTCTTTCTTAGGAACAGTCGACCTTAGTTAGCATCAATGACCATACACTCGTTCTTCTACACTCATCATACTCATTCGCTCCTCATATTCGCCTATATCTTGACAATCGGCGACTTACTAATGAAAAATAAATTAATCATCTTGTTTTAATATGATGTATTTTTTTCGTTGAATATGAATTTTAAAACTATTTTGTTCTATATTAATTATTTCTCGAGATATAAAGGAAAAACTACTTTCATGGTGAATCACGATTATCAGCCGTTACAGAATCATTATTAATACAAAATATTAATCACAAAATCTGAATTCTCATAACTTATATATTTATTAGAGGGACGGTCGGCAGGCCATTCCAGAGTCCAGGCACTTGAATTTAACGCAAATTGTAATTGTGTGTTTAGAAAATAGATTTACAGTAATTAAGTAAAAAGTAATTTTTTTCAGGCTGAAAAAATAATTGTATTGAAAAACCGGCAATTATGTACAGAACAGGGGCCTTGTAGATTTTTTTTGGCTGAAATATTTTTTATTATTAGGTACATACCAGTAACTAAGAAACATGAATATGATAGCCGGACAAATTACAAAAATGAGGGGAAATGAAACAATATTTGTTCATGTAAATATAGCAATAATCTACTGTGGGGCCACGGCTGCACAGTAAACAGCCGCCCGCGTGATGTCAGTGGGGCAGACGCTGGGATTGAATTATATGGTGCTCCTCCAGTTTCCCTTGCTTCTACTTAAATTCCACGATTCAAAATGATAGAAATGTGTAAAACACACTTATTATTTTAATCTGAATCAATTGATAAACGAAGCGATTTTTTTCACAAGAATTAGACTTCTGTATGGTTATTTTTCAGTAATAGTACAGTATACGACAAATAATTTAATAACAACAATTTAAATGTTGATACATTTTCCAGTATTTTAATTTCCTTGAGTGCATGTTGTATTATAATTTTCATTACTTTAAAGTGGTTTTTTATTTATTTAAACTATAATTTGTGGATGATAGGCCTACATTTGAATTTAAAAATTCATACAAAACATATCAAAATACATTGAGCAACTGTCTTCCTTACTTGTATACTTACTCATATTACTTAATCTTTCTAACAGTCTCAATTATAATACATGTAATACTAACAATAATATTAACGATTGCTGCATTATTAAATTGAATTGTGATTTTATTTTGATAGCTATTGCCATTTTCTGTAATTATTTTGGGATTCAACATATTTAGTCAGAATTAAAATGCTAAAATAGTTGAAAACTCAATCATCAATTGTTTATAAATAATTCTTGTATTCATTTCTTATAAAAAGTACAGCGTAGGTCTACCGTGGGCCTACCTGTAATTTTACAGGCTTATAATGAAAATGTTTGTTTAGATTTCTCTTGTGGGAAAAACATTTCTATTTATTGTAAGAATGTGCTGTTGAATTAATGAAAAATTAGTATCAGAACAAAATAGTGATTTAAAATTTGAACATAAGATAACTCCAAATTATTTTTTGTCCAAGGAACAGAACGACAAAACATACGTAAGGCAGCAGAATACTGGCTTCTGCTGTTGGGTATTTATATGACGATCAGGAGCATGAAAAAGAGTTTTTACAACGTGTTAATGATGGATTCGACGTTCTAAATGCCCGAATTCCTAATCACCCTAATAGGCTTAGAGTGCTTATAGTATGTACAGGGATGAGCAAAACGATGCTCTTATAAAATTCTATGATCTGTGCTCCTCAATTAGAGCTATAAGAAAAAATGACCTGAGACTTCCATTTCTGAAGAGTTTCCTCATTTCAATTAATAGTATAAGAGGATCGTACAAAGATCTAAGAAGAACAGGTTTACACGTACTTGATGACTTCAAGGTGTAATCAAGATGTATTGAAATCATATTTTTCAATGATTAAGGGTTTCGGGAATTTTTATGAGTACCCATTACCTACTGCTGTCACACAAAGGATCAAGTCACTTATTCTAGGTCGGAATGCTTCCTCGATAATAAAAACAGGAAATTGTTCAAGTAATGATGATGATGATGATGATGATGAAGTCACTCTTAGTGTGGATATTATTCAAAGTGCTATTACAGAAGACGAACAACCCGCAAATGTTTGTGACGTCAGTGAATCTGAACCTGCAGATTCGTTTCTTAACTAAGAATATGAGTTGGACATGCATGAGTCCGATGAATTGAATAACGATAAGAGCACTATAAAGGAAAATTCAGATTCACTCAAGATGTTGGCTGGATATATGGCATTTAGGGTAAAGAAAAAGAAAATTTTATCAAATCTTGTATATTGTCATCCAACAAACGAGTACAGTAACAATCAACAGGATTGGTTGAGAACTTTATCAAAAGGATTTCTCATGAATTCCACGGAGGAATGTCTAAACGTCGTTGAAAATATGGAAAGGGACTTTTTGCAATATCATGGTGACAGTGGACTTAATAAGGAAAAATGTGTTATGAAACGTTTGACTGAAAAACTTGACAGAAAAACTGTCCCTCAGTACATGAATTCACCATATCGTGTTATGTTCCTACCTGTACATTTATGAGAATGAAATCCTTAAAGAGAAAAAGTTCTACAAAAAAAATTTATAGAAAAAAAACCACTGGTGGGGGAAGAAAGAAAATTAAAAAAACTTAGGAAACTAGAGTAGTTTATACCAAGTTTGAAATACACTAAATTGAATTATAATTACTTTGTATACATAATTTGTGTATAGGTGTATTTGCCTCATACATTTGCAGACCACGGTTAATATTAATTTTATATAATATGTAACAGTAAATGTATTGTTAAAAATTGGCAAAAGTAGGCCTATATTAATATTTAATATAGTTTAACGCTCTTTATTCAATTTTTGAAACTCATTAAGAAATTATATTTTTAATTGCCCTAATCTTATTTATATACAAAGATTAAAAATGTAAAATTCTTTCATTGTTTAACCTTCTTTATTAAAGTGTTGAAAGTCATGAAGGAACTATATATTTAATTGTTTTAATCTTATTTATTTAGAAAGGTTACAACACAAAAGTCTTTATGTACGATTTTTTATTATAAAGCAATGAGAAGTTTCGAGCTGCATATTAAACTGTAATTTATATTCTTGATATATGTTTACAAAATCAATATTCTCCTCAGACTCTATATCATGTATTTAATGAATTTGTGAATTGAATATTTTAGACACAAAATGCTCTTTAGTAAAAAATGTCCTTTGTAAGCTTTATTTGAATTGACTGTACGGTAATTACTACTTTACAATAAATGTTAATATTAGTACATATAACGAATTTAATTCAATTAAATTACGATCTATTGCCAACTAAGCATTGCTATATGCACTAATAAAATACACATTTCATGTACGAAATACAGTTGAAGACAAAATAGCCGCACATTGTGGTGTATACATTACGGTGCTCCGCTCGGCCTACCCCAGTGACGTAGCGGCAGCCAGGGGCTGGGAGGAGAACCTGCTCGTGTCCCCTACCGTGTATTCTATAAACCGTGAGGACTTCATTCCGCACAATTAGAGTACCCACATCTTCGCTATACTTGAAAGAAAAAAAATAAAACGACCATTCTTGTTTCTTAGCTAGGCCAATGTATGTATACAAAAATTGTAAGCCAAGTATCGACAAGGTCCCTGTTCTATATGGCCTAGTTACTGAAAAACCAACTAGGCTATATATTCATGTTCTTCATAAAAAATATGAAAATAAAGAAAATGTTGAAAAATAACTACAGTATTTTAATAAAGTTAGTATTTTCACTACCAAATAAAAACTAGTTTTTGTAAAAAACCACTTGTTTTCATCACTTTACTTTATATTTATGCACTTTTTCAAGGAAGTGTAACGAGTGGTCCATAAAAACCTGACACTTTTTAAACAGCTGTTAATAAATGGTTCATTTGTTTACAGATGTCATTGTTATAGCATATGGTAATATAGGTTATGCCATTTTAGTAAACATGCATCAGTGAACGGTTCAACATTGTGCCTTTGTCATTGGAGTAATTTTTTTTAAAATAATGAGTGGTACTGTTACACAATGACTTTTTCATAACAATTTTCATGTTCCATGTCATGGTCATGTTCCCTGTCAGAATACCATTAATAAGTGGGTTTCTAATTTTAGAAAAATTGCATCCGCACTAAAAAAGAAACCAACTGGGAGGCCTAGATTTGTTCATACCCATGAGAATGTTGAAATAATTCATGAAGCAGTTCAAAGCCCAAAACGATCAGCCAGGAGGCAATCCGTTGCATTAGCATTTTACATACATAAAACATATATACATAAGTATACATAGAATTTAATATCTCGACTTGAAATTCCATCCTTACAAGATACAGGTTGTGCAAAAACTTAACGACACAGATCCTGGGTTTCACATAACTTTCTGTCAAACACTACTGCAACGCATTCATGAAGAAAACATACTGCAATGTTTGATAATGTCTGATGAAGCTCAATTTGATTTGACAGAAAATATTAACCCTCAGAATTGTCGTTACTAATAATAATAATAATAATAATAAGTTACTGGTCAAGAGATAATCATAAAGAAATGTATGAACAATCCTTGCACAGTGAACAGTTTCTGTAAATGCAGAACGATATGTTGACATAATTCAGAACTTCTTAATTCTCCAACTGCAATATCTAGATATTGTAATGTACTCTCTAAAGTTCCAGCAAGATGGTGTAACAGCGCACACAGCCAATTTGTGTATGAATGTTTTACGAGACTAATTTCCAGGACATCTCATCTCTCGCTTTGGTGATGTTGCATGGCCTGCACGATCACCTGACCTTAGTGCTTGTGATTTTTTGCTGTGCAGTTACTTGAAGGGTAAAGTTTATGCTGCAAAACCTAACACCATTTTCAAGTTGAACTGCATTAGGAATGAAGTTGCTGCATTACCGCTGTCTATGATCTGTAGGGTAATGTCAAATTTTTTAAAAGATTAGAGACCTGTGTGAAAATCGGAGGAGTGAATCTGAGTGATGTTGTATTCCATAAAAAAAAAAAAAAAAAAAAAAAAAAAAAAAAAAAAAAAATAGCATATATAAGGGCACATTTTGGTTATTTAAAATAAATAAAAGTCTAAATTGTAACATAGTTGTTTTATTTTAAAAACTGTCAGGTTTTTATGGGCCACCATGTATTTTCAGAAGTGGCTAGAAAGTGATTAGCCTACTGAGCTGTGTACATCGATGGCCAAATTAGCCCCATAATGTAGCCATACCTCCTGAAGATAATGTTATGAATGTTTTCCCTCAAGAGACATTTATTATTTTAAAGAAGACTTACACTTTTATGCAAAAATAATTTTTATCTGTATCCCTAAGTTAAGGTAATTAGTTTGTCTCATAAGAACAGTTTATGTTATGGGCTAATAATATTCCATTCATTTGTAAATTGTAAGTACCTTAAATGAGCAAAATTAACTATTTAAAAAAGTATGTAGTCTATCTGATTCTTTAGTCAAAAGATTGAAAATAAGGTTGCAATAACTTGCTATGTACATTTGTTGTAGAACTGGCTAATAGAAAGATTCTAGAAGAATTGCAGTTAAAAAAGCAGATGCTACTGAAGCAAGGAGCAGTACCATTATCATCAGCTCCTATTTCAATCCCTGCTTTATCAGGAAATGTAAGTAAAATGTATTTTATGAGGAAAAGAAAAAACTTTTTCATTCTTAAAGTCAGTGATCTTAATTCAATTAAAACAAACTTTAATCATGGTTTTTGTACCTAGCTTATGTGCAAAGAAGCAATATTCTTCATACTGACATATTCTAAAAATTAATAAAAGTTCATAGCAGGACTGATGATCCAAATACATTACATTTATAATGTAAAATATTCTTCAAAAGTATATGACTTTCTTACTAAGATAATTTTTTTAAATATTTTTAAAAGCATAAACAAATCTTTATTTTGAGGGTTTCTTTTGGAATATACATATACTTTGTACCTACTAAGCTTAGCTTTTTGCTATGAAACTAAAGACTTTTACAGTATTGTTGTTTGAAAGTTATTTGTTGGCATTTGGTTGCTCATGATTGGTAAATTAGTTGGGGATTTCCAATGCTTAGCATGTTTTAAGAAGTAAAGCATTTTGAAAAGTATAAAACTCCTGTCGTCTTTAAGTATTACCACCTTAGCCTACATTTAAAACAAATAACCTATATTAGCGTAAGAACACCCTTCTCATAGAATGCAGACTCTTTAAATCCACATCTTCTAATAAACCATTTCATTTATACACAATTATTACAAAATATAGTTGTATCGACATAGGCTGATAATATGGTGGAAAAAATATTATATTTGTACCTAATTGTAGGCTAAGGTAGTAGTAAAACCTGAATACATCAGGATTATTATACTATTAAAACATTTGACCCATTGAAACGCTCCCAAAAAATTATAGTACTGCTGTATTCCGAGTGCAATAATAACGATGGGTCCCTAATGTTGTAACTGTTCATTTTTAGGTTTGTGCAGTCATAACAGTCTCTAAAATATACAAACCATACACTTTTATGCCCATTAAACTTAGGGCAGTTTTCGCCGTTGTAGTGAATAACATTATAACAGCGGCAAGCCTCTGCTCATAACATTTTTGTTGCTCTGTGGCAAAATTTTCACCACCACCAGTATGTGTCATGGGCCTATAGCTAGTACTATATAAATATATTTAGTAACAATCTGACATTTTTTTAAAAGTTTTGTTTGGTAAATAGTGTACTATAAATCAGTGGTGTAAAGTATACCCCTGCAGCCCCCGCACTACAGGTGGGTGCTGCATATCAAGGGGCGCGACCCGGTGTGATGAAAAATGAGGAAATGTTATTAAAATTATTCAAAATTCAGTCCGATTTCACCACGTTACTCTTTTATACGATGCATATTAATGTTTTCATTATAATGATCTATAAAACTGTCTCATATAACGAAACTCATGAGGAAATCTGAGACCTTATTTGTTACAGCAATAAGGTAGCCTTCAAAACTAAAACAGCCAAATTCAAGTCACAACATGTTGTGACTTGAATACTTCGGACCCCTCCTTGCCCCTATCTATTTATTGTTCCCTTCTTAGTTTCTTCTCAGTACTTATTGGTCACTCGTTATGTTTACTGCTCGAAAGTGGTGATTTAATTAGTGCGACTAGTGCGGAAATATCACTTCAAGTGAGAGGAATGAAGAGGAATGAAAATTGTTAAGGAGTTAGCCTCATTTTTAATGGTAGAAAACACTTCTCTATCAAGCAGCCTTCTTGAGTCTGTACAGTCATGATGATGTTCCTGACTCTCCCAGTTACGTCAGCTGAAACGTTTGTTATTATCAAACTGCTCCTATGACAATTGTGTTCAGTATAATCAAAATCTAGCCGTATATATGATTTAGTTGGCTGCTTATATAATTTGCCGGATGGTCAACATAATTTTCATAGTTATAGAGATAAACACTAGAATAAAGATTGAGATATTAATAACAATAATAATAATTAAAATATATGGGCGAGCGGTCTAAGGCGTCAGGACTTTGGGCTTGGGTTAGAGATAGCGCTGGTTCGAATCCGGCCTAGATTAAAAATATTTATCAGTAATATTCACCTTGTACTGTACTGGTTCGCCCCTTACTCTGCCTTAATAAGTTCCTCGCACAGACCAATAGTCTATGAGGAGAGTAAGGTTAAAAAGGAGATTAGCCTCTCCCTTTTTTATAAAATTAATTAAATGAATAGTGCTTTTTTTACATTGTGATTTTGCAATAACTTATTTCGGTAGGTGGCACAAGGAAAAGTAAACAATCATGAAATTGTAAAAACATATTTTTAGAAAAAACAGATCAGCTGATTTTGTTCTATCCAAGATGTTGATTTAATAACAAGAATATATATAACTGTCATTGGAGAGGCAAAATCTATTAATGCACATGATCAATCTTGACTCCTAGCACAACGGTGTTGTCTGTACTTCTGCTGCTGCCCAACTGGAAATTTCTTCATCCCAAGGTTTTAACTCCCATTCACCGTAATATTATATGTAACGGCTTCTTTCTTGTATGGGGTTCAATGTAAATAAATTATCAATGAGAAATGTAAAAATTAATCAATTTTATGTTAAATTGAGTTATTCTTTATTAATTCAATCATTTTTAATGTTGTAATAAAACACTTTTTATTGTTTCAGACTCCTGGCCCTGGTCCGGAACATCTATCCTCCATCCAAAGAGGAGCTGTCATCCAAGCACAAGCTTCGTTTGGTTATTTTATTCCTCAAGATTCTCTCTTTGGCAATGTAATACTACCTGTTCTTCCAAGGTTCGAAAATAAATAAATATGACTACAATCAAGTTGAAAGCTTTAGAACAATACTTGCAACAAGTGGAGGTGTTTGACCAGCCTAAGATTCATCTGGAACAGTATGCTACGACTCCTCATTTGGCAGCTTGTATGCTATACACAATCCAAAGCACGTATGGGGACTTAGAAGGCAAGATGGTAGCAGATCTTGGATGTGGCTGTGGCACTCTGACTCTTGGTTCTTTGATGCTTGGAGCTTGCTGCTGTGTGGGCTTTGATGTAGATGAGGAGGCATTAGCAATATTTAACATTAATCGTGAAGATTTTGGAATGGAAGGATGCGAAACAGTTTTATGTGATTTGATGAAAGGCCTCAGTAATCGTTGGCACGATGTTTTTGATACAGTTGTAATGAACCCTCCGTTTGGAACCAGACAAAAGGGAATTGATTTGGAATTTGTGAGAATAGGGCTGAAGCTTGCCATCAGTGCTGTGTATTCCTTACACAAAACTTCAACGAGACAGCATATTTTGACTAAAGCTCACTCCTGGGGAGTTGAGGCAAAAGTTATAGCTGAACTCAGGTTTGACCTTCCACATAGTTATAAATTTCATTCTAAAACCTCAGTTGACATTCAGGTGGATCTAATAAGGTTTTGGTTTCCTAAACCCAAATCATCTTGTGAATTTTTATACAGCTGATAATAAAAACGTAAATAAATATTGTGGAACTTTTTTACCCAATAAAATATAAATACTTCATTCCAAAATTTAATGTACTGAATTGAACAAGTGGAAATAAGTTGAAAGTGTACACCAATTTTATTTTATTTCAGTTTACCTTATCTATAATCTTGTATTTTGTATTAATAAAAAAATAATATTAAAAAAAATTGAAGATATTTTGATTAAACTTGAAAGATGTTAATATATTAAATCAAATAATTTAAATTATAAAAAATTGAAATTAACCAAATTTAATAATGAAATTGCTTGATATCCCTAATTTATGTCTTCAGTACTTTTTGTTACCGACGAAGCCAGATTCAACTGATTTGGTATTTTGAATTTTCACAATACCCACATCTGGTAAAAGAAAGTACCTGTACGTAATTGTGATTGAAGCATAAAATAATTAAATACTTTGCAGGCATTTTAATTTACAGTTTTTATTGGTCTATTGTTATTAACACCAAGATAAATGTAGTTAGTTATTTGCACATCCTCCAAAATCACCTAATCAACATCATGGAAGATATTTCTCTAAATTTTACCTGATCAGTAGATACGAAGGTCGTCCAGAAAGTAAAGAACGATTGTGCATCACGTGCGGCGCCGATCCCCCACCACTGCGACTGCGTACACGCTAGTTACCTCTGGCTGTCCGGTCAGTGTGAGCCGAGTTTCGTTTCTGTGCTATCACGTGTCTTTGCTCTGTAAACTTTCAAAATGGCAGCGCCCATTGAAAATCCCGCCAGATGCGAAGTGCGCAGTGTCATTCGGTTTTTGAATGCCCAAAATGTTTAGCCTATCGAAATTTATAGGCAAATAAACACTGTTTATGGTGATAATGTAATGAACGAATCTTCAGTGAGGAAATGGTGCATTTTGTTCAACCAAGGAAGAACCAATGTGTACGGTGAAGAACGGATTGGGAGGCCATCACTTGTGACTGGGGAATTGAAGAAAAAAGTTGAGGACAACATTCTGGAAAACCAGCGATTCACTTTAACCACTTTAAAAGACGCTATTCCAGACGTTTCTCGATCCCTCTTACAGAAATTGTGACTGAGCATCTTGGGTATAAAAAAAATGTGCGCTCTGTGGGTTCCAAAGTTTCTCACAGAAGTCTACAAGACTAAAGGAATGGGAGCAGCCCTTGAACTTCTTAATATGATTGTGACCAGAGATGAAACTTGGGTTTTGTACAAAACTCCGGAAATAAAGCGACAATCCATGGGGTGGCATCATTCAAACTCGCCCTCAAAACCCGTAAAAGAAAAATCGAATCTGAACACAAGAAAATTGATGGGAACTACTGCTTGGAACCGCAAAGGTTTAATCCATGTTGAGTTTTTGCCAAGGGGAGAAACGATAAATTCAGAAGCTTATTGCGAAACCCTTCAAAGACTCAGAGGTGCAATACAGAACAAAAGACGTGGCATGTTGTTAAAAAAAGTGTTTTTGATCCATGACAATGCTCAGCCCCGTGCATCGGTACGAACCCAGCAAGAACTTCAAGGTCTAAAGTGGAAAATTTTTGGACACCCTTCCTATAGTCTGGACCTCATGCCTTCAGATTACCATCTGTTCCCGAAACTGAAAACATTCTTGGGTGGGAAACAGTTTGGAAACGATGAAGAACTGAAAGAAGAAGTGTCATCCTGGCTCAGATCTTTGGCGGCTGAAGAGTATAACACTGGCATTGAAAAACTGATTCCTCAGTACAATAAATCTCTTGACAACCAAGGCAACTACATTGAAAAGTAGGCTAGGTTACTGTGAGTATGTAAATAAAGTTCTGTGTTGTTATCTTTCTTCTTTTAATTTTTTATACCAAAATGTTTTTTACTTTCTGGACGACCTTCGTATTTTTCTTTAGGTCAATTGGAGTTCGTGGGTTATATAACCTTGAAGAGCTGAGAGAGTGGATTCTAAATGGTTGCCATAGGACAAGAGAGGGGGTGGGGAAGTCTAAGAACTGAAGACTAGAGCAGTGTGCGTCACTCACTACTGGAAATCATATTGAACATTTACTCCAAACGTGAACGGTTTTTATACACACTTTTTGTTCTGTTCTACTCTTTTAATTAATTATGCTCTTATCTTCCATTATTTTACTTTCTCCCATATGTGTTAGCATAGAGAAAGTATTGTGATCGTCCAAAAATATCTTTTTACAAGTTGGTCTAAAAATCCATTTAAGGGTCTTGTGGAACTTTTTTACCCAATAAAATATAAATACTTCATTCCAAAATTTAATGTACTGAATTGAACAAGTGGAAATAAGTTGAAAGTGTACACCAATTTTATTTTATTTCAGTTTACCTTATCTATAATGTTGTATTTTGTATTAATAAAAATTATATAAATCCCCTGAACACAAAAAAAGTGTTTTTTTCCGAAAAAAAAAATTGATGTCTGTCTGTATGTGTGTCTCTCTTTGTGTATGTGCAGTTCAATGGAGACCAAAGAGATGGATCAATTTTTATTAAATTTGGTATGTAGGTGTGTTTTTCCAATTTCTGAAATTTTATTTTTTTTATTATGGACAAAAACATACAAAAATGGCCTTAACGATTTTGATTACATTTTCAGGTAAGATGTAAATTATAATTTAAAATATTTCAGTAAAAACTGTATGTCTCTAACTTGACTAATTAGTTATGGCAAAAAACATATTTGGGAATCAAACTGGTAATTTTCAAAGTTTTGATCTTTTAGTGTTCATATGGCAGAAAGTTTTTGCCAATTCTTTGGAACCATTAATTTTATTTGTTATCATTCTATTGTACATTATTTACTAACAAAACCAAAATAATGTTTTTTGAATGGTTTAATTCTAATGCAAAAGTTAAAATAGTAAAAACTTCTTTATTTAAAAAGTATTTGGAGATGTGTTTATAAACAAAATATCTTTGTTTTTGCATTTAAATTACTTTTCTTTTGCAATTTTGCTTTACCAACTGGTTTTTGTAAAATTGGAATGAAAATTATTTTCATATTTGATATAGTAAATTGGAGCCTCAGGAAATGTTTTTAAGGGTTTTGTGAAATAGCCCATTGATTTGTTTAAAAGAAAATGCAAAATCTCAGCTAAAGTAAGCTGAAATAAACTAAAATAAATGAAACCATTAGCCCTATTTTTACATTTATTAATATATATACATTTATCTAATATATAAAATTCTCGTGTCACAGTGTTTGTCTGCAAACTCCTCCGGAACGACTTCACCGATCGTTATGAAATTTGGTGTGTAAATTCTGTAGGTATGCGAATCGGACGTAAACTATTTCCCGTTTCGAAATTCTTATCCGTTTCAATATGGCGGACGAATTCCGAACACACTGCATATAATACTATATTCTCGGAGTTTGGGCTCTACAGAGCATTTGGATGTCAAGTTAAATCACATGTTTTTATTATTTGTAATTTAATATTTATAAACAAAACAAAGACAGCTGTTATTATATTGCTAAGAAGTTATTATTCAGGTTTTGTAATGTAGTTAGTGGTTCACTAATTTTGAAATTTATGGTTAAGTATTTTAGTTTAATCTGTGTTTTTACAGTGAACAATGCCAGCAAGGCGAAGAGGGTCAAATTTGGGCCGTCGAACGGCTGGAGCTATACAAAGGCGAAATCTAAGAGCCCAAAGGACATACGTCCAAATTCAACAGGAAAATGAAGTTGTGCGCGTGAACATGTCGCAATTGCGCGCATCACAGTCACAAGATGATCGCGCTGAAAGAAATGAAGAAAGACGACTACAACAAAGACAAGCGCGTCGATACGTAGTTGAAGCACGCAGAGAAAATGACATACGACGACAACAAGTGCATCGAGCTTTTATATCGCATACATTCCGTCGTCTAGCATTTGAGTATGAACCCGACGTTAAATATTTTGATCATTCCAAAGTGGCGATTGGTGATATGGACAATGAATGTGCGAATTGTAAGGCGCTTAAATTCAAAAATGAGCCAGCCGGGATGTGTTGCGCCACAGGTAAAGTGCAACTACCAGTAATTGAATCACCACCTGAACCATTGAAAGGTTTACTTAATGGTACGCATCCTGATTCTAACATGTTCCTGAAATCAATTAGAACATTCAATTCATGTTTTCAAATGACATCGTTCGGAGCAACAGAAATAGTTAACAATAATGCTGCAAATGGTCAACAATTTAATACAACGTTCAAAATCAAAGGCCAAATTTACCACAAAGTAGGCTCATTGCTTCCTATGCCAAATGAACCACATAAATTTTTACAAATTTACTTTATGGGTGGCGAGGACACCGAAAGCGCGCTAGCCAATCGCGTGGATGCACGTTTAAAATACAATAACCTTAATTCACAATTTGCCAGACGTATTCTCGGCGAGCTGGACGATTTATTGAATGAGCACAATGAATTGTTGAAATTGTTCAAATCACACATGCACAAATTGCAAAGCGACAATCACGCAATTATCATCAATCCTGATAAAACACCATCTGGAGAGCACATTCGTAGATTCAATGCACCTGTTGTTGACGACGTTGCTGGAATTATGGTTGGCGACCGTACAGCTAAGCGTGAAATTGTTATTCGCAAAAGAAATAACAATCTTGAGTTCATTGCTGATACACACCGTTCATACGACGCTCTACAATATCCACTAATGTTTTATAAGGGACAAGACGGATATTACATAGATATTAAACAAAAAGATCCCGCTACAGGAGCCGAAACAAACAAGAAAGTTAGCTCGAAGGATTTTTATGCGTATCATCTGATGATTAGACGCAATCATGACAACGTCATTCTACGGTGCCGTGAACTTTGCCAACAATTCATGGTCGACATGTACGTGAAAATAGAAAACGAACGACTACGATACTTACGATTTAATCAAAAGAAGCTGCGTGCTGAAGAATATATTCACTTGAGAGACGCTATTGTGAACAACGCCGACACAGCCGAAATTGGTAACTCCGTCATTCTACCATCAACGTATATAGGAAGTCCACGTCACATGCAAGAATATATCCAGGATGCTATGACTTTCGTCCGCGAATACGGACGACCATGTTTATTTATAACTTTTACATGTAATCCGAAATGGCCTGAGATTACAAATTTATTATTGCCAGGACAAAATGCAATACATCGTCATGACATTACAGCCCGTGTCTTTAAACAAAAGTTAAAGTCTTTAATGAGTTTCATTACAAAGTTACACGTATTCGGCCCTACACGTTGCTGGATGTATTCGGTAGAATGGCAGAAACGAGGATTACCTCATGCCCACATTTTGGTTTGGCTAATCGACAAAATACGTCCTGAAGAAATAGATAGTATAATTTCTGCAGAAATTCCAGATCGGTCAACAGATCAATTACTGTTTGATATTGTGACAACTAACATGATTCATGGCCCATGCGGTGACCTGAATCGTTCTTCGCCTTGCATGGCTGATGGAAAATGTATAAAGAGTTTTCCAAAAAATTTCAATAACGAGACAATTACAAATGTCGACGGATATCCATTTTATCTTCGAAGAAATACTGAAAATGGAGGGCAATCATTTTCAAAATATGTGAACAGAGCAGAAATTGACATTGACAATCGTTGGGTGGTCCCATATTCACCTCTGCTGTGTAAAACATACAATGCTCATATTAATGTTGAGTTCTGCAGTTCGGTAAAGAGCATAAAATACATTTGCAAGTATGTAAATAAAGGAAGTGATATGGCTGTGTTTAGTATTGAAAATACCAATGCGACTGCTCCTCCAGTAAATAACACTGATGAAATAACTCTCTACCAAATTGGCCGGTATATCAGCTCTAATGAAGCTGTTTGGCATATCTTTGGTTTCCAAATTCATGAAAGGGATCCAGCAGTCATTCATTTAGCCGTCCATCTTGAAAACGGCAAGCGTGTATTTTTCACAAACGAAACAGCGATCGATCGTGCAATGAATCCACCGAAAACTACTCTCACAGAGTTTTTTCTATTGTGTAATCGTGCTGATGCTATTGGTGCTTTTGCAAGAACACTACTCTATTCAGAAGTACCACACTATTTCACATGGAATCAAACAAAAACATGGATACCCCGCAAGCAAGGCACCCCAGTTGATGGATACCCCGGTTTATTCAAATCAAACACCTTGGGGCGAGTATTTACAGTCAATCCAAGGCAGACTGAGTGTTTTTATTTGCGACTATTGTTGGTTAATGTAACCGGCCCATTATCATTTCAAGATATACGTACAATTAATGGACAACAGTGTGCAACTTATAAAGATGCATGTCTTGCGCTAGGCTTGCTGGAAGATGACAACCAGTGGGACTATATGCTTACGGAAGCAGCATTGAACTGTACAGCAATACAAATTCGGCTACTATTTGCTGTAGTGTTGACTACATGTTTCCCAGCCCGAGCTGAAACGTTGTGGGATTATCACAAAGATTCAATGACTGAAGATATATTGCATCGGCATCGTACACGGTACAACGATCTAACAATACAATTCAGTGACGCTATGTACAATGAAGCACTTATTGCTATCGAGGATCTTTGCTTTGTGATTTCCAATTTACCACTCAGCCATTTCGGTATGCATTCGCCAAATCGATGTGCACATGATTTAATGAACAATGAGATGAATCGTGAACTACAATACAATACTAGAGAGATGGAAGCGATTGTTAATCTCAATGTCCCACTACTTAATCAAGAACAAAGAAGCATTTACGACCGTATTATGACAGCAGTTTCGGCAGAACAAGGTGGATTCTTTTTTTTGGATGCTCCAGGTGGGACTGGAAAAACATTCTTAATTTCACTAATTCTCTCCAAAGTACGATCAACTAATGGTATTGCATTGGCCGTAGCTTCATCTGGCATTGCAGCTACGTTATTGGATGGAGGCAGAACAGCTCATTCAGCATTTAAGCTGCCATTAAATATTCAAAACAATCCAGACGCAGTGTGCAACATAAAAAAACAATCATCAATGTCCACAGTATTAAAACATTGTAAAATTATTATCTGGGATGAGTGCACTATGGCACATAAACACTCACTTGAGGCGTTAAACAGAACTTTAAAAGACATAAAAAACAACGACAAACTATTTGGAGGCACTCTGTTACTCCTGTCAGGTGATTTCAGACAAACACTTCCCGTAATTCCACGTTCAACATACGCTGATGAGATTAATGCTTGCTTGAAATCATCAACACTGTGGCGTAATGTTGAAATATTACATCTGAAAGTAAATATGCGCGTATTACTGCTTCAAGATCCATCCGCTGAAAACTTCTCAAAACAACTGCTAGATATTGGCAATGGAAAAGTAGATCTACATGAAAATACTCAATTCATTAAATTGCCGGCCAATTTCTGCACCGTCGTTAATTCACAAATTGCTCTAATTGAAAATATATTTCCCAATATACAAACACAATACATGAACCATGAGTGGCTAGCAGAAAGAGCAATTCTGGCATCTAAAAATGTGGACGTTAACGATATGAATTTCAACATACAACAGTTGTTGCCAGGGGATTTGGTGTCATACAAATCTATTGATACTGTTTGCGATGCCAACGAAGCTGTAAATTATCCCTCCGAATTTTTGAACTCATTAGATTTGCCAGGCATGCCACCGCACCTTTTACAACTAAAGGTTGGATCTCCAGTTATTTTGCTTCGCAATTTGAACCCACCAAAGCTGTGTAATGGCACAAGATTAGTTATTAAAACATTAATGAAAAATGTTGTCGAAGCCACCATTTTGAATGGCAAGTTCCAAGGGGAAGATGTATTACTGCCACGAATCCCTATTATTCCAACAGATGTGCCAATTGAATTCAAACGGGTTCAATTTCCAATCAAATTGGCATTTTCAATGACAATCAATAAGTCCCAAGGGCAAACATTGTCGGTTTGTGGATTAGATTTGGCCACACCGTGTTTTTCACACGGCCAATTATACGTGGCGTGTTCTCGAGTGGGCAAACCATCCAGTTTGTTTGTTTTTGCTAAAGATGGACTCACTAAAAATATCGTACACTCCATTGCACTAAGAAACTGATAATGTTTATTTTTCATTGTCTTAATTTGTTGTTTATATTAAATTTTGATAATTATTTGAATTGCAATTATTATTTGAAAATTATATTTTGATATTTTATTATTTTGTACAGTTCGGCATGATTAAATTTGCTAAATTACCTTTTTTCAATCATAAATCAACATCCCCAAACACTTACTCTATCTTTTTGACTACCAAAATATTCACTACAACTAAATTAACAACGACTAATGTTTAATAAATTCAATACACATACAACATGATGTTCTTTCCATCGGTCTGTCTTAGGGGAAACCTATAACTTAGGCGATACGAAGTTCGCCGGGTCAGCTAGTTTATTAATATGATTCTGAAAATAAGCTTATTTTTCACCCTATATAATTTGATATCTATATAAAAGGCTTCTTTGGAAATTATTATGACAACAATTTTTTTTAAAATAATCAGGTTAGATTACAGCCAAGATTATTGTCAACGTGCTTTATTTATCCAATTAAACATAATACATATAGTTAAAAAATACATGCTCATCAAAATTCGAATAGATGATTTTTATGCTTATTTTATCGAAGATAACATTATCCGATCAAACATACTACATAATGCAGGTTATAAGACAAGTCATTAAAGTATTTATCTTGACACTCAAAATAACAGAAATCAGCTAGTAAAGACTGCTTCACAAAATTCCTCTTCTTATACTTGAGAAATGCAACTAAAGTAGCTCAATGCAAGTTTGGTCACACTGTCAAGAAATTATATGCTGCTTTCATCATCCTATCAAAAACCTGCCAAAACAGCTATAGAAACAATCGAGGTTGTGAAGCATGTAGCTAGTTTAGTCCTATTTCTCAAATGTTGCATGTTGGGATGATTTGGACACTTGAGAGTTCAACTGACCGGTGGAAGGAACTGTAAAGTCAAGAGACAAGTGAAAGCACTATTTAATACAAAATTTGTTTAGTACTCATTTAAATTAGTTAGCAAAACTGACTCTTTGTTTAAAATTGTTGAATAAGTAGATTAGGAGAGATAGGACGTCAACAAACTTAGCAAAGAAGACAAGTCCATAGACAATGTAGTAAAAAAATACAAAAATAACATATTTTTCACAAAGTTTCAGTGTATTTAAATTGCATGATATTTCGATAGCGTCCAAATTTCCACATAAAACCATCTGATCTCTATGCCTAACGTTTTTTATGCTTATTTCAGTTCCAAGGAACATTGCAGTAACTTGTCCACAGAGTAACATTCTTTAAACAGAAATCGCTATTTCAATAAAGTTTTAATTCTTTTTTATTACCTCTGTTTTTGTTGGATTGTGGTTTATCTTCCAAGATATAAAATAATTATTGACTATAAAAAGATAAAGTGGAGCTGAGTGGTGGTCCATTTTCAGGGTGCTGAAAAGAGCTTTCTCTGTAATTCAAGCTAACTTTAAATAACCTGTTGCTGAGGATGGAATTCAGTACCGGTAATTACCAAGTGCACAGAATAATATTTTTAAATTAGACTAACAGAGGTAATTTCTCCAGACTGTCACAGGTTGCTGAAAGATTTAAAAATGCTGCCCATTTTTTATTCTTAAAACCCATTTTCAATGAAAGATGTCAAAAAATTAAATATCATAAAAACCTGTTTGTTCAACAGGGATGTTGCCATTGAAATCAGGTGATATTCTGTTATAAATCAGCCTCTTCAGCAACTTATAACGGACATTAACCTAAAAGCTTTGGGTAGGTCACCATTTGACAGTGCGGTATCAAAGGCTTTCATTAGCTATTTTTTTTACTTTTGTACCAGCTTATTGAAAAATTCCAGAAAGATGTAATCCAGTCTGTCTTATCTCCTTTGCTGACTGAGCTATGACTACCTCATTTCATTTTTGGAGATCAAGGCCTTGAAACTTCTTACAGTACTAGTGGGCTTTTTTTCTTCCTGTATAATCTGTTTAACAACCTTTTTGTCAGAAGTTTGGTGGTCTAAGTTTGATGAGTCAGCAACACGTTTTGCTCTGTCCATAGGTATTGGATGCTGTCCAACATGGTTACAAGAGTGCTTACCATAGGACATTTTTCAGGATAAGGACCAAACTTGCCTGCTGGTAGGTTTTCCAACATTCAAGAAGAATCGAGATGGACTAGTTGTTAGTCCGAAGATCTTAGTAGTGGAGTAAGTTAAAGAACGTTGAGTTTATTCTCCGTCATCCACTCTAATGAAACTGTATGTCAATAATTACTTCAAGAAAATGAAGACAATTATATGACATCAACTCAACCGCCCCTTGTAGGCACTGCTAAGGTGCCAACTGACAACAGTTAGTTGCTATGCATTAGGCCAAACCGAAAGGATGTTGGTACATGGACCAGATGGTCTCCATTGCTGTTTCGATGTTGTTTTCGTCTCATAAGGCGTAAATAGGTGAGAGTTTCCTACTCACCATTACACTACAGCAAACTGAGTTGATGTCATATAATTGTCTTCATTTTCTTGAAGTAATTATTGACATACAGTTCCATTAGAGTGGATGACGGAGAATAAACTCAACATTCAAGAAGAATTCAGCAAGGTACTTCTTAAGTCAGTTAAACTCCTGTGTAGATCCTAATATTCTTGGTTCCATTGAAGTATATATTCTGTTTTGAAACTCCTTGGGACACATGCCTCAGCATGGACATCATAAGGCTTGTGAAACCATCATAATTTTTTATCAAGGGTGAAATGAACCTCCTCACATCATCTAGCCTTGATATAAAAGCCTTCTTGTCAGCTTTTTTAAGTTACATCTAGGTCAGGAAAAGATTGAAACAAGACACTTAATAATAAACAATTTAATGAGACAACGACAATAAAATTTGTATTTAAATGTTGCCCTGCTATTGAAAACATATGTAATGTCCCCACTAGAAGTACAAATCATGACTTATTGTACTAACATCTTACAAATATAATCTGACAATTTTACACTTGAACTTTCTTTAGAAAAAAACAGTCCAATAAAGTGAAAAAAACTACATATAACTTTTCACAAGCACAATTGAACACATAATTCAAAGTGAAAATAATTATTAAAAAAAAAAAAACTGTTTAATTTTACTCTCACCATGACCAGTTATATGGATTTTAAAGTAGATTGCAAGTGAGACAACCAGCTGTAGTGCCTACATTTTGGCACTAAATACAATACATCAATATTTGTATGGTTTGGACCTAAGCTTATTTCTTTATTGGATAAAATCATTTTAGGTTAAAGCCATACAAATATTGTAGGCTAGTTTATTATATTTAATGCCAAAATGTAGACACAACAGCTGGCTTTCACATAAGAATACACTGATTATAATCTCCTTACTAGGAAAAGTAATTTTTTTTATTGTTAATGTTTTTCAGAGATAATGTAAATATAATCTTGAAAAAAGGATTTGCATTTCATTTAAAACAAATGATACATCTTGTAGGCTTCAGGTTGAGCTTGATCCAAGTTAGCAGGTCAGGTTGGTAGAGGAAATGTCAGAATCAATTAATTGTATGCTATAGCGATGCAATATCAATGCAACGGTATGCTCCAAATACTTAGCCATGTTCATAAAACATGCTCCCCTTTCAATCCAAAAGTTACTTTTTCACATACTTCTCCACCTACCAGCTTAATTAGAATTAGTCCTACCTAAAATCTTGATTTATATTTCAAAGAAATACATAATAATTTATGTTATTTACATTTCAAAAAAGTAAATAGTATTTTTATTACCACAGCAAATGAAGCAAATAAATTTGGAGCATCGTTAAAAGATTAGCTGACTGATTAACATTTAATTTTCCCCCAAAAGAGAACTGTAATAGTAACAAATATTAAACAAATTTTAGAAAAATACTAGTACATTTTTGCTTGATTTTATGACATAATATTATGCTTCACAACATATGCATAACGGTACATTTATAGCGGCTGCAGAATTAATAAGTGACTTTGGCGGCCAAGGAACAAGAAACACCAATAACAGTTTATTTACATCATACAAATATAATAACACAATTTTAACAATAGATTCATGACTAGTACAAGTTGTCGTCAAAGTAAATGGCCAATCCTCAGCTGGTTGAGTTCAGAACTAAGTCCGTGCAGGACTTTGCCTTGTCCCTGAAACATGCAGACATGAAACAAAATAAATAGTTTAGTCATACAAGTTCAAATTGACTAATGAGGTCCTGCTTATGTCAACTAATAACAAGTTGATATGAAATGTACATACTGAATGCAATCATGAAAATTTAGATATGTCTTGAAAATCACTGAGCAACAAAGATTAATAACAATAAGTAATATTTCTTTAAATCAAAATAATGTTTAATATGTACAAATCACAACTTTAAAAGTAGTCAATTAGCAAAATGATGAAACTAATGCATGATAAATTTAAGAAAAAATTGTAACATAAAAGTTATTTGCAAGAAATATTAAGCGAGAGATAAAACATTTTCTACAGAGTTAACAAAAAAAAAAAATTATTTGTATGGTGTTTCTAAGCATATCTTTCCACTCTCTAGTCATAACATATTATTGTTGTATAAGGATTTATATGGACTTATATAAGCCATTTACCACTAATCACTATTTCTCCAAAACTATATGTCCAATTGACTCAACATTTTGTACACAGGTTTATCTTGGCCCCTAGAGGCTCACTAAGAAAGGATTTTTCTCTCCGACCTCAGGACTCTGTCCCAATGGCCTCCAAAATTCCCATGGCATTCTTAATGAGCTATATTAATTGATTGATTTATTTGATTAACAATTGTTAAATGAAAACAAATTTAATAAAATTGTAGTAGGCTAAACTTTTAAAATTAAATAATTCACTACAGTAGTAAACAATTAATATTATAAATAACATTAGCTGGTCTAAATTGGATATAAATTATATACAGTGTAAGCTGAAAGCTTGCTGCAAATTTTGATTTTATAATCATACTCAATATTATGATTGGCAAAGCGAGCGGGTACAGCTAGTATAATATATATTTAAAATTCAACAGTATAGCAAATCAAATAATTATAATATTACCTCAATATAAATCAGTAATGACAACAAACCGATATACACTAGCTGATTCCTCATTCCTACCTCAAGTTCTATTTCCCTTATGTACTTTATTTCAGTTCCCTACACGTTCCTTGTTTGTCAACAGTGACATAATAGGCAGAGCTTGCCACTGCGTATCCATGATGGCAAAATGTTAAAGTGGTACAGTGGTTTGTTGGTTCAGTGTTAGGAGAAGACTCATTTTCTGTTTCACTTCAATGACTAGCTTTATCTCACTTACACAGGTTCTTTGATAAGGTTGCAATCAAAGTGGTCGAACTATAAAAAGAGAATTATTCATTTATAAGGGTGAATATGAGGGTCAAATGAGTGTAGATGAACGAGTGTAGTCATTGTTACTAACTAAGGTCGATTGTTCCTCAGAAAGAGCTATTTATTAATAGCCCAATAACTAAGGGACCTAAAGCTTAACGTGGAATCCGAACCATGTAGTGTTGGTCGGATTTTCAGGTAACTGACAAGCCTGACACTCAGTTCTTCCTTACATAACATCTGAACCTTGACTACCATCCAACATGGACACCACAGTCTTCTCTAGTAGTGTCCACATGGGGTAATGAGTGCTTTCAAGTTACATGATGCCATCAACCAACTTTGTTGTAGAGTAAGCTAGATGACAATTTGTAACATGTTTTCAATAGTTAGTATACTGTCTTAGCTTTAAATTGTTTATTTAAAATGAACTATTACTTACGCCTTGACTCTGACTCTGCGACAAACATGGAGGGCCACAGGTCCAGCTCGAATACCCTTGAAGAGAGCCACAGCGTCTGAGTGAGTCAAGTCATGACAGACATGGCCATTTACTGCTAACACCTCATCACCTGTTCCAGATAAACAAAAAAATGTTTTATCCAATTGATTCAAAATGATTTACTCAGTTTTACTTTTTTCAACTTTTAACCTAATCATTACAAAAAATTACTTTGTTTGTTGTGTATTACAGAAAATTCATCTGAATAAACTCAGGACAAAGAGCAGCAATGATACTTGAGTTTAAACATTACTACAATTTTCAGAGCATGATATTGTCATTATACCCTAAAGAAACTGACAGAATCTGTAGTTTGGTATCTATTATGGGTAGAAAACTAATAATAGAATCTACTATTATTTTTAGTATAGATGGGTGGATCTTATATAGTCCTGTATTGTCCCATCATTCAAGAAAATTGACCTTTTTAGATACTGGAATTTTTATGTCTGATCCCACACTTCCAGCATTCTACATACAATGAATTTAATTCAGAGTGCCAGTTAACCATTGAGTATAAGAATATAAGACTAAAATAAGATAATTTTATTGTTTTTAAATCTGAACAGGTTTCATGAAAAAGAATCTGAATACCCTCTAACCTGAAAATAACATGATTCAGACTACTAACTCTGAAACATAATAAAAACTCACCAAAATTGGTTCTGTTTGACATGTACTGTACCAATTCACGTCTAATCCCACAGGTCTTGGGCTACATACAGTTAATTTTATTGAAATATATAATCAATATTTACAATTTTTTTTCATAACTTAGTTAATAATAAAGCTACAGAAGCAATATATTGGCCAGCATGTTGTTTCCGCTAGGAAACACAAGTAGGTAAAAAAACTGCATCCAACAATATTGAAATAAAAGATCCACAAAGTATTATTGTTTTGTGATAAGCTACATATACAGATTAATTCGCCATTTTACAAAAACAGTAACACTGTCAGCATGGTTATCTGAAGTATGATATATAAAATTCTTTTTCATAATGTAAGGAATTCTAGAAAACATTTGACTGTCTTAAAATCTTGTGCTTATATGTTTTGTAAAATAGTTTACATCATCGGAGCACATTTCAAAATTAAAATATACACAAAATAAGAAAATACATAAATCAAATGGCTTACGGTTGACATGACAGTCCCAGCTCAGAAAGTAAATTTTCATGTCAAGTTCAGTTGAATGTTCAAGGGTCCTTAGAAAATATTAGATGGGAATTTTTGAAATCATGGGGCCCACGAGATCACCAAGATCTGCTGAAACATTTAACATATGGGAAAATACTCCCTGGCAGTCTTTAGAATGTTTTGGGCCTAATTAACCGTAGGTTTACGTGATTTATGTGTATGTTCGTTTTGTGGTTGAATATTTTAATTTTAATAATTGCTTTGGTGCGAGTCATCTTTTTGAAGAAACATGTAAGTAACAGATTTTAAGAAGATACAATTTTTGATAATATGACAGAGGTAAGACTTATTTTATGTCAATATTGTAGTCCAGGGGCTTAACAATGAATTTTAATGACACCATAAGCTATTCTGAAACACTGAAACAGATGAGATATTACATTACGTCATTTGTTTTGCTATGTGTTTAGGGCATATGAATGCAAGTTCAACTAATGCCAGGAAATATTCTATTTAATTTTCATTTGAAATAGCTGTCTAAAGGTATAGAATAAATAGTAGCTATCAATCTCTCCAACTACACCAATATTTTGCAGCTAAATACCTGAGTCGCAGCACTATGTCATTAGAGCTAACAAATAATGGCAACCATAAAGTTGATGGCAGAAGTCATTAGAATGTTAGCACTTATCTAATCACGAAACAAAAGGTGATTTATTATTTTGAAGAGGTAGTTGGTAAAACCTTGAAGTGTTGTAATTAGTTTTACGTCTCCCAGTTACAGTAGATGGACAAGTATTGTTTTAGTGGTATTACTTATTCTTGCCAAGTATCTGGATGACATTAATTAGTTTGCAAGACAAGTGTGTATTGATAAAGAGAACACCTGTAAATGAAGAGAAGAGTGGAAAAGAAGTAGAAAATAACCCAATAGTAGATATAATGATTTTCAGAATTTGTTTCTTGGCTTTATCCCTAACAGAAATATTTTTAAGGAAGTACAAGCAGAAATTTTATGAAAAATAATTGTTTTATAAGTCTGAAACATAAATAAACTTCCCAAGCAAATAATTACTACACTGTACTATCATACTTCTCTTTTGAATTCAATTTTAAAAATAAAACAGTCAAATATTTTACCATGAATTTTTTGGAGGGTAAATAGTGCTACACTACTTGCATTCAAACTGTATATTAGACTCTTATTGAAATTAGTCTATTTTCATATGTTTAAAAAGTTTCAAACATATTGTTATAATCATTTTGTTAAGTTTCAACAATTATGGCTATAGGGTGTTATTGAAACTTATTGTAACCGCCCGCTTTGCCGGTCATAATAATGAGTTTGACTATAATATAGTAAAATATGCAGCAAGCTTCCAGTTTACAATTTATTTTTCTACTATTATTATGTACTTTTCTACAGCTTATGTTATGTATAATTTACTACTGTGCTCAGTTATTTTTAGTTTTAAAAGTTTAGCCTACCATTATTTTATTCAATTTGTTTTTATTTAACAGCTGTTAATCAAATAAATAAATCAATTAATATAGCTCCATAAGAATACCATGGGAATTTTCGAGGCTAGTGGGATGAAATTCTGAGGTCGGAGAGGAAAATCCTTTCTTAGTGAGCTTCTAGGGGCCAAGATAAACCTATGTACAAAATTTCAAGTCAATTGGACGTATGGTTTTGGAGAAATTGTGATGAGTGGTAAATGGCTTATATATAAATTATTAATCATTAAATAATCTAGTTACCGGTAACACTTTTCTGAACAGTATTTTCCTTTTTTTTTATGAAATAGCCATTGAGACAAATTTACCAATAGCGTCTCTTAAAGTGGCCGTTTCCTTATGCGAAAAACAAGGGTTTCTATTTCAATGACAGTCCATAATAATGATCTCATTTTATAGAAAAAAAACTATTCTAATGGACCAAGTTGGTTTTTTTTTTTTAATATTGAGTTTTTGTATACTTTTGTTATAGTTAAATATGTGAAACTTAAAATACCATTATTGACTATTTTGCATTAAAAAACTCATAATATCAACTTTTGATCCACTTGAATGAACCTAAGTGTGCACTACAACTCATTATAATAATAAGCACAAATTGTACAGTTAAAACAGTAAAACATGTTTTGGCTCGCTGACTTTAAAAACTGCATGGCTACTATAGGGTCTGTCGACTTCCCAACAGTGACATGTCAGTTTGGAAAACGGTCATCTTAAGACAAATCTATTTAAAAGCTGCTAGAACTAAAATTAATTACATAATTCATTTGAGACATTTATGTCCTGATTTAACTAATTTCAAATTAATACAATTTGAAATTTTATATTATGTGTAAAATGCAGAAACTGTGTTTACAATGGTTTTATTTGTAGTAATTCATTACAGATTCAAAACTACAATAGAAATATTTACTAAACTTTATATGAAGGCCTACTTGAAACTTGGGAATATTACCTTCTCTTAGCCGACCATCTTCGGCTGCCTGTCCATTGTCTAAAACACTTTTTATGAAGATTCCCAAGGGTCCTCTGGGTGAATCCTTGCCTCCAACGATGGTAAACCCAAGACTTTTCTTCCCAGGACCTGATAGAGATTTTAATAAAGCTTACATAACCCTCTTACATATAAAGATAAATAATAAAAGATTTTTTAAAATGCTAAAGAAGTATAAAAGAAGTAAGATTTAAGAGTTGATAGGAACAACCTCTTAAAAATGAGAGATTGAGCTGTTATAAACTTCAGTTACATTATAAGTAACTGATAAAATATGTGTAATCCATAAAATGATAATTAGATCACTTCCAAATGCTGTGTAGTTTAAAGTATGTTTGCACAAATGTATTACATACCACATATTTTTTTACTGTAAACATGTCTAAAATAGTTCTTATTAAGTATGACTTTTCAGAGCTGAGAAATATTGCCATCAAAAGAGATATAAAATTACTCAGTAGACAGTAATACTTCTGATTCTGATATTGAACAGATCAATCTTTATTATTTATTTGCCAGAGCAAAACCTGATTTTATTTGTATACATGGGGAAGAAATAGTGAAAAAACAAGTCAAGCCTCACCGGTCCACCCTCGTTCGCCGGTCCACTCTGTAGTAAAGTGTTGCTGTACGAACAATTGTATACAATGTAAATATTTTCCTACTTAGTTTTTAATATTACTGACGATGCCACACTAGTGGCAAAATGTGCATACGAACCCAGAAAACCCTGCAGGATCAAGAGGCATCACCAATAATACTAATAAGATGTTATAAGTTTATATATAGGTCACAAATGTAAATATTTTTGAACATATGTATTGCTGAATTAGTCGTTTTAGTTTATTACTAAATTTAACTAATCGATTTTTTGATTCTAAAAGCCATGAAAGTAATGTATTAATAAAACTTAAACAAAAATTTTAAGAGAAAATTATTTAAGTCAAAAAATGTATCTAAAAAGTTATAATTTCTCTATTTTATGACATAATAAGCATATTATGAAATATAACTGCAGCTGTATAAAGCTGAAAAAGTGCAAATTCAAAACATAAGTTATCATGAAATGACATGAACATTTATAATAAGTAGTCAACTTACTTTATCTAATGGATTTTATTGTGGTTATACTATCAAACTTTAATACAATTTTTAATAAACTAAAGCAACTAAATAAGATCTGTATCCATAAATATATATATTTATAAACTTTAATTAAATGTTTCTATTCAATGTCAGTATCATAAGTATTACTGTGGTTTAGTTATCCATTTTTTATTTGTAACATTTCATAGAGAATTTGTCCAATAAGTTTACCCATATTTACTAAATAAATAAAATGTGTTAAACCATGACATAAAATCCAAATTCAATACAATAAGAACTCTTTCCTTAAACGCCTTAATCCTTTGGTGCAGGAATTATTTTGTTGTATATTAAATTTTGTGTTCTTTGCATTAATTTATTATATGTCCTGTAATGTCTGGTACATGTATGAAGAGTATAAACAAATAAAAAAATACACCTGTCTGAAAAGCAAAGAAAAAAATCATCTCATATCAATCAAAATTTGGAACATACACATTTACATGCTACTATAATAGAAACACTGACTCATGACTTGGTATTTTTTGTTAATAGATCATGACATCATACTATGTGAAACCTTGCTAAGAGTTGACATATGGTTGACTACAAAAAATCAGCTGTAAAATATTCCCTTAGAAATACAAATTCCATAGCGACTGTCTACAGCATCTAAGCATGTACAAGCTCTGCGTTTCTTCAAGCCTTTTAATTTATAAACAATTTTTTTAATATTCTACCATTTAGATAACTTTAACTAGCGCTTTAGGGTGTTATATATAGAAACAATTACTCCATCTTTCTCTAGGATACATAATGCCGGTGATTGAAAAGTACAATGACGAGAACATAATTTTGTTACTTATGACATTGTAAAATGTTGTTTTACTGATAATCTGATTGTCTTCTGCTTGAGGAATTTAGTATTTCTGTACTATTTATATATGAAATGCCTAAAAAGTAACAAAAATATAAGTTAGCTCAAATACAAACCTTTTTCATAAATGAAGGTGTGAAAGGTACACATAGTTGATCTTGGCCTTCTTGGAAGCGTGCAGAAATTTGCCGTTGTTTCAAAATCAAACCTTTCAGTTGTGCAATCACTTGGTAAACATGCACTCTTTATGTCCTTGTCAACACTTAACTTACTACCTGAATAGCTTGCAATTGCTTTTCTAAGTAGTTTATTATTGATACTGTTGCTGTTTTTCTGGTAATGTCTTTTTCTTATTATTTTTTCTGAAGGAGGAGTAGTTTCCCCCACTTCTGAAGGTTCCCGTTCTTTGGTGTCAGCTTCTTGTGCAAGCAATTGACTTAAGAAAACAGATCGCTTGACACTGGTTCGGTCCTGTGGCAACACTACCACGTTTTCGTAGTCGACAGAGCTCTCAGGCATGGTTGGTCGAGAGGAGCGTGGAGTCATAGGATCACTGCCTCGAGATATAACAATGTCTACTTCACTAGGTCCACTCAGCAACACTTCCCGAGCTCCCGACATTGTGAGCCCACGAAGACGACGTCCATTTACATTGACAATCTCATCATTTATCAAAAATGCACCTTCCCTACAAAAATAGAAAAATATATTAAGGACAGACATTTAGAAATAAGGTCGTGCATGTAATAGTTAAATATGTATATTTAAAATCAGATAATGTCAATTAATTTTGGTTTTGATATAAAAGTTTGTCCTTTGCTTCCACAAAACTCTGATGAAATTCATCAGAAACAGATGAGATCTTCTGTTTTCGAATTTGTTCACTAGTTATCTGCTTCAAGAAATTCACAGAAGTGTTCCATAAAGTGTTTACAAGATGAGGGAAGAGTAAAGAGATACAGAAACATCTTTTCTCCTTCTAATTATAGATAATATCACCTTGAAAATCAACTTATAGATATTTGTAAAGTTTGTTAGTGTAAATATTATTTATTACAACAAATTAATAAATTTAAGTACATTATTTTATTTAATTAGCACTTGAATAACAGGTTAGTTACTTTCAATTTATAGAAAAAAAGAAAAATCTAACTAGCTTCATGAGAATGGAAAAAATAGGATTTGGTACTTGGAAATACATTTTTTATTTTATAACTAATCACAAACTCAGCTGTAAAGCAATTTCTACTTGTGTTAATATTATATAAAGAATTAAAATTTTAATTCTTGAGTGATAATACTGTCCCTTACATTTATTTTTCATACTCAGTTGGCAAAGCATCGTAAGTCAGGAATGTAAAGACAAGGAAAAAAGTAAAGACTCAGGGGAACTGTAGAATCTTCCCTTACACTTAACCTGAGATCGTGAACCACACAAGCAGCAGGGGAGAAAAAGTACTTTACTCCAAGACAGTCTGTTGGCAAGTCAGCAACATGTTCCCTTGTGGCCTTTGGATGCCACACATCCTTAACTATTCAATCTTAATAATATAAGACTGAAGAATTAGTTTTATCGGTTTTAATAATTAATCGTTTAATATCATTATTGTCTGTATAAACAGTGTGTCCAAGACAATGCATTTGCTGTAGATGCCCGCATGTGCTTTTATCTAACCATGATTGGTTTCAAATAAGCACTTGGATGACTTTTTATCATACCATTAGCTTATCTGTTAGTCACTTCAGCATGTGCTGTAGAGATGTAGAGAGAGGGAGACCACTGGGACTACCTTTGAAAACCGAATATGAACTAATTTTACCGAATAGAAAAACAGATGTCATGGAACCCATATTTTCACAGACAGTTTTCTTGTTTCTATAGTCTATGATATTATGTTAATTTAGTTTAAACACTGGAAATGCCAATTGCGCCTGAGTTAGAGATAGTGCAGGTTTGAATTCTAGACTTGACTGTTAGTTTTTATCAACAATATTCACCTTGGACTATCCTTATAAAAAAAAAAAAAACAGGTTCACTTCACTAATAATGTATTTATTTATTATGCTCTATACACCTATCAGTAGAGTTACTAACCTGTCAGCTAGTCCACCTGGCACAATATGAGCAATGATGTAACCAATAGTACCCTCTCTACCTAGTCGAGTTTTCGCAATATAGATGCCGAGTTCCTCATCGGGAGTCGTCCTATGCAATCTCACTAGTTTGAACTCTCGTGGTCCTGGTGATTGTTCTGGAGCAGGAGGTAAAGGCGGAGGACTACTACCTGACCGCTGCCGACTCCGTTGTCTCTGTGTCAGACTGAGGGGCTCTGGAGCCTCAGAGATAGAGGACTGCCTAGGAGAGGTACTGCGGCAGCGGACAGAACTTCTGGACTTCTCTTCTGTTAAACATACATTTGAGTGGTTACAAAACCAGAAGAGGCTTTAAGGAAAAACCAACCCATTCTCTTCTCAATAATAGACTTCGAGTATTGGAGAATATTTCTGTACAGGGAAACAGTGAAAATACGGGTAAGAAAAGTCACTTAAATTAATTTTTAGAAGTTTTGATAATTATCAACCCTACTGTACTCAACTAATCAATGTGACTGTGTGCAATATACTGTGCAATTTACAATTTGTTATAAGCAGCTGCCTATTTTTCTGGAAAAAACATATATATATATATTTTCACCTTTTTAATATTTTTGTAATTCTTGCCTACTAACAAAAGTAAGGTCTTGTTTGCAAACTTTGAGTTTATTTTTATTTTTGTAAGCAAATGTCTTGCCTTTGATCCCAATTCATTTGTTATAAAAAAAACAATACTGTAAGCCTCTTATAGTTAAATTATTCTTACATTTCAACTAGTATGTCAGTACCGTACAGGTTTGTATACCTCCCAAGTTTGAATCATGGCATGACTCCTCTTTACATCAACATGATTTCAATCAGCTTAAACCTGATTAACTTTGTTTTGTTCCTAAATAAGCATATTTTAGGGTATATTTCTGTTCAAATTCAATTGCTTTTGTTACTTTGTGAGTTTTAACTTGAATAAATTTCTTGGAATGAAAATTATGTATATTTAGGAATTGAATTGTGTAATTACTCCCATAAAAATGTCCATGTTAACTTATATAACAGTAACATATATTAAAACATGGCAAGAGAATAGAATATGAGGTCTTGCATGTTCAAAGCCTTATTGTGTGATGACAACTGAGTTGGAAAGCCACAAAGTTGCCAAGAATGCCCAATTCACTTGGTTGGCAAGTCTACATGGAGAATGAGTTTGACCTTCACACTGACTCAAGATGTGTTGGCTGATTTGTTATGCATAATTGTGTGAAGTCATCACTCATACAACTCATCTTGACCAAAAGTAAACTAAATTTAAATGTGAAATAATATGGCATGTTTTAAGTTGTAGGGAAGAGCAATTCCAACTGATCAGTTAAGTACAATATAGACCCCCACTCAATTGTGACTTTTAACAATATATTTCACAGAATCTAATAACGGAAATAAGGAAAAAATGTCGTACAAGGTATGTCCTAAAGTTATTCTATTCCCTCCATTTTGTTTTCTTTATTAAATAATTTATATCTGTAGAATGATTGAACAGATTGAGTTGAAATGTTGTAAACTACTCAACCGTAGAAAGATAAATTTTTCCAAAAATACTCCAAGTGCTACAATACTTCATTTCAAAACTGCGACCATATTATTTTTTTTTAATTAAAATAACTTATAAACCATACATTTTTATATAATTTGTCAAGAATAATTTTTTGTAGCCATTAGAATTTATAGTCCAAATTGGTATAATACTTGAAATATTTCAATGTTTTTGTTTTTTATTTTGTTAAGGTTTTAATTTCCGTCAAACAGAAAACTTAAAAAGGCAGTGTTTAAGCCCTTACTTGGGTTACTAGTTTTTTACTTATGAGACTAATTTCAATACAATATTTAACGAGATGAAGAATCCTCTGATTTCTAACCATTTTTTGTAAAGATTAGGTGTAACAACAAAAAATAAACTTTCTTAGTTAAGGTATGTAAAGAGTTATTTGGACTCCTGAGTAAGAAGAGTATGGTCTAAAATGCATTGAGTACTAGCACAGAAAAGAAATGAACAGAAGTTGCATTCAATAGTACGCTGAATGTTGAGTTAGTGTGTTGAGTAGTCAATTTCTCCAGTAAGTCATGTGATGGCAGGTCCAGCACCTGCCAGTCCATACTTTTCCTCTACAAGGATAAACGCAGTAATTATTATTACAAATAAAAAAATGTGCATTAGTTGTACATCTCTGTATCGGCCAGTGGGGCGGCGTTCTCTGCAGCCTTAAAGACGCCACTTCTGTTTCTCTTTTCTCTGTTTCACTAGGCAGTTGGCTAGGACATTATAGATCTATCACTTTACAATATGAAGAACGTTAAAAGAACAGCTTCTTTTTCCTTATTATGTGCAGCAGATTCAAGCTCTTGGCCCTGTTGACTTCCCAAAGCATATAGCTTTTTGTAATTGGTTTCTTCAGAAAACAATAAGAAATCCAGCGTTTTTATCTTCAATAATAACTATATATATTAAAATACCTTTTTCAGAGATTGTATTGTGAACTTATATAATACCTATGATTGGTTCCCTGTTAGTTCCACACCCTTCAATGTTATTTTAGCTTATTTGTTTTTGTTTGTTATTTGTCATTAAAGATTTACCAACAATGGATAAAAGTCAGCTGAATCATCTTCACTCAAAATGTTATGCTGAAATTAATATCACAAAGTAATAAACTAGTAAGCTATGCAAGAGATTAAACATTCATTCAATCATTATTAAGACGCCGATCCTCAAGATATGGGCAAATACGAGGGTCGCGAATAATGAGCGAGTGTAGCCATTTTTACTAACTAAGGTTGACTGTTCCTCAGAAAGGATCATTTATTAATAAACCCAATAGTCAGAACAACATTTTCTTTTTAAGATTTGTTGAAGAAAACTACAATCGTAACAAAATAAGATAAAAAAAACCAAACTACATCATTGGATTGGATATCAAACGGGCTACAACAAATGATCCCAAAAAAATGCTATAAACAAAACTTGTATGATTTTTAAATTATTTCAATTTAAAAACTAATATGGGCACCATTTAAAAACAAAATACTTAATATACATATTAATAATTATATAACTCTGTTTGTATATTGTACGATTTGGTAAATAAAGATTTATTATTAAAAAAATATCTTAAAACATTGATAATTTTCTTAGTACTACTGATAGCTGCATTCAGGAGCTCTAGTGTGTGTAGCCCTGAAGATAACACTCTACAACAAGGCCGTAACGGCTCCTGCTGTTGTACATAGTGTACATAGTTTGACACGGTCCGACCTAGAAGACTGTGATAGTGATATAAATTCATAATAGTATGGATGAGCAATTTACAAAATTTCAACTCAATCCATTCAGTCATTCTATAGATATAAATTATTAAGTAACAAAATACATAATGGTGAATATCCGGGAATAGAAGCATTTTAGGACACACCTTCTTTCTTTTCTTTATTTTGGCCCACAGAATCAGTTCCAGATATATACAGATATTACAGATACACCCTATGTTTAGTTACAATATTATAAAAGAATTAAAACACAAATTTAAATTAGAATGAATCTGCAAAAACAGTTAGTTATTTTATGAAAATTATTTTTTGTTTGTATTCACTGTATTTTACAAGAAATGTTATTCAGTACAAAAAGATTCCTTTATATATAGATTGGATATATTAGCTATAGCTGAATTGTTGATATAGAATTACTTTTTATGTCACTCCAAAGTGCAGTACTTATTAAAAATAATCTTTTTATAATGAGCATAGGACAAAAATTTTATTTTATTTTAATACCGATAAATTTTAAAACCTATATAACAATAGCCTAATTTCCCTCAAAATTCATAAACAGTCTAAAAACGTAAATGTAAAAAGTGTATTTAGTTGACATACAGCCAAGAATTGCCTTGAGAATTGATAGGAGAAACTGTCTTGTTAGTGAGGACATGTCACCTCCTACACAACTTAGGTGATAAAGTCTAAACATAATTTATATCAAAGAAAAGTATTGTGTAATGCTATTAACAATAAGGCAGTAGTTTAGAAGGTCATTCTATCATGGACAATAAACAAGAATAAATCAAATCTTTATCTCAGAATATTTTAGAACTATGCTCAATTCAGAGAATCATTGTTATTTTTTATTACTGGATACAACAATTCAATATTTATCAAAAGATAAAATATACTGACTGCTCTTTTATGATAGGGGTTTTCGAAGTCTGATTATGATTTGTTTACAATGTTCAACTGCTCAACCATACTTAATATTGGATCATACTTTAAGTTAAAATGTGAAATTTATTTATGACTACTATAGTCATACTATACTATACTATAGTCATACTATACTATTCAAATGTCAAAATCTTTTATGTAAATAATAGTTATTTATTCTGCACTGAGTATACACCATTAGTAATATGTGTTCTTTGAGAAGGAGGTGAGCCATTGTTAATCATATGTGTCTGTTGGGTAGAAGTGTGAATTATATAACTAGTCTTAGGAGTGTATTGGGAAGAAAGAGGGTGATTATTTTATATAAAAAACCAATTTATTTACTATTGTTACAAATAAAAAAAATGTAAATCAGATTTTAACTTCCTTCTATCAGAAAAATAAAGAAACACTTATGAAATACAGTATGATGACGTATATATAAGCTAAAGGAAGTCAACACATATTTTAAACATTTTTTTAACCTTGAAGCTAATCTTTCATGACCTCCACTGAACAGCCTTCCTCCAAAACCAAACTGTGACTTAAATATCCTCTATACTAATGAACATTAAATCAATTTGCAGCTTTACAAATGTTTTACCACTATCACAAAATTAAACAAGGGTTTATATAGATGTAGAAAAGTACAATTAATTATACATTTCTCTTTTACGATTGGCTGAAAAAGTCTGGAATCTAAAAAAGAATATTTATAAGTGCAACTCATATTAAGATACTATATATAATAAGTGAACGGAATATATTTTTTGATTCTTGGGTAAACTTAAAAAGTAACATATTTAGAGATGGAATATATATATAGATTTAGTCATACTTGGGAAAGTTAATGATTTTTTAAAAACTGAATAAAGTTAAAGTTAATACTCTAAAAAAGTAACTAATTGAAGTTAAAAGTTAGAATAAATTGAAACTAACTGATTAAAGTTAAATTATTAGAAAATTAACTGAAATTGAAAGTTAAAAGTTAGTTTTGGTACAGTAAAATATACATAAAAAATACTTAACCTGTATTATCTTTTATTATTTATAATATCTTAGATAAATAGGCCTATTTATAATACATTATTATACAATACTATTAATTAGACTATAGCAATTTCTACAGTAATTTTTGTTATATAACTGTCCGAAATCTTAAAAATCAAATATTTAATTTAATTTCTAAAATTATTAACAAAAACTGACGTAAGTCTTTGAAATTAAAGTTTTACATTTTTTAAGTAAAACTCAATAACTATTGTTACGGGCCGGTACTTGGGTTGCACAAATTATGAAATAAAACTCTTGAAGTAGAATGTAAGTTCATGTATTGTTCAAATAATAACACACACAGTTCGAATAATTATAGTCGAGTGATTCCTAATATAGTAATTAATAGAAATAGTAACTTTAGAATTAATAGTTGTATAAATGGAAATAGTAATTAAGACTTGGAACAGAAATAGAAATTGAAATAGAATAAGATGTGAGATTACGAGAGCGCGATTTAAGCTACTCGGGAGTTCATGATAGACTGCTCTTGCTTGGAGAACGAAAAGCTCATTAGGAATCACCCGTTACAGTGGAAAAATCAACAAAATCATAGTACAAGTAAATAGTACATGGTACAGTTTGCTGGACGGCACAGCGGCACGTATTCTTATTTGTTAGGAATAAACAGTTCTTGATAAGTGCTTCCGCTGGCGTTGCTTAACTAGTTTATTCTACGTCTTATAATTCATGTTTATTGTTAATATATAATTATATAAGAAATAATTGATATATAAATATAAATAAAATATAAATATCAATAAACTATTTACACTTGTCATTTACACTTGTCCCCCCTTTTGGAGACAAATCGTCCCGATTTGTTTAAATAAGTCTCTTAAATTCTTTCTCTAAGGCGGATACTTCGCCTTATTGTTCGAGGAGTTATTGTAGAAGGATTCGGAGAAGGTTGTACTTGGATTATGGTTCCGGGATCATGCGATAAGGAAGTTTCTGGAGGATGAATAGCTTCATAGGTATTGATATCTCTTAACATCATGTCAGTATTAGATCTGTTTACAATATCAGATCTGTCCTCATTACAAATCATCAACCTTGTGCACCAATCAATTGGTGTTTGATATTTTTGTTTACATTTCCTAATACATTTACAAAGATGATAAATGCAGAATACAGTAACCAACATACAAATAGAGAAAATGAAAGCATTATGATATTCAAGAGTATCATTTGTTGTTAATTTATATTTTGTTTGATCAATTATATTTGAGATTTGATTTAACTTAAAGCTAGCTGTTTTTAATTCATCAAGATTAGAAATTGGAATATGTAAAGGAATAAAATCAAAGGTTGGTATTCTAGGTTCATTAGGATTTCAATCACTTAAGGTAATATCAAAGTTAGGTATGAATGAGGATATAGAAGTTAACATTTCGGTAGTAGGTGTTAAAGTTACAGATTTTGTATATGCCTTACACAAAGGTTTTAGAATTAAAAAGCCTGTTCCTTTAATCAATAGATCAAAAATTCCCTTTTTTCTACAATCAATAGTCACATGAGTAATTTCTGGTACTACATAAAGCCATTTATTATTTTCTGTTAATTGATACCAGATTTCATTGTCTACTATTCCTATTCTGATATCACATGATTTGGGAATTGAGATATGTGTTAACAATAATTCAGTTTCACAGATTTTGTGCGAGTATGTATTATATATTGGTCTTTCTCTAAAACATATGTGAGTATCATTAAGTATAATTTTACAATCTATAGACATCATTGGAGTGTAAAACATTTTGTTAGTGACAACAGCTAAGTATTCGAATGAGGGTTTAATAAATACATAAGTATTGTTTTTTGTTTCTGTTGGTAAAGGCAATAGATGATACAATATGAACTGATTATTTTCTGTTAAAGGCATACTTATTACAAATATTAATTTAGCATCCATATAATAAACTGATAAAGACAAAAGATCAATGAGTTCATAAGCATTTGAAGTGGTCAATGGTAATGGATAGTTAGTGTTTGATGGTAAAAACCTTTTTGTTTTGGTTAACTCTGTTATTATACGAGATGGAGTCAAAATTGAAGGGTGAAGTACATTTTGCTTTGCGAATAATATAGAGTGAATCAAATTGGAATATTCTCTGTTTAATTCTGTAAAGAGTAATAATAATAGCGTTACGTGATCACCGACATCTTGTTTAAGATGTTGTGTTTGTAAAGTTTTATTTGTTGATAAGGTTAGATTTTGAATAATTGAAATATGTTTATTGAATACATCTTCAGCATGGTGTAGGTTTGTCATAGAATTATTAAAATTTGTTATAGTTGATTGAACAATTTGTGTTTGTGTTTTCAGAAGATCAGTTAAATCTTTTTCACCAAGCGTAATTTCGTTTATGGCGTCATTATAATATGTCGCATCATCAGCATCCAGAGTTCCAATAAAAACTTTGAAAACCTTGCCTATGGCGTTGAAGAGCCCTCTTTTTGATCTTGTGTGTCCTATTAAGTCTTTAAATGAAGTATCTTGTTCTTCAATAGATGGTTGAAGTTGTAGAAGAATATTGAATGATGAAGTACATGCTGAGTATGATGATAGTAGAGGATTTTGACATAGCTGATTTGTTTGTTTTAATATTTCTTGAAATACATTTAATTTGTGTTCTAGCGCAGATATATTTAAGTAGGTTATAAGTTTCCAATTGCTAGTATAGAATTTTACATTACCAATGTTCTCGTAGTAAATACCTGACGATGTGTCAAGTTGTGAGGCTTGAAACAAATGTTCTTGCTCATTTATCGGGGTTCTGAAACAAATGCATGTTTGATACGGTTTGAGTGTACTTGAAGATTTCTTCGTTTAAATTTAATAGTAACATTCACAGGTGAGTTTACAGAAATAATTTCATAAGGTCCTGTATAAGTAGGATTTAATTTCTTTGAAGTTGATGGGGGATGAGATTCATTCATTAGATATACTAAATCACCTACTTTATATTGACAATGTTGAGTATTTTTATCATAGTAAAGTTTGCTTTTCTCTTTTGCTTGTTGAATATTATTCCTAGCAATTTCATATGATTTGTTTAATTTCATTTTTAAATCTTGGATATAGTCGTCGTATGTGTAATGAAATTCTGGAGTTTGTATAATTGAAGATGGTAATCTTGGTTGGAGTCCAAAAACAAGTTCATAAGGAGTGAACTTGGTTGATGAATGAATGGTTGTGTTAAAGGCAAATGTTGCCATTGGAATCCATTCATCCCAGTCTGTTTGTTTTTTATTGATATAGTGTCTTAGATATTCAACAAGAGTGTGGTGTGTTCTTTCGAGTCCTCCATTGGATTCAGGGTGATAAGCTGATGTCTGAATGTGTTTTAAGTAGAAAAGTTTTGCCATTGCTTTAAAAAGGCTTGAAGTAAAATTGGTCCCTTGATCTGTCAGTATTTGCTGTGGAAGAGCAAATTTACAAACAAACTCGTTGACAAAGGTTTTTGCAACTGTTTGCGCTTCTTGATTAGGAATCGGGTAAGCTTGTGCAAACTTTGTTAAATTATCTTGTAGTGTAAGTAAATATTTGTTTCCTGATTCTGTCAGTGGAAGGGGTCCTACAATGTCAAGTGCAATTTTATGAAATGGTTCTTCTGATGTGTCAGTAATTATCATAGGTTCTTTTTGTTTTCTTCTTATTAATTTATTTTCTTGACATGATGAACATTGTTGAATAAATCGCTTTGTGTCACTTTTCATCGAAGGCCAATAGTAGTTGTTTTTAATTTTAGCATATGTTTTGTGAAATCCAAAATGTCCACTGTGAGGTGTTGCATGATTTTCTTCTAGTATTTTGATAATTTCATCTGATTGGGGTGTTATGTTATAATGATAGTGGATCATGATATTAAGCTTAATATCTTTAAAAATATATCTTAGCATAGATCTAACTTTAGGCCAAAAAAGTCCTTCTTGTTTACCTAGCTTAGGTATAGCTATTGAACTTATTTTTTGTTTTATTAGAACTTCTTTTACTGTAGTGAAGATTTCAAATAAATCAGGATATTCAATTGTATTATTTAATTTTTTCTTTAATGTAATGTATACAATAGTTCTGTCGTTGTGAGGTAAACACATGACGTCTTTATGTTTTAATTTGGCATTTTCTAATTCTATTCTGTGACCTGTCTTCTCATAAATGTTTTCAAGTAGTTTACTAGGTGTCTGGTGATAATCTTCTGAAATTGGTACTATAATATTGTTCTTTGTTGTAAGAATAGAGTCTTGTGTTTCAGTTAAGTTAGGGTTTAATATAATCTTCGTGTTTAAATCTTTCAAGAAGTCATTGTAAGTGGGAATTGTTTCATTGTATGGTTTGTTTATAACCAATATTTCCTTTTTTGATAACTTAGTGTTTATATCTGGTTCGGTATTTATTGCTCTACTTAATGCGTCTGCATTTGTATTGTATTTGCCTGACTTATGTTTAATGGTAAAATCATATTCCTCTAGTTTTAACCTCCATCGAATGAGTCTTGATCCGGGGTCTTTCACATTAAAAAGGTAAATCAATGGTTTATGATCTGTGACTATGGTAAATTGTTTACCATATAAATAAGGTCTAAAGTATCTAACAGACCAAACTATAGCTAATAATTCTTTTTCAATTGTTGAATAATTCTTCTCAGCTTTGTTTAATGTCCTTGAGGCGAATGAAACTGGCAAATCTTTTTTAATATCACCTTGAGATAATATCCCAGATATTGCGTAATTAGAAGCGTCAGTAGTAAGGGTAAAAGGTTGGTTGAAGTCCGGATACTGGAGAATTGGTTCAGTACTTAGTTTGTTCTTTAGAGTTTCAAATGCATCCTGTTGTGTTTCTGACCAGTTAAAAGGGGTATTTTTTCTTGTCAGTTCAGTTAAAGGTTTTGCTATTATGGCAAAGTCTTTTATAAACCTTCTATAATAGTTTGCTAGGCCAAGGAAAGCCTGAATTTCTTTTAGGTTCTTTGGTATAGGATATTCTTTTATTGCTTTAATTTTTTCAGGGTTTGGCTTCACACCATGTTCTGTAATGATGTGGCCAAGAAATACGATTTCTTTGCTCAAGAATTCGCATTTATCAGGTTGAAGTTTAAGGTTACTTGATTTAAGGCGATCAAAAACGTCTTTTAGTTTGTCATTGTGATTTTGAAGATTTGATCCGTACACTACAATATCATCCATATAAACAAAGCATCTGGTACCTTGTAATCCTGACAAAACGGCATTCATTAGTCTTTGATAAGTTGCGGGAGCATTTTTTAACCCGAATGGCATTCTGTTAAATTGGTAATGCCCTATGTCTGTCGAAAAAGCTGTTTTGGGAGCGTCATTTTCATTCATCTTTACACTGTGAAACCCTGAGTAGCAATCAAGGCAACTAAAGTATCTTGAATTGCCTAACTGATCAAGTATATCTGTAATATTTGGTAATGGAAACGAATCTTGAATAGTTATAGAGTTTAATTTTCTGTAATCTATCACTACTCTCCATTTTGTTTTTCCTGATGCGTCTTTTTTCTTTGGAACAACCCAAATAGGAGCTGACCAGGGTGATGTGGAATGTGAAATGATACCTTGTTTAAGCATTTCATTGATTTGTCTATGGACCTCATCTTTGTGGATTTGTGGATAACGGTATGTTTTTGAAGCAATGGGTGTTTCTGAGGTTGTTTTTATGTTATGTTCGATTAGTGTTGTTTCAGGTAAGATGTCATCTTCTAGTTGAAATATTGAATTATATTCCCTACAGATTTTTAGAAGTGATTCTCGTTCTTCTGTTGATAAATGTTCAAGTCGTAACCGTTTTTCAAGTTGTTGGTTTCTTTCAAGATTACATGCATCGTTGTTTGATGTGTTTGATATTCGATTAGTGAGACAATGTTTTTGTGAATTGAAGTTGGAAGTTTGTTGTATCGGTTGTAAGGTAACCTGAAGATTTTTTATCTCAGTGATTTCATCCGTTGTATTAAGAATGGTAGTGATTGCTTGTGATTCTGAGTTGACTTTAACTAATGAAGATGCAAGATAAACTCCCTTTTTAATGTTATGTTTTGAAATAATTCCTTCTTTTAATTCAGGATTTTTTATTTGAACCTTAATTACAGTTTCTGTTCTAGGTTGTAAAGTTAAGACATGGTTCGAGGTTTCATGGTTAAGAGGTGTTAAAGGGATTTTATGTCCTGTAATGGTTAAAGTATTGTCTTTAAACTTGATTTCTCCTTTATGAGAAGAAAGTCATTTCCAATTATTCCATCAGGTTCTAGATTAGCATCCTCTCCTAAGACATGGAATGTTTGATTTATTACGGTGTCATTTATGTGTATTTTTAAATTACACGTCCCAAGAGTTCGTATTGACTGTTTGGAAATTCCTACAAGAGTAATAATATTGTCTGTATTTAATGTATCTTGAATTGGTAATTTAGAACTTTTAATTGCTGATATAGAACTTCCTGTATCAATCATTAGTGACATATTTATTATACAGTTATGTTGTTCAACTGGTAAATTTATTAAAACTGGCTCATCAGAGTTTCCAGAACATGCGTATATATTAGAGAAATATATAGTTTCATTTTTATTTACTTGTTCATGATTAGGGGTTGGTTTAGTGACAATTATTTCATTTTCACTATCTGTATCAGAGTTTGTATTGCTTTCAGAGTCAGAACTCATGTTAATGCTAGAGTTAGTTAAGTTCATTAAAACACTTTTATCATGTGGAATAGTATTTTCAGTTTCGGGTCTGCCTTTTTTAATAGAAGTAACCCCCACAGTTCGGCAGTCAACTGGGAGAATTACATGTTTTTTGAACTATCTCTCATGTGGTTGTTTCTCTCTTGATTAGGTTTTGGTGTCCCATGGTTGCTACCTTGTTGATGTTGAGTTGGTGATATGGTTTGTTGTTTAAAAGAGTTGTTATACTGTCGTTTTCTACACTCTTCTATGGTATGACCAAAGTGCTTACAGTATCTACATTGTTTCACGTTTTGTTGTTGAAATTGTTGAGATCTATTGTGAAATTTACTGGTTGGAGTACTAGTCATTGAGTGTGAAGTAAATATTTTAGGCTGAGGTTTTTGTGTAAAATTTGTATTCTGGTAATAATTAGGTCTGAAATTGTAGTTTTGTCTATGGGGTTTAGGAAATCTGTTAAAATTAGAGTGTGCTTGAGGTATATTTGAATAAGAATGTCTGTCCATTTCACGTCTAGCTAGTTGTTCTTTCTCCTCTGCTACTGCAAGACTAATAGCGTCTTCTAATGTCGAGGGTTTTTGAGACTTGACAACAATATTTAGCTCTTTATTTAATCCAATTAAGAATATTGCTAGAGCCTGACTACGTAGCAAGTTGACGTTAGCACTACGTGCAGTTACTGGAAGACTAGGATCGAGACTATTAGTAAGTCTAACTAAGCAATTTTCTAGTCTGTTAGCATAAGATGTAACAGATTCGTTACGTTCTTGTTTGCAAAGGCTCATTTCTAACTGCCACTGGGCATGTGATCTTTTTTCTGAGTAAGTGTCGACTAAGTAGAATCTAAGATCTTCCCAAGACTCAAATTCTCTGTTTCTGCTGTTAGTCCTAGCGTTCCCTACTAGTTTACTTTTTATAAAGGTTAATAATGTTTGTTTATTAATAGGGCTAACTAGAGACATGGCTAGATCACAATTATCTATGTAATCATAAAAATTTAATTTGTTGCCATCAAACTTAGGAATCATGTTTACTAGCAATTCTATTTTTATAGAGTCTGATTGTGGTATTTTTTCTACATTTTGATTTTGAGAAGTTATTTGAGTCTCATTAGTTTGAGATGGAGAAGCCATTTTTTTTATATTATTATTACTATTATAAAATTTTTTTATACTTAATTAAAAGTTTTTTAAGGTTTGTGTGTTTTGACTTAAATATATATATACTATATATATAACTCACAGTTCACATGGCACAATTTCAAAAAGCACTGTCCACACAATGAAGATCATGACTACTGAAACCATCTTTGTTAGGAACACATGAAGTCGGGTAGAAATATTTATCCCTCTGGATTGGTAGTAGAAGCTGGATCTTGATCTTCTCCCTCAAGAATGGAAACGATGTTGAAGTTCATGAAGTCGATTGCACAAGTCCAAATACTAGCACCAGTCAATTGTCAGTATCCCAAACGCTGCCACCAATAATATGTTACGGGCCGGTACTTGGGTTGCACAAATTATGAAATAAAACTCTTGAAGTAGAATGTAAGTTCATGTATTGTTCAAATAATAACACACACAGTTCGAATAATTATAGTCGAGTGATTCCTAATATAGTAATTAATAGAAATAGTAACTTTAGAATTAATAGTTGTATAAATGGAAATAGTAATTAAGACTTGGAACAGAAATAGAAATTGAAATAGAATAAGATGTGAGATTACGAGAGCGCGATTTAAGCTACTCGGGAGTTCATGATAGACTGCTCTTGCTTGGAGAACGAAAAGCTCATTAGGAATCACCCGTTACAGTGGAAAAATCAACAAAATCATAGTACAAGTAAATAGTACATGGTACAGTTTGCTGGACGGCACAGCGGCACGTATTCTTATTTGTTAGGAATAAACAGTTCTTGATAAGTGCTTCCGCTGGCGTTGCTTAACTAGTTTATTCTACGTCTTATAATTCATGTTTATTGTTAATATATAATTATATAAGAAATAATTGATATATAAATATAAATAAAATATAAATATCAATAAACTATTTACACTTGTCATTTACACTATCATAAACATAAACATAATCAATAACTATTTTATAGGAAATTCACAATAACAAAACATTTTTTTTAATTGGCGCAGATAATTAGAAAGGCCAAATAATATCGCGACATGTTGACTCCAGGTGATTTTTATCAGGCTGGAGATGATAAGGAAGGGTCACTGATAAGAAAGTATGGGATCAGCGGAAAACAAAAACTGAACAAAATATACTCTGTCTATAAGTGAGTGAAAGCAGATCTATTCATACTATTTTCGATAAGCGATTACGTTTATTAGATGTTTAAGAATTGGCCGTTCTGAGTGCATGTTTTATTCTTACTGAAGTGAGTTAATTAAAAATTATGAAAACTATCTAAATCATTAAAAAATACAAAACTAATTACCATTGATATTAATATTAATGATAGTATTATCATTATATTTTCTTTTCGACGGTGCCGATAGCAAAATAATGAAGACAGAACGAAATATAGCAATTGTTACTTGAAATATGTTCTGCAATCTTGAAGATAGTTTATTCTGTTGCGTGGTATCATATAATGGATTGATTTTACCTAGTAAGCCTAATTTAAAATAAAGTAAACGTTTGAGGAAATGTTGGTTTGATTAACCATTTAAATGGTTTTTCCCGACTACTTTTGAACAGGACGATTTAGATATGTAATGATCAATTAATCAAGTATTGACAGCATTAACGTCAAAATGCAACTGATTTTCCTTATTAATTATACAGATAGATGGGTAAACAGATAAAATTACAGTATTAGAGTTTATGAAAGATAAACAAGCTTAGGCCCAACACGTTGATTTAATACAAGATAACTAAATAACTATCTCAACTTTATCCCTAAACACAAACTAGTCAAGTGAAATGATCACCTCAGGGACACAAGTCAATCCCACAACAATGGTATACTGGTTTGGTCCGCCTTTTTTTATTTATAAGGCAGTAAAATGTGCGTAAAGGGGAGGGGGTGCTTCTTCAAAACAGTGACCTTGCTTGTCGGTGACAATTGGGGGTTGAGGAAAACAATCGGTCTTTGACCTGAGTTTTAGATACTTTCTCCCCAGTCCACATTCCTCGGACCAAATGGCACCTTTTATCACATTTGAAAAACTAACTGAGTTACTTTAACCGTTAGCCAAATTTTCAACTAGTTAAAGTTAGAAGTTAAACATTACCAAAACTAACGAATAAGTTAAAAAGTTAATAGAAAAAGTAACGATTAAATTTAATCGTTAATTATTTTTAATCGTTAATCCCAAGTATGGATTTAGTACACAGTAGGCCCTACTTATGTTCAATAACTAAGGTGTACAAAAATGGAATAGTCCAGTATACAAATTTTTAGGTCTCAACATCACATGTAGATTAGCTATCAATATTATAAATGAGCATCATCTTAGGCAGTGATAACATATCTTGCTGTCATGTCGAACATGTCTGAGTATATTGTACGATTTATTATTATTATTATTTATAAATAATAATAATAATAAAAGACATATTCTATTATTACTGAATATGTTTTATAATAATATAATATAATAATAAAAAACAGGATCATCTACATTACTGAAAGGATAGAACTGTCAAGATCGTATACGTCTTGCTACTAAGACAGTCAAAGTGCCATCAACAGACTAAATTTTCAGATGGTGGGAGAGTTGTTTAGATTGCATGTATCTAGGTAGGAGGGGATCTACAGCATACGTTTTGATAGGGTAGGGTGTTTTAAGTCACAGATTGGTTTTGGAGAAAAGCTGCACAGTGATGGTCATGTAAGATTGGCTTCTAGCTTAAAAAAATGCTTAAAGTATCGTTTGACTTCCTTTATCTTAAATTTACGCCATCATACTGTATTTTATATATGTTTCTTAATATTTGAGACCGTATTTATCTAGCTACTACTAAGACTAGTCAGACAGCGGGGGTGCCATCAACAGGGTACATTTTTAAATGGTGGAAGAGCTATACAGATCACATATATCTAGGTCGGTGGCATTTTATCCAACCTCATTAATCCACATCATACAGAGCAAAAAACGTTTAAGTTACATTACCTTGCAAAGAAAGGTGGTTATGGGGAGTGTGGTCATTGGAAGCACTGCGCCCATGACAGGGGGTATCTCCTCGGAAACTGGCTCCTCGACCACCACAAAGAGAGCTTGTGATACTGCCATTGACTAAGATACCACTGTCACAATCCTCACTGTCTGTCCGCCCACTGATACCACCCCCTCCCATGCCCTCTGCCAGATAGTCATCCTCATCCTCAGTATAAAGAGGGTTGTGTCTTCGCTGGAATTCCTCCACGCCAGGTAATGCTCCATATGAAAAACTCCTTAAAAAACAATTATTGCACTGTAATGTTATCGATTAATTTCAGTTCATGACTAAACCACTAAATGACATTGAAAAAGTTAAAACAATAAGTTATGATAAGTAGATAATATTTGGAGATTTTCAATGCTTTAAGTGTTTAGGAAACAAACACAACGTTTCGACAGTTATAACAAACTCTGCCGCCTTCAGGTGTACTAACTTAGCCTACATCTAAAACTATATATATTTTTTTTTCTTTAGCCCATGCTAAAAATTTAAGAAAAGACTTAACACTAAATGCTTAGATACTTAGGATTACTGTTATGAAAGTCAAATGTTCTTAAAAAACTATCACACAACATAATTATACAAAATATGAAATACAAAAAAAAAAAAAAAATGCAAAATATTCAACTTATCCAACCAGCTTCCA
>JAQJVL010000400.1:0-54442 GCA_035578905.1 Stictocephala bisonia | reverse complement strand
TATTTAATTTTGAGCCAATGCTTTTAATAAATGAAATTTATTTAGCCGGGGAAAAACCCCCAATAACAAGGGCACATGAAAGTCTACCCTTTATGTTTTTAAAATTTACTAAATTTGACATTTGGTTCCGACTATTGCCATTTTTTAGGTGTCAAATTGGAATTTAACAAATTTTTCAAAACCTTTATATTTTCCCTTTTTGTATTTTAAAAACCCTTTGGCGACTTTAACGGGAAATTTCCAAAAAATTTATTGTTATAAAACCAAATTCACCACACTGAAGTTTTTTGGGAGGCCCCCTTAGGGTATCTTTTTTCTCCACAACACAATAAAAAATTTGGGTTTTAAAATTTCCCAAATTTTCACCGGCGCGGAAAAATAAAAAATGTAAAAGATCTGGCAAAGTGGGGCTTTTAAATTAAAGGTTTTATATGTAATTTTTTCCCCAAAAATTAGTGTTTTGTAGGAAAAACCCCAATCAAAAAAAAACAGAGGCTCGAATTCTTTTTATAATGCGTTTAAAATTTTTTAAAAAATTTTTTCCCCAAAAACTTTAGGCCCTTAAAAAATTCTCAACGTGCCCCTTGAAATAAAAAAACTGTACGCTTTTTTTTTAAAAAAATTTTCTCAAAAAATATTTTATTTAAATTTCGGAAAACCAAAAGGGTTTCCCTTTTCTGTTCCAGAAAATTTAATTTATTATTTTCGAATCATCGGAACCTTTCCCCGGGTTTGGTAAGTATTTGTTCAAATAAAACACAAAACCCAAAAACAAAATTGTTTACATCTGGAAACAGAGAACCTTTGGGTCCAAACTATATAACCTTTGCGTGGTTTAAGTCGGGGGAAAAAAACCAACAATCAAAAAGGAGGGAAAAAGTACCCAAAAACAAATTGAACAAAAAATATTTAAGTGGGTTTGGTCCTAATGTTAGTTTTTTATTAAAATACATCTATTATTTTTCATAAAACCGGTGAAAAGGGTTTAATTTAATTTTGTATAACATATTTATACGAAACGTTTTTTGTATTTTTGAAATTTTGTTTTTTTTTATTTTTTTTAAAAGGGCCATACAAAAAAATTTATCAAAATTTTAAATTACTTTTAATTGGCTAGTTTTCGTTCCAAAATTAAAAAAAAAAGGTATTTAGTTTTGGAAAAAAATTTTGAAATTATTATTATTCTTTAAATTAAACCATCCTAAATGCCGACATAAGTTTTGTTGACAAATATGAGGAGGGGGAATGATTGTTATGACGTAAATAAATTTGGGGGTACTCATTGTTACTAAACAAGGGTGGGGCTTTTTTCCCTTAAAAAAGACCCCCTTTTTAAAATTGGTCGGTAAAAAGAAATTTGGGTTTTTTTTAAAGCCCAGTTAATGAGAAAAAGGGGGCCTCAGTTAAATTTTCCAAATTAATTTTTTAAACAAATGTTAAAAGGGGGATTTCAGCAGATAGCCCCCGGGCCCGTTTTCACTTATCTTTGGGGTCATCAAATAATAAAAGGGATTTAAAGGAAACATTTCGGCTTTATTTGGGTAAAAAAGACATTATTCACTCATCAAACACTGACCCCTTGCTCTTTTCCGTTTCCCCCCCAAATTCGCCAATATTTGAAATTTTTTCCCGGCTTTTTAAAGAATAAAATGAAAGGTAATATAAATAAATATTAATACCCCAATAGCCAGACAATCAACGGCACCAAAAGCTTTGCGGGGAATCGGGAAACCCAAACGAAAAGTATTGGGGGGATTTTCAGCCAACTGACAAACCTGATTATGGGTTTAAATGTAAAGGGACTTACGAAAAATTTTTTTGTTCAATTTTCAAAAAAGAGGTCAACCAATTTTTAAAACCCCCTTCAAAAAATTTTTTTTTTTTTTTGACATTCCCCCGACAACCTGTTTGAAGGCTTTAGGGTTTTTACCATGGAAACCTTTTTGGTTTTGGGGTTTGTTTTAAAAGAAACATCCCAGAAAATTTTGTGGGCATTTTCAACTTGGGTAAGTTTAAAAATAAAAATTTGCATTTTATCTTTTCCCCAAATTCGCTTTGCAAAGGAATATATTTTTTTGGCCCAAAAAATATTAAAATTTTAACTAAAGTTTGGGTTCTTTTTTTTAAAAAAAATAACTTACTTTTATCTGAATTTGGGGCCCGCCCGGGGTTTTTTAAAATTTAAAATTTTTTCAGCTGTGAAAAGGGTTTTTTGGCAGGGCCCATGAAAAAAAAGGGTTTACACCACTCAAGCTGTTTTTTTTGGCCTTTTGACAAGAGTATTCCTTTTTTTAAAATTTAGTAATGGGGATTTTATTTATTTAAAAATTTATTAAAAAAAGAAAAAAAGGGATTGATGGAAACTTTTCCCATCTTTTTCGTGTTGAAATCTGACAGGGACGTTTCAAAGATGTAGAAATTTTAAAAGTACATTTATTTTTAAGAAAAAAAAAGAAAAAGAAAATATGATAATAAAAAAAATTACTTTTAAAAAATTGGGGAAATTTTAAAAAGGGGGAAAAAATTAAAAATTTAAATTCAAATTTTAAATTAAAATTGTATTTTGTAAACGGACACAAAAATATTATTGAGTAAAGACATTGGTTTTTGGCACCAATCACCTTTTTTCACTTTTACCCCCTTTTCCCCCCCCCCCCCCGACAATCAAAAGGGGTTTTTTAAAAATTGATAAAATAAATTTTAATTTTTTGTTTAAGGGGGGGGGAAAATTTGGACAAACTAATGAATGATTTGCTTTTTGCCTCTATTGACTATAATATTTGAAGTTGTTTTAAATTTTTTTATTGATTGGGTCACCCTAAAAAAAAACAATTTTTTTTTTTTTAGTCCTTTTTTTTTTTTTTGTTGTTGCCCAAATTTTGATGTTCTGATTTATTTTAAACTAACAATTACAGTAATTTTTACTATTATTATTTCTATTATTCTACAAAAATGTGCTTATGCTCGCATTAATTTAAAAATTTAAAAACTGAAAAACTGGTAAGGGAAATTTTTCCAAAATTTTTAAAACCCCGTAGGTTTTTTTGGGTTAGAATGAAAAATTTAATTTGCAAAAAATTACTGTTTTTTAAATTTATTTAGGCCCCTTTAAAATTAAATTTTTTTTTGTTAGTGTTTTATTTGATATGATGCCCAATTTTGACCCCTTACACACCCTGCCAAAAGGCCCTTCCCTTTGGCCCTTAATTTTTTTTACAAAAGACTCCTTTCCCATTTCGTTTAATTTTCAATACTAAAATACTAAATCTTTTTTAAAGATTCAATTAAAAACCCCTCGGTGGCAAAAGGAAAGTTTTTACTTTAAAACTGGCAATTTGTAAGTTAAAACGTTTTTTTTTTTTGGGAAATTTAAAAACATTTCCCAATGATATATTTTAAATTTTTTAGCAGTGATAACGTCAAAAAAACCGGAAATTTCCCAAGTAGAAATAAGGTTAACTACTTTTTAAAAGGGGAGTCGAACTTTTTAAAATTTTCCCAAACTTTGTTTGAAAAATTATACGGGAAGTTAAAAAATGGGTTTTCGCTCCACAAAACGCCAAAAAAAACCCCGGGGGTTTCCCTACTTAAAAAATTGGGGTCCGTATTAATGATCCCACTCGTATCTTTAAACACTTGAAGGGGTCTTTTGATAGGTAAATGTTCAAATTTGGCCCCATAATTTTTTTTTTAAAAAAGTGTATTTATTCTTCCAATTGGGCTACAATTAAAATCTTGAATCTTTACATTTCGGGGTTCCTTTTTAAATGAAAAAAAAACCTTTCCAAAATTTTGAACTTTTTATTTCCCAAAACTAAAAAATCAAAACAGAGTTCTCTAAAAAACTTCATAAAAATAAAAAACGGACCGTACAGTTGAAAACGGGCCCCATTTTTGGCCCGCTGACCGGTAAAATTGCAGGGGCAAAACCAAAAACCTCAAAACCCAAACCCTTTAATTGTCGGGGGCCGTGTTAATCCCCTAAAAAAATGTTTTTTGAATGGGTGGTTTTTTTTTGGGTGCCCCAAACTTGGTTTTTTTTATTTTGAAACGAATTTTTTTTTAACCCCCAAAATTCAATTTTTTTTCCATTCTTTTCCTTTTAAAATCCTCAACCAACCTACAAAAACCCAAATCTTTTCCAAATTAAAAATATTTTTTTGGGTATTAAAAAGCTTTTTTAAAAGCCCATATTTTAATTGCCCAAACCCAAAACCCCAATAAAATTGGTTCTGTTTTGGCTTCTTCGATTTTATAAAAACCAAACAATTTGCTTAGTTAATCTGTGGGTTTTATTCTTAAATTTACCCGCTTTAGAATTTTTTAATCTTCTTTTTCCTCGGACCCAAAAATTTATATCAGGGGATTTATCAATTTCCTATTACTTGTAGGTCTAAAAGTTTTTAAAAAAACAGTTTTTAAATTAGCCAAAAATTATGTTTTTTGAAATCTTCTTTTTTCTTTTTTTAATTTGGGTTTCTTTTACTAACCTTTTTTTTTGAAATATTATTTAATAAACACTATATTGTGCCCAAATAAAAAAAGATGTCGCTGAAATTTGGGCTATTTCGGCAGTGGTTTCTTTAGGAAAAAGGGTTTGGTGGGACGCCTCCCCTCCCTTTTCTACCACCCCCCTCTTAAAAAAAACCCTTTTTTCTCAAATTTAATTTAAAAACCCCCCAGCTCTTTGACCTGTTTAATGGGGTTTTTAATTTTTTGCAGGCCCGAGTCCCCAAAAATAAATGACTTTGTTTTAAAAGGGGAAATAAAAAGCTTTAAACCTTGAAATCTGAAATTTAAAATGATCAGACCTATACAATAAAAATTTTTAAACAAAAAGGGAAAAATTACGTTTTAAAATTTTTAAAACCAGCCAAAAATTTTTTGTAAACCCCTTTCTATAAAAAAAATTTTTTCCCAAAAAATTTTCCTTTTAAAATTCTTATACTTTTTAAGGGGTTTTTTTAAGGAAGGACTACAAGTTTTAACAAATCACAATTTTTTTAAAAAAATTTTGAAAAAAAATGTAACGTATTAAACAGTAAAACACTTTTTTGGGGGGGGGGGGGGAAAAAGAGGGTTTTTAAGTCCCAAAATATTAAAAAATTAAAAATTTTCAAAAAACAAATGGTTTTTTTTAAAAAAAAAAATTTTATATTTTTTTTATAAAATAATAAACAAAAATTTCAATATTATTTATTTTTTTCAAAAGATAAAAAATTTTTTTAGGTTAAAAAGGGGAAAAAATCTAAAAATTTTTTCACGAATAATTGTTAAGTCAGGGTTTGTTTGTTCCGCTTTTCAACATTCCCCCCCCTTTTATGGGGTGGGTTATTTTATTCAAGTTTCCCAAGATAAATTTTTATTGACAAAAAATTTTTAAAACCCTTTTTCATTTTTTATATGAAATTTCATAATACAAAAAATTAATCAAAAAATCATGAACATAAAAAAAAATTCACAAAAAAACATCATAAGAAAATCAAAAATTAAGCAATTTTGCACCTAGCCACATTTAAAAAGCCAAATCTTAAACATTTTTTTTACTACAAAAAAGAGCTGCTACAATAAGAAAAGAAATTAAAAGGAAATTTTAAAATACAAAAAAACAGCTAACATCCCCAAATACGGCTGCAGGAAGGTTTCATCGATTAAAGAAAGCCCCCCGATTAAAAGGGGCTCCCCAAACCGGGTTTTCAACAGGGAAATTTAAAAAACCTTTTGATTTTTTTTTAAAATTTTTGGGGGGGAAAAGAAAGATTAAAATTTTAGGGCCAAAAAAAAAAAACTAAATTTTTTAAAAAAGATCCTGATTGCACCTTTTCCCAATTCCCCAGGAAGGTAAAGCGTAGTTCCCCCGAAATCGAACCCACCATAAATTTGTGTTTGACTTTTTTTTAAATTTTTTTTAAAATTTTAAATTTTTTGGGAATTTTGGGGGGATAGAAAAAAAATTTGGGGTTTTTTGTGTGACTTTTTACTTGTATTTGAAAAATTAATCAAAAATTTAGAAAAAGATAGACAAAAAAATTTAAAAAAAAAATAAAATTTTGGGGAAAGGGAAAAATTTTCCCAATGAAATTCTGGAAGGGCCCAAAAGAATCACCTTTTTTTCATCTCCCTAAAATTTCCCCAAATTAAATGTTAAAAAAACCACTTTAAAAATTTTAACATAGCGTTTTTATTCTTTTTTTTTTCCTTTTGGGCTATGTTGTCTATAGTTTACTTAAAGAGGTACCAACAAAACGGTTTTTAAATTTGCAAAAATTTTTGTACCTTTTCCTTTAAAATATTTTAATAAAATTTCCCAAGATTTTGGGGAATTTATAAAGGCTAAATTTTCAACTTGTGAAAAAGACAGTGACAAGGGGTTTGTAAAAATTTGGAAGGCACACATTTTTAAAAAAATTTCCCGGGCCCGGCCCTTGGGCTGTTTCCCAAAAATTTTTAAAAATGCATTTAAATTTAACTTTAAATATTATGTTAATAAGGCATCAGGGTTAGCTTTTGGTCATATTAGGACTGGAAATAGACGAAAGGGTGGGTTAAAGCAGTTAAGACTACATTTTAAAGTAGCCCCCAAAACCCTTTTAAATCACAAAAAAAAAATACTTTTTTTGAGTTTTAAAAAAAGGGCTAGTTAAACAGGGCCCATTAAACAGGTTTAATTTCCCCAACTTTTCCACGAAAACCCAAGAATAACATTTCCCCGTGCAAATAGTGTCCTCACCCCTTTACAAAAAAACATTTTTCATTTCCAACATATGAAAAAAACATTTTTGGAAAAACATTATTTATATTTGAACAGCGGGTTATTTTTTCCGATTCATTTAAATCTCCCTCCTTTGCTATTTGAGGGCCAAAAAAAACGTGGGGGTACTTTCAGGAATTCCCAAAATTTTTCCAGTTTGAAAATTTTTGAGGAATTAAAGACCCTTAAATCCCAAAACAAACGAACAGAGGAAAAATTTGGTGACCTTCTTTAAACAAGGTTTTTTGATTACAGGGTTTTTGGGATAAGCCCAAAATTGTTTTTTTTATAGCCCTAAAACTGTTTTAAGTAAAAAATAAACAAAACTTGTCTGAAACTGATTTGGTTTTTTAAACTTTTTAAAACTGGTCTTTAATACAGGAATTCCAACCTTTTTTTAGAAAAAAAAAAAATTTGGCCCAACAGGCCGGTGTGTTTGGAGCCCAGATTTGCTCAATGTTTAATGGAAATTTAAAACTTTCTTACATATGAAACCCCCGACAAAAAGGGTTTTTCTTTTTTAAGGCGAATATGAATGATGATATGGTGTTAGGTTTGAGTTTTGTTTGGGTGTAGTCGGGTTTAACAAAACTCAACGGGTTTCCTCAAAAGGGGGGGAAATTTTATTAAAAGCCCAAGGGCCCAAAGGGGCCCAACTAAAAAGGACCTACAGCTTTAACTTGGTTTCCGAACCACGAATGCTGGCCCCTGATTTTCAGCAAATTGACAAGCCTGTACTCATTTATTTTTTCCCCAAAACAACATCCGAACAAGGGAATAAACCCCCCCAACATAGAATCCTAGACTTCTCTAGTATGTCCCCAAAGCAACCATTGAGGGGGAGGCCCATGTGGGTTTAATTGGGAACCCGGCCCACCCAAAACCTATCTTTTTACAATCCCCCAAAAACACTTTGCCCCCCAAAATGGGCGGGGGTTTTACACCCACTGTGCCACCAGTCCCCGAAAATAATTTTAAAAACATTTAACACTTTATAGCAATGCCTAAAAATTCTGATTCACATTTTGTTGGGTTTAAAATATATTTTGAAAATTTTTATACTAAAAAATTTGTATTTTAAAATAAAAAATTTTAGTTGGTTTTAAAAACAAAATTTTTTGATTCGTTTACAAAGAAAGCTAGATTAAAAAAACCGGAAATAGTCGGGCCCCACAAATTCCCCACCACAGGTAAAAAGGGGGATTTTATTGTTACAAGTTTGTATTTCTAAGACCAAGAAAGGAAAAATGGCAAAATCATTTTTCCGGTTAGATTACGGAGAAAAGAAAAAACAGCCGGTGGACGGGCCCCATCGGGAATTGATGTCTGCGGGGTCGGATAGAAAAGTGGCGCAATATGAGGACCACTCCCGGGGTTTCCCGTCCGAGATCACGCAAAGGTAAAGAGGGATTTGAAAAAAATTTTTCCAAAATTTTAAAAAAATTTTAAAATAAAAAAATTTTTAAAGTAAAAAGGGAATTTTAACCCATTTTGAGTAATGATGACCTTTTTAAAAATTTTCAATAAAGGAAAACCCTTTTGATTTTTTAATTTTACTAAAATTTACCATTAAAAACGTGCTGTATTTTTTAAAAGGCGCGCCGTTTCCCCCCCCACGAAAAAACGAAAAAAACGGGTTTTTTTATTTCAACGATTCGGTTGGGAAATAATAATCGTAGGGTAACACTTGAACTATCATTTAAAAAGGTTTGAAGACCTATTCTAGTGGGAGTTAATTTGGGTTTAAACTGTAAAAAATTTAAAGTTTTTTTATACTTTTTTCATTTTTAAATATGTGAAACTTAAAATTTGTCACCGGGATGATTTTGCATTTAAAAATCATAACATCAACCTATGGTCCACTAAAAGGGAGCTTTTAAAAAACATTAAGTGTTTCACTAAAAAATTTTTTAAACAATCATAAACACGAACCACACTTTTGGGAAATGGAAAAGCATGTTTTGGCCCCACCGAGGGTTTAAAAAGGTGGCACGAAAGATGTTTTTACAGGAAAAATGCGTACAGCGAAAATAGGGGCCGTACAAAAGGGAAATAGGGGGAAATTTGACGGGGGTTTTAAAGTTTTCCCCCCGGGTTGGCGGGAAAGATCGTCCCAAGCGAAATTAGGGTTAGGTGGGGGTTTCCAATCCCAAAAAACTAACAAACTTTCCCAAAATTTAAATTTTAGAAAAAAACCCCCCCAATTAAAATAATTCAATTGTTGTAAAAAGATCCATTTCCCCTAAAAGTTGTACCCCTTTTTTTCGCCTTTCTAATTTTTGTGACGTCTTAGGTTCCCCCACGTCTTTCAGTAAAACGGGGCCTGTACGCCTTTCGCAAGTTTTGGGTGTACCATTTTTCTTTGTATTCGGAAAAAAATTGGCACTTTTTACTACAGTGCCCCCTGTGGGCCCTTTGGGAGGGGTGATACTATAGTGGGAGTTTGAGAAACCTGTATAAAAAATTATCTGAAAAAACCGCCCAACCCGGCTCAAAAATTTTAATTGCAGATCAATTAGATTATCATTTGATTGTAGTAAACAAGTTTTAGTATTTTTATTTAATTTTGGGCATTTAAATTTTAACATTTACAGAAAAGGGGGTTTACTGAACTGAAACAAAAGGGCTAGGTGTAAAGATAAATTTTTGAAAGACTTAACCTCCCCTAAAGTTTCTTCAAAAAATTTAAAAACTTTTTTAAATAGAATCTTAACGTAATTGTTTTAAAAAACAAAAAATTTTTTAAAAGGGCTAAAGAAATCCCAAAACCGGACTAAAACACCCGGGGCCGGGTTCCGCATGCTTTGTATGAAAAATACCGCGGAGGGGCCCGTCCCGCCCCCGGGTCCACCCGTGCCCTTCCTGCCGGGCAGCTGCAACCTTGGGCGAGTTTTCCCACCCGGTCCCCAGACCCCCACTCTTCTTGAAAATTCCCAAAATTTTTTTATTTTAAAAAGGGGGGAAAACAGGAAATTTTAAAAACTAGTATTTCCCATCGCTTTTAAGACATTAAAGTACGAAGTCCCCCCAACCAAAAAAACATGTGTTTACTTTTCCACATTTTTTTTTCCATCTTGAGACATAACAAAAACCCCCACAAATGGTTCAAATTTTTAAAAAACTAGGGGGAAGTCTTACATAAAAATTTAAAAAAAAAATTTGGAAATTTCTTGTCCCCCTAAAATTAAAAAACATTTGTAAAGTGTTTGGGGAGATTGTGGGCCAAATGGTTTAAAATTGCCCCCGGTTTTTTAAAATACTGACTTTGGGTCCGCTTGAGGGGTTGCTATCGGCGGGGGGCCCACTAAAGAAAAGTCGGGGGGTTTTCCCCAGGGTTGGGGGGGAAATCTTTGGGTGCGGAGGGGGGGGTGCGGGGGAGATAATGATTTAATCGGGCTTGTCAATTAGCGGGAAAAACCAAAACCACACAAACGGGGGTTTTGGGGTTTTCCGGGGGTAAAGCTGTAGGCTCTTAGTTTCCCCGGGCTGTTTTAGGTTTTAAAAAATTTGTCCTTTCTGGGGGAAACATTTTGAACCCCCGGATAGTAACCAGACTACCCTAACAAAATTACCCTCCCACCATATAATATTCATTTCCCCTTTTTAAAAAATCCCAACAACGTTGTGCCCGGCGCCCTTCATAGAAAAAGGTTGTAAGTAATTTCCTTCCTTCATTTATTACTATAAGGGGGGAAAATTAGCTTACGGGGGGGAAAACGATCTTTTTAAATGAAAAAAAAGAAAAAAAAACAAAAAAAAACTAAAAGGAGTATTTTTCCCAATGAAATTTAAAGGGAATAAAAGGGGCCCTTTTCCCAATTTTTTAAAACATTTTGATGACAATTTCTATTTTCGTTCTTTTTTTTAAATTACAGAGAGAAAAAAGTATTTTTTAATTTCTAAAATTTTTCAGTTATAAAAAATGAAAAAAAAAAAAGTTCAAAAATTAAAAAATTTAATTAAAATTTCAATGAATAAAAGAAGAAATTTTTTTTAAAATTCACATTTTACTATAATTTTTAAAAAAACAAAATACTATTCTTACAAATTAATAAAATTTTTTTTTGTATTAGACAACCTTAAAATTGCATTCCCAAACGTAAATTTAAAAAACTAAACTAAAAGCAAAATTCCCCCCCTTTTCTTAAACAACACGAATGTATTAAATTATAAAGTACAAAAATTTTAAAAATTACTGTGATCGAAAAATCAGAAAACCATTTTTTCCCTTTTCCCCCTCAAAACCAAAAGGGATTAAAGGGCGAAAAAAAACTAAATTATAAAAACTTTTTGAAAATTTTTTGTCGTAAAAAACCCTTTATTACGGGTGTCGATATCGGGGAAAACCCCATTTTAAAACCTTTCCTCGACCAGGGGTTTCCCAAGCGAGAATAATTAGGAAACTATTTGATCATTTTTCCTTTTGCTTTTTTTGAACCTTTTTTTACAGTGTTTCGTTATCATTTAAAATCATTTTTTAACCTTCCTAAAAACCAGAGGGAATTCCCAAGCAAAGAACAATTTAATTGAAACTATTTAAATCTTTTGTTTTTTTGTCTTATAGAACCTTTTTTAACTGTGATGGGTATCAGTAAAACCATTTTTAAACCTTTCCTCAGACCGAGGGTTTGAAAGGCGAGAACTAATTTAAAAAACAAATTTGATCATTGTCTTTTTTTCTTTATAAAACCCTTTAAATTACTGTGATCGATTTCAGAAAAACCACTTTTCCCTTTCCTCAGCCCCAGAGGTTTTAAAGGGGAAAAATAATTATGAAAACTTTTTTTGATCATTTTTCTTTTTGACGTTTTTTAAAAACCCTTTATTACTGTGATCGTTTCCATTTAAAACCCATTTTCCCCTTCCTAGACCAGAGGGTTTCAAGCGGGAACTAATTATAAAAACATTTGACCATTGTTTTTTGTCGTATAAAACCCTTTTTTTACTGTGATCGATATCGAAAAACCATTTTTTTCCCTTTCCCTAAGACCAGGGGGTTTTCAAGCGGAAAAATTTTTTTTGAAACTTTTTAAAATCAATTTTTTTTTTGTTTTTTAAAAACCCTTTTAAATTATTTTGATCGTTATCAGTAAACCACTTTTACCTTCCCCCAAGCCAAAAAGGGATTAAAAGCGAGAACAAATTTTATGAAACTATTTGATCATTTCTTTTGTCGTTTATAAACCTTTTTTAACTGTGATCGATATCAGTAAACCATTTTTCCCTTTCCCTAAGACCAGGGGGGTTAAAAGCAAAGGAACTAATTATAAAAACTTTTTTGGATCATTTTTTTTTTGTCGTATAAAACCCCTTTATTACTGTGCGCTTCAGAAAACCCCAAAATTTTTTTTTAACCTTTCCTAAACCCAAAGGGGGGTTTAAGCGAGGAACTAATTACGAAAAATTTTTTTTTGTTCATTGTCTTTGGTCGAATAGAACCTTTATTCAAATTATAAGCCTTCCCCAATTTTTAATCTACGAAAATTTTTACTTGGAGCTTAGGCGTGCCCAATTGACTTATTTGGTTTTTTTTACAAAAACCCCTGGATTTATCAATTTTTAAACCCCTATTTCCAAAAAAAATATGAGAAAAATTTTTAAAACGTTTTCTTTGGGGGTGGCCATTAAAAATTTTGATTTTAGGGCATTTGAGGATTTTCATTTTGGCACTCAGAAAGGTTTGCCCCTTTTGGGGGGGAATTTTTTTTGAAAAATTAAACTTTTAAAAATTTTATAATTAAGGCAAAGTAGAAAAGTACCTTTTTAGCAAACCCTTTTCTTTACAGAGGTTTCCCGAGTCCCCCAACGCCCCTTATCCTTTTTGGTAAAGTAACTTCTACATGATAAAAAGGGGGAACAGTTCCACGTGAATTAAAACCGAAAATTTAAAGATTTTTGTTTTCGAGCACTCGAGTTTAAAGATTGTTTACTAAAAAAAAAGCCCAATTTAAAAAACGCAAGAACTTCAACATTACCCTTAAACCTCCATTATTTTTAGGTTTAAAAAAATATAAATTTTTAAAATTGTTTTAATTTTTATACCGGGTTTGAAACAAAAAACGTACAGAATTTTTTCCCAAAAATGTTCTTTTTGAAACCAAACTTTTACATTTTTTTTTTGACTTTGTGGCCTTTAGATTGTTTTTTTTTTTAATTTTTTTTAAAGACAACACTTTTTTTGTTGATCTTTTTATATTTTTTTAAAAGGACCCAATTCCGGCTCGTAATCCCATTTTCCCAGTTGTACATATGTTTAAAAAAATAACAAAAATTTTGTATAAAACAAAGAAAAATTTTTTATTTTTTATTAAAAAAAACCCCCGTTTTTGTATCAAAATCCCAATTTTATAATGATTGCCAAAAAAATTTCCATTTAAATTTTTTTACATTTAAAGAATTTAAAACTTTGTTAAAAAAATTTTCAAAACCCCAATTTTTTTTGGGCTTTTAGTGATCGAAAAAAATAAAAAAATTGGTTTTTTGTTTTCGTTTTTTTCCCTTAAAAAAAAAATCGGTTTTTTTTAATTTCCATAAATAAATGAGTGTTTTAAAAATTAATTTGTTTTGTAATTTTTAAACCGATGTGAAGTCCCCGGCAGGTAAATTTCCGGGAAAGGGGGAAAAAGGGGTGACATTCCCGCTTTTCCCTAGTTTTAGAAAAAAAATTTAAAAATTTTTTTTTCCAAATTAAAAATTTTTAAAAGAACCTTTTAGTGGCCCCCAAAAGTTAGAAGCAGGAGGTTTGCACACTGTGAGAAAACTTTCCCAAACCAAAAAGGGAAATTGTCCTTACGTTTCTTAGTTTCCCATTTCAAAATTTTTTTTTAAAAGTAAATCTGGGTCCGAATAAATTTTAACCCTTTTTTGCACCCCAAAAAAATATATTTGGTTTTTGGTTAAATTATTTGGGTGCCCAAAGTTCATTGACCAATGATAGTTTACCTTATTCGGGGACCCTCGCTGCATGGAGATTGGGTTTTTGGCTGATAGCGAGCTGTCAGCATGGGTGCCCTTCAAGAGGCGGGAGGTTTTAGCAAACGGGGGGGAGTCCGTCGTCTTCGGGAAACCCCCCGCATGGCTTCCAGCCCCCGGGCCAAAGCACCATTGATGTAAAAAATACCGATTTTGGGGGTGGTAGGGTTAAAGTTTAAAAATTGGCAAATCCCCTCCCCAGTTTAAAAAATTCACCATCTTTTTAAACCGAAACCCTTCTCTAACGGGGCTAAAACGTTTTTCTGGGAAAGGGTTGGTCAATATTTAAACCCGGGAATCGCCAAATTCGATAAATTTTTAACCTTTTCCCGGGAAAAGAAGTTGAGAATCTTTAAAACAGCACAAAGAAAAAATAAACAGGGGGTCGTTACAATGGGGTTTTGCTAAATTTTGGGTCGAGTTTTTTGGGTTTTTAGCCATTTTGCCATGCGACGGGGGCCAGGGCCAGCCCTTTGGGCCTTGTCCCTCCTTTTTTCACCCAAAAAATCCTAAAGGGTATTAACTTTATTTTATTATTATTACATAAGCTTTAAATTTTGTTTTTCCCTTCCAGGGGGATTCAAACCCGGGCCACATGAAAAACCTTTCTCTTTGTAAAAAAGTAAAACATAAATATTTATCTTTAAAAGGGGAACTTTTTTTGTTTGGGAAAAGACCCCTTTTCCCCTCTAACAGAAAGAAATTTTTCCCCACGCAGAAATTCATTAAAACAATTGTTTTTAGCTTACGTAAAAAGCCTTTTTTTTTTATAAGAAAATTTGGGCATGTCTTTGGTATTGGAAAAACCCCCCCCCCTTCCCCAAATGAAAAAAGGTTACCTGACCTTCTAGGTTTAAAATTGAAAAACAAATGTGAAGGGTATAGAAAAAAGTATTTTTGTAACGAGGGGGAAACGGGGGAATATGGCCCTTTTAATGAAAACATTCCATTTGCGTGACGTTTCCCCGGCCGAGATATTTGCCCGCCCATCAGGCGCTGCGTTTTGGTCTCAATTAAACAGGCCCTCACGGGTTTTTTATGCAGCGTAAAGGAACTGAAAACCCTATTGTTACTCGTCTTTAAAATTTGTGGGGATTCAAAGTGCGAAAACTGCCTTTTTTTGTTCCGAGTTTGGGACGATTTCTTTTTGAAATGCAGCGGGGGAAGGGGTTTTTTTGACTCCCTACAAAAACAAAAACGTTTGTCTTTTTCGTCATTGTTTTGGGGCCATAGTGTAGATGTCAAATTGGGTAAGTATTAAAATTTAAGAAAAACAATTTTTGGGTACTCGTGGAAGAAATTTTTTTTTTTGATAATAGATAATAAAACCAAAACCCAATACAAATTTTAAATTTTTTTCATAAAAAATTACTTTTAAAAAAAAAAGGGACAAAAAATGTATTTATAAATTTAAATTTTACCATTAAAAATGAAAATCACCCCTGTTTTTTTTTCCAAAAAAACTTAAAAGGGGCACACAAGATTATTTTTAATTTTTACACCCCCTTTTTAAAATTCCCGGGTTTAAATTCTTTTAATTTAAAAAAATCTCAAGGAAACTTTCCCAATTTGAAAAAACCCATTTTTTTGCCATAAAGTAACTGGGGAGACCCCCTTTTGCACGCTTGGGGTTCCCAAACCCCGAGTTTGCCCCCCTCGATACAACTCGGCATAAAAATTTTGTTTTCAAATAAAAATTAGTTTTAACTTTTATAAACTTAAAAACCATAATTTACATTTTTTTTACATTTATTTCACTAAACACAAACTTGTGGGCCCAACCTGTTTTTAGTAAAAATTTTTCCCTATTTTTTTAACTTTTCCTATTTCAAAGGGCGTTCATTTAAAATTTTGTTTTTTTTTAAACGCGGGAAGTTAAAAACCCCAAGTAAAAAATAAAAATGCTTAAAATTAGTATAATGAAAACCCTACAAAATAAAAATTGTTTTTTTTTAAAAAAACCATTTTTTAAATTTCTAAAGTAGCCAACCCATTTATGAATATTATGACTTTTCCCTAGCTGAAACCCCCCCGTTTTCGCCGGCATAATATTATTTTGGTTTTTGGTTGTAACATTGAAAGGGTGAAGCAACCTTTTAAAAAGTTTACCCCAGTACCCGTTTTTAACAACAGTTGATGTTTTGTTTTGTTTTACTACTGTACCAATTTTTTTTAAATTTTTAAAAAAGGTTTTCCCTTTCCCCACAATTTTATTTATTTTGTTTTTTTTTTTAAACAGCTGTTAATAAAAAATAAAAAAATAAATTTAATATAGTTTTCAAAAAGAAATCAAAACTTTAAAAAAAATAAAACATCCCATTTTGAATTTTTAAAAACCCAAAAGCGGAATTTTTTTTTATTTTGACTTTTTTAAAACCTTCCTCCCATTTTGATTAAAAAACAAAAACTTTAGAAGTCCAAGGGATGGAGCCCTGAGGGATTAAAAGAAACGGGAATAGGCCCAAAAAACCCTTTCCCTGGGGAAATATAGAAAACTTCCCCAAGTTTCAGGGCGATGGGGTTTGGAGGGTTTTGGTAGCGAAATAAAAGGACAGCCAGACAAACAAAAAAACTTTACTTTGGGATTTTTAAAAAAAATTATATAAAATATATATAAAATAAAATATTTTATATTTTAGATTGGACACTGAGCTACAAAAGAAAAAAAAATAAATATATCATATATTTTGGGAAAAAATTATGCAGTTTTTTAAGGGAAACTAAAACCATAAAAAATTATTTAAAAAAACCCATTTTTTTAAATTTTTTTCCTTTATACTACCCAAATTTTTAAAAAGGATTTTATTTAAAACACGAAGGTTTTTAAAAATTTTTAAGGTTTTAAAACTGCAAAACTAAAACTCCCTGCAAAAAAATTTTTTAAAGCGCGTTTTGCGCCCGGGTTGTTTTTTCATTATTTTTTAAAAGGAACCAATTGGTTTAAATAGTAACCCATATTTTTTGGCTTTTTTCCGAAAGAGAAAAAAACCCGGGCCACCTTTAGGACTGCATGATGTTTTCCCAACATCCCAATTTAGACCCAAAGTCTCATTGCTTTATTTGGGTAGAAATGTTATTTTTTCCCCCCTTAAATCTCCCCTTAAAAATTTAATCGTTTCTAATAAATAAACTATTTATATTGATTAAATTTTATCCGAAATTTTTTCCCAATTTTTTTTTAAGTCAAATTTTTGCCAACAAAATTTTTTTGAAAAAAATTTTTTTAAAGGGAAAAAAACTTTTTTTTTAAATGAAAAATCGTAGAGGGGCCCTGGGAAAGATGAAAAAAAACCGATATCAAACGTACCAAATTTATTAAAACCCCTTTGAATGTAATAAATTTTAAATCAATTGGGGCTCCAAAAGTGAAAAAAAATATTTATTAGTTTCTTTAAAACATTTACTTGGGTCTCTATTTAGGTGAAAATTCTTTCCCCAAAAGTTTGACCAATATGCTGCAGTGTGTTTATTGTAAAACCTGGTTTTAGGCCCCTACAAAAAAAAATACTCTGTCCCAAAAGCATTTCCAAAGGGAAGCCAGGAATCACCCAAATAAAAAAAATTTTTAGGAAAGTTTTTTATTTTAAAACGCGTTTTGAAATTTACAACGTATTCCTTTCACGTTATTTGAATTAATTTGGGCCCAATTTGGGGGAAGTTTTATTTTTGAACTTTTAATTCTGTGTTTGCCCTTTTTTTCAAATTAAAATTAATTTTTACTAATTTGATAAAATACGGCTTTACTTTTACTTGATACATTTGCGATAAAGTGAGGAAAAAATTTAAAGGAAGATTTTTCCCGAAAAATTGTCCCCCCAAAAGGGGTTTACTTATTAAATTTTTACGCCGGGAAAATTTAAACCCCAAAGTTTACCCCACAAAAAATTTAAGTTTTAAAAATTTTTTTTTAAAATTTTAATTTAAAATCAGGGGAAAACCAAATTTTTTTTTATTTTAAATTTAAGCCCGCCGACACAAAGATAGGGGGAAAAAATTAGGGTTTCGAATAAATTAAATAAAATAAATAAAAAAAGGGCCTTTTAAAATTTGGAGCGTATTTCAAAAAAACGGTTTTTAAAATCAACTCAAGCCATACAAAAAAACAATTTTTGGCCCCTTAAAAGATCTAACAAAAAATATACAAAAAAAAAAAAACCAACCCAATACAAAAAAAAAAAAAAAAAAAACACTAATTTGAGAATAAAGCCCTAAATCCCTACAACCCAAAATTTTAAATTTAAAAACCCTTTTCTTAAATTTAACCCCCCAACTTTGACTTAAAACAAGGGGAAAAGGAAAACCAAGGGTTTACTTTTTAGGGGTACCAGGGGGGCCCGTTGAAACAACGTGGGCCCCAAAAGTATGAGAAATTTTCCCCCCCCCAAAATTTTTTTCCCCTCCCCCCTTTGGGGAAGTGGAGCACCCACCGTTGGCGGTTTTGTTTTTGGAGACCCCCTCTCGAAGTATGAGCCGTCGCTTAAGTATTGAGGTTCTTTGTTTGGTTTCAGAACCTTGTGGATCTGCAGCCAGTCAGCAACCCCAACATTGCTTTTCCATGGGAAGCAGGGTTTCAGAACATTCGGGGGCTGACACATGATCAAATTTTTTCCGGGATCAAAAATGTTTTGAACTGCGGCCCTTTCTGAAATTTTTTTAAATTTTTTCGTGTCACCCTTAAAGACCCTATTCCCAAGAACAGGAAAGCAATATTAGAACCTGAAAAGAAAAAAACGCCCTCCCATGAGTTAAAGGTTTTGCAAACTCCGGGGCAACATGTTCTTGAATCTGTACAGACCCCAAAAAGTCTGCCCTTAGGGCCCGCGGAGGGAAATTGATTTTGGACGGGGGCCGAGAAGGTAAGACCACTTTTTTCCCCAAAAACCAAAACCGGGTGTTTTGGACCTTGTCACAAACAGACAAGCTCTGGTTTGCCTGTACCATTTCCCACCCCACTCCTTTTGTGGGCCTTTTTACAACATGTTGTGGAGCTGTGTGCAAAAAAAATTTGCACTTTTTTTCACATTGACTTTTAAGCCAGGGCAACTGACCCCCCTTGAAAAACACTTTTCCAAAGTCGGGCATTCAGTTTTCTCTAGGGCTGGATACCTTTAGGAGGGTCATATGTAAATGAGCAGTTGGGGAGATCACTGGTACAGATGGGGCTGTGCAGTTCGCAGGCAATGAGGAAAGTGGGCCCGTGTACAAGTTGTACAAAATTGGGCCCCAAAAACAGCTCCCTTGGGGAACTCCTCTATTCCTTGCAATCTTCTCGGAAGTTTCCATTTTCCCTTTTGGGTAACCAAAAACCTGAAAATTTCCAAATAGGATTTGACCCATTCAACCATCCTGTTCATGAAATCCAAAGTAATAAATTTTTCGCCAAGAGAAAATGTCATGATGCTTTAAAGTCAAATGCCTTAAAAATAATAAAGGGAGAACAAGGGACCCAAATTTTTAAAAAGGGTCTTTGGCATCAATCTTTTCACTACGAAACAGGTACGGGGTTTTTTCTAAACCCCGGGGTTTTGTAATTTTTGGGAAGTATTTTTTCCCTTTTTCACAAATCCCATCTTTTGGGGCAATGATAGCTTCCCAATATTTTTCGCTTTTGCTGAAGGATGGATATGGGTTTTTCCCCAAAAATTTTGTTCAACTGGGGTCTGGTTTTTTGGGAAAATTTTGGGGGTGGGGGGTCGCCCTATATTTAAATTTTTCCTTTCCCCTTTTGGGAAAAACACCCACTCTCCAAGGACCCCATTTCCCCCAAATGTGAAATTGCCCCCTATTGCAAATGGGACTGACAGTTTTTGATCATTTGTAGGGAAAAATCCCATCATTCCCCTATTTGCCTTGACAAAAATTCTCTTTCTTTAAAAAGTTTTTTAAAACCCAATTTCAGTGACTGGAGGGGAAAGCCCGGCAATTCGTCGGTTTCATCTTTTTTTTTTTCCCCAAAAAAATTCCCATAGAAACCATTTTTTAACTAAAAATTTACCAGACCCCTTTCTCAGCAAAGAATTTGTTTAACATCATTCACTTCAAATGGAATTGTTTAAATTTTTCCATTTTTTTGGGCGGGGACTTCACTTTTTTATGCCCCCCCCAAAAACCCCTTTGGGATTTTTTTTTTGATGTCAATTTCCAGCAAAGAACCCGTTTTGCTTTCCATACCTTTTTTGGGTTCAATCTATTTCTTACTTTTTTGAAACCCCCCCAATCGGGCAGATATCTGTATTTCCAAAAATTATTCCAAAAAAATTTTCCCTCTTTTTTTTTCTCAAGGTTTTCTATTTAAAAGGGTTTTTCCAAAGGGGGCTTTTTTTTTTAAATATTTTCTTAGTTTAAAAATAGGGGCATTTTTAAATCTTTAAACCCTTTGGTTTTAATATTTTAATTGATTTTTTGGCTCAATTCTTCAACATTTTTTAGTTCACAAACTCCTCCCCAATTTTTATTTCTGCATTTCTTTGATAGGGGATTTGAGGGTTTAAAAATGCAAAAAAATCTCTTTAAGTGCCCCTTTTTCCCTATTGGTTTTTCTTTCTTCCATTTTAACACGCAATAAAACTTTTTGGGGTTTCTTGTTATATTTTTTACCCTCAATGGTCTGAAAATTCAAAATGATCAATAAACGCCTTTTTCCTCTCGACTTCGGGCCAAACCTTTTCAAAAAAATATGATCTATCAATGTGGCCGTATTTCCTTGGTCATTTCTTTTTGGGTTCTTTTAATATCAACTGAATTGCATTGTTTTTTTTTTCAAGAGTCGGAAAAATATTTTGCTTTCATTCGAGGTCTTCGATAAAAAAACCCAACGTTTTTTTACCCCCAGGCAAACGCCCCTAAATTGACTTCGATAGCAAGTCCCACGAACAGAGGGGGTGAAGAAAAGGGTTTTAAAGGCAGCTGTATTTTTGAGAAGGGGGGGGCCGGTACACCACGAAAAACCCCAAATCCCTTTCCCCCTTGATTTTTCACTTTGGAAAAATTTGTGTAATGCTAAAAATACTTCATTACCCGTCCAGACGGGGGTAAAAAGTTTTAAATTTAATTATGTTAAAAGAAAAAAGTTTTTTTTCGGGAAAGGATGAAATAATTTATTTCATCCCCCCAGTTGCAACCGAAAAGGGGATTCTCGTTTTTATTAACTAGCGAGCCTTTTAAAATTGTTTTCATTCGGTGCCCGGGTTTTTACGTTTTTTCCAAGGGTTAAAATTGTCCAAGAAAAAAACGAATAATCTATAAAAACGGATTCTAAAAAAGGAATATTTTTTTTATACCAATTTATTATCATTTTTAAATAGTGAGTTTGTGTATAAGCTTTAAAAACAGTTTTGTAATTTTGATTTTACAAAAAACAGATATATTTCCCGCCAATGTTACTTTTTGTGTAATGTAGAAAACTCAGCTTTTTTTTATCAGCTTTTTTTTGGGGTTCAATGGGGGAGGGGTTAGTGTATTTTCCCTTTGAAAATGTAATGCAGTTTAAAAAACCACCCGGGGGGTAAAAGACCCCCGCAAAACAACCCCAAAATAACTGGCACGAATTTTCCCTTATTACATGAAAAATTGCCTATTTATAAGAAAATAATATAATAAAGAAAATATACTATTTAAGAAATATTCTAATTTTAAAATATACTCACAAAAGCTTTACAACATAAAAGGGAAATCCGTCGAAATTTTGGGTTTTGGCGTGATATAAAAAAACAAAAAACCAAACAAAGCACAATAAAAAAATCTTTATTTACAGTATATCCTAATTTGTGGGGTTTTCCCTTTAAACCCGAAAATCGTTTTTAAAATTTTTTGTTAAATTTTTACGATTGGGGGGTGTCAAAAAGTTTTGGGTTCCCTTTTCTTAATTAGTTTGTCCTTTTTTAATATGTTTCCCTGAAGGACGGGGGGAAGCCCCTTAAAGTAGTTTTTCATCTGAATAAAACCCCGGGGAAATTTTTAAAATTAAAAAAAAAGTAAACGCTTTTTCGAGTGTAATTATTAATTTTTTTTTAAACTTTTTTTAAAAAAAGTTGGGAATAAAAAAAAATGAGTTTTTAAAATATATTTTTACAGATCTTGAATTCTTACTTATGGGGGACGCCGACAAAAACGTTGTGCGTATTTTTAAGGCGAATATGAATAAAGATATGATTGTGGGTTTGGGTTAGTCTTTTTTTACTAACGGGTTTTCAATTTTTCCCTCAGAGGGAATTTATTAAAAGGCCAACAGCCGGGGCCTTTTTTAAATTTTTAGAAGGAACAGGTTTTTTTCAGTGGAAGTTTTTTTTTAAATCTATATGTAAAATAAAATTATAATATAATTTATATATAGTTTTAAAATAAATATAAAATATTTTTAACAAAAACCCTTGGAAAAAAACTTTAAATCCCTTTCGTCAGGAAAATTTTTTGGTAACATGTTTTTTTTCCAAAGGGAAAGGGTTTTTTAAGGGGGGTTTTTTTTTTTACCCTGGGGGGGGGGTTTACCCATTGCCCTTTTGGGAACTTTTAAATATTTAATCAAATTGTTAGAAAATTTAAATTCTTTAAAACTTTTCCTAAAAAAAAATTAAATAAAACCCTTTTTGAAATAGTTTTTTGGGTTTAAAAACGGATGAAAATTTAAAATGGGGACTAAAAATTTAGTTTTGGAAACCCCTCAAGTGAAAGGGGGGGGGTACTGTAAAAAAATTTAAAAGAAAATTATTAAAACTAAATACATTTTTAATTTGCAGTCAAAAGGCACTAAAGATTTACGAGTTGGAACGCGAAGCTTTCGGGGAGTGCCCCCTAGTTCCGGGATTAAAATTATTTTTTTTAAATTTAAAATATTCTGTTTGTGTAGAATGTTAACCACAAAATCGTAATAAATTTTGTCAAATTTAACCCTTGAGGAAATTTTGGTTTTCACCAGTGTTCGTACAACTAAAAAAAAAATAAAAAAAACCCCTTTGTTAAAAAATTTCCTTTGGGTTTTAAATTGTTTTTATTTCCCTTTGGTCCCAGTTTCAAAGTTTTTTTTTTAAATTTTTTTTTAAAAATTTTTAAATTTAAAGGGACGTTGTCGTCGTGGAAAATGGAAAAATAGATTTAAAGGGCCCTTTGGGGGTGATTTTCTAAGCCTTAAAAAGCGGGGGGGCAAGTTGAAGGTTCGAATCTCCGCTGAGTTAAGGGTTTTCGGTATTTTCACTCGTTGAAAAAAAGTTCACGCAAAAAGCTTGCGGGGTCCATGTGAAATGGCGATTTGGAAATTTTTTTACCCTAAAAAAAATTTTAAAGATGTGTATATTTAAGGTTTACCCTATGAGGGGAAAATCCCTAAAATTGGTGACAAAAAGTAAAAAGGGCTTTATAAAGGGTAAAGGGAAAGTAAAGGGAAATCTAATCCACCCAACCAAAAGGGATAAGTTATTCTTTTTATTAATTGACCAAAAAATTTGGATCCCAACAAAAAAGGGATACCTGGAAGAATACTTGAAGAAGCCCCCATCCCTGGTTTCGGAATTTAACACGGGGGGGTTTATGCCCCCCACACATTTCAAAAAATTTTTACCTTACTACGGTGCTTGTAAAGGAAGTGTTAGTTTCCCAAGCAGGGCCTTTCGTGTGTTTTTTTTTCAAGGTGCCCCTATAAGTTTAAGCTTCTTTTTTGGGTGCGTTAAACCCTTTTCCCCTTGTGTGTTTTTTTTAATGAAGACGGTTAAATTTTTTCATTAAAATAAACAAACAAAAATTTTGGTACAAATTTTGGGTTTGATCAAAAGTAAAACAAATTAATGCCCACTTTCTGATAGTTAATAGACTTACAGGGAGGATGGCAGGGAAAATTTTTTTTAGTGGGCCCCTAATGGGAATCAAACCCCGGACTGGTTTGTGAGAAAAAGCCACAGGGCTACGCGTTCCATATTATCAAAGTTCTTTTAAACCCGGGAAAAACAAGTGGGATCGAAAAAATAAAGGGAAAAAAATTTAAGGGACAAAAATAGAATCATTTTCCTCGGACGCTTTTTGCATTCCAGGGGCCCAAGGGGCCCATAACGCGGGGGGTTAAGGGGTGTTGTGTACCCAACTTTTTGTAATCAGCTTTCTACTTTTTGTCATGGCGGGTATCGCCCTCCTTTTAACTGACCAAACCGTGCATCAACAACGGGGTCCTTGGGGGCGCCGGGGGTACCCATTTGGTTTCCATTAATACTTAAAATTTTTTCTAAAAATTTTGAAAAATACCTCCCAGAAATTTTAAAAAACCTTTTTGCGTTTATTTATTGATCTTTTTTTACACTTTAAACAGATGCGAAAATTTGTATACAATTTAAAAACCCCACTTTTCTAACACAAAAATTTTGAAGAAAATCATTTTGGGCCAAGAGCTACCGCCTACTTAGGGAAACGAATAAAATGGGAAACCACAAACACAAAAACAGGAAAAGGGTTTTAATCCAATTCTCCCCCCCCCCCCTCATAGACCCACTAACGTACCCATGCCCCGGCAAGTTGAACTTTCAAGTGTACAAGGACACCCTTGAGACCCCAAACATGGAAAAATCAAAAACCTTTGGCGACGGGGGTTTTTAGAGAGTCAAAACAGTTAAAAAATTATACACTGTTTCAAAAATCCTTCAAAAATATCAAGCCCGTAATCGGATATTCTTGTTGTGAAAAAAATCCCACGAAAGCCCTCACCATTTTAAAATACTCTGAAGTGTACCCAAAAAATAATACATTTTTGTAACTTTTAAAAATAGTCCCCAAACCGCCCCAGTGGCCCCGGGAGCCCTTTTTGGACTTTTTTTATAAAAAAACCCACCTGCCAGAATTGTATGAAACTTTTTTAAAAAGTATTTTTTTTCTGGTTGAGATTTTAAAAATAAAACTTTTTCATAAATGAGGGTTTTCAAAAGGGGTTTTTAAAACCACTTTTTTTTTTTCCCTAATGGAAAAATTTTCCCTTTTTATTTAGTATTGCGGGAAATCTGTTGGGGGAAAACATCCTAATAATTAAAACGTTTTCCAACCTAACCGGTTGGTGAATTTCTTTTTTTTTTATAACCGGGCGGCCCCGGGACAAACATTCAAGAAGGGGTAAATGTCCCCGGGCCCACTTCCTTCACTTTCAAAACCCAACTGTCTCGCCCAAATTTAACTTAAGTCTTTTTTTAAAAAGGGAAATTTAAAAAATGGTTTTCTAATAATTACTCCCACCCTTCTATTTTCCCTTTGACTTTCACACTTATCTTTGTAAAACCAAAATTAAATAAATGAAAAGGGAAAATATCTACTGAAGGTTTTTCATTGGGCTTTCCTATCCATTTTTTAATATTCTTTAGCATTTTTAAAATATCAAAAGGAAGTAGAAACTGAAAAACCCGATAAGAAACATTCGGTTAACCCTGGATTTTTGGCGAAGGGTACATTTTTTTAAAATAAAAAATTAACATAAAGTGTTTAAAAATTTTTAAAAACTTAAATTTTCAAATAAAATTTATTTTCAGTATGTTTAAAGCCTCTCTGGAAGTCAAATAGCCATTTGAAAAAAAAAAAACCCAGAACCCAAAATTTATGACGACTTTTAAATTTTTTTGTGTTTTAAAAATTTTTTTTTTAAAAAAAACCCAAATTTTTCACTAAACAAATTTAAATTTGGGTTAATTTTAGAATTTACCCCTTAAATTTTTTAAAAATTTTAGGGATTTTTTTTAAATTTTACAAATTATAGAGCCATCAGTCTCTAATTTTTTATTACCCTACAATCTCCTAAAATTTTAAAAAATTAAATTTTAAATGTTCTTTAAAAGCATTGATAGTTTAAAAAAATTTCCAGTTCAAAAGATAATCTTTTTCACTCAGCCCAAAAGGGGTTTTGGGTAAAGGGAAAACCCCATTATTCTTTTTTCCCCCCATTTTCCCCTTTCATGTAAACAATTTTTTTTCGCGAAAAATATCGCCAAAAAATTTACCCGGTAAAAAGGGAGAAAGGGGCCGCGGCACTGACGAACGGGGCCGGGGAGAGAGTGCAGCAAATTGCGTTTTGACATTCCACAAAAAGAGACTTGAGGACCAAGGGTTAAAAAGTATTAGCTTCCCCGGTCATGTACAGCCCCCTCTAGATCATCATGCAAACAGCAGTCGCCACACAACTTGCCCCACCCAAGTTCTAGCAAAATATCTGCCCGGCGTTTGGGGATTTTCTATGACAACCAGGGTAAGCTGTGTACTTAGCAGCTTACACAAAAAAAACGAATGAGGATTGAATGTGGCCAAAACTTAAAAGTTTTTAAACCCGAACGGGGAAAAGGATTTACTGCGGGTTTCCTTTGCGGGAAGCTGCTGGAGGGGGGCCAACACACTTGTCTGTGTAATCTTTCCTTTCCCGGCCCTCATAAAATGCTGGATGGAATTTTTCTTCGACCGTTCTGTACGGGGCTGATCGGGCGGGCCGTGTGGGTGGCCCAGGACAATGAAATGCGTCTCCTTTATAATAACTTTGGAAAAATTCCCTTTCCAAAGCGCGTAAAACCCTAAAAGCGGGCTCTGAAACCCACAAGCGTACCCTTTAGGCCAAAAACGGGGAAGTTTTTAAAGTTTTCCTTGTGGCGATTTTTTGAATGCTTTTTTTTTAATTTTGGGTTAAAAATTTCAAATAAAGATGAAATTTAAATTTTAAAACCTACATCTTCTCCGAATTTCACAAACTTTAAAGTCTCTCTTTGTCGCCAACTTTTTGGGGGGAAGAATTTTAAAAAACGTAATCCCCTCCATTTAAAACCCAAAGTTTTCGTTTTTGGCCCGATGGGGAATCTTTTTTGTTTAAAAAGGTATTATTTCAAATAATATTTTTCTTTTTTTTTAAATTTTTTTTCATTTCAGTCAGGGGTTTTTTTCTACATTTTTAAAAAATCCATTGCTAACCCCTTAATAAGAAAGGCCCTAAAGATACATGCGGGTTAAACTATAGCCCAAATTTGTCTTTCTTCAATTTTAATCCAAAGTAATATAGAAAAATATTTTTAAAATACGTTTTTTTTATCTTTTAAAGGCTCCCCCCCCCAAAACTGTTAATATTTTCCCAAATTTGGATTTACCCAAGGGGTTTAAGTCAACTTTATATCCCAAATATCACTTTTTTCCCCCCTATTTTTAAAATCTATGGCCCAAAGGCAACCCTTGCGTGGGAAAATCCCCTTCGAATTAACAAAAGCTTTTGGCCTCATTGCCCAATGTTTCCCTTCAAAACAAACTTTCCCATTTTTGGGAAATTAGAGGTGTGGGCCCATTCTGGTTTTTTCCCTCCTAAAAGTGGGAGAACGGGGTTTTTTCCAGCGTTCCGTTCGTTGACCCTTAAAAATTTTAAAGGGTTGGGTAAAAGTCCTCGCAGTTAAAAATTCCCTAAAAATTTAAAACATGTACGTCTCCCCAACACTAAAATGAAAAGATGTTGGTAAAAATTTTTAAAAATTACTAAAAGGAGCCCCCAAAGGCTCTGTCCGGATCCGATTCTTTTCTTTTTTTTTCAAAAACCGAAAAACCCTTTTAAGCCTAAAAACCCGCAAACCCATGTCTTTTTGCAGATGATACCTCCCTTTCTTTTAATGAAAATCAGGTGTCTGCGCCCCAAATTTAAAATTTTTAAAAAAAGAAAGACTACCCAAAACAGTTTAGTTCGGATTTAGGTTGGTTTTTGGGAAATTTTTTTTAATTTTTCAGCTCACCTTTTATTTAATAATCAGTCAATTTTTATTTTTTAATAGTTTAAATTTTAGTGTGCATTTTTTTTAACTTTAAAAAATTTTAAAAATTTCTAACAAAAAAAAAAAAGAAAAAAGAAAATAGTGAAAATCGCTTATGAAAAATTTAATTATTCTTTAGTATCAAAAAAAGTTTATTTATTTCCCTACAGCCAGTCTTTCTCAGTCCCGACGTATTCATTGGCCCTTTTTTAAATAATATTTAAAATAAAAAATAAACTAGGTTTTTTTTTTCCGAAGTTAAAATCTTTGTGAAAATACGTATTCCGTTTATTAATTTTAATTCAAAAGGCTAATATGCAATGTTTTGGTTCTAAAATTTTCAAGCTAGCTTATACAAATCTAGACTATTAATAAATTATTTTTTGTAAAGAACATAGGGTATAACTCTGTGGTTTTTTTTCTAGTAAAAATTTACATAGTTCATAGTAAATTAAATTTGCGACAAAATAAAAATTCCATTATAGGGAAATTAAAAAAAGTATTTTGGTTTTAAAAATAAATGTTTCAGCCAAACAATGAGCAAACCCCCTATAAAAAAGAAACAGGGGTTTTTCCCTAAGACTACAAGCAGCTACCGGTTTAAATTTTAAATCTTTACAAAAATTTTATAAATTTTCTTTCGTTTATCCTTTGATTTGGAGAAGAATTTAAGGGGGGGGGATTTTAAAAAAACTGTTTATAGGGTCTACAATACCTACGGGAATAGGGGAACCCAAAAAATCGACAAAACCCAAAGTTTCTAAAATCCCCCCCCTTTACTCCCTTCCCCCCCCACAATGGATGAAACCCTGTTCCTTTCTTGCTGAAGGGGGCGGGTTCACCAAAACCCCTTACCGGAGTCGTGGTAAAGGATTTTAAAAAGCCGTCCACGGGCGAGAGTGGAACTATGCCCGCCCCCGGGGTCTGGGGCCCCCCCCCCCAAATGGGGGGACCCCCCTTTGAAATTTTTTTTCGGGCTCTTGTCCAAAGGGAAATTTGACAATTTCTCCCGTCAGTTTTTCCTTTCCCGCTTCCCCTTTTAAAGGGTTTTAAAACTGTACTATTTTCCAGCTGATTTGTTTCGGGTGTATTTTCCCGTATACAAAACATAAACGAAAAGAACTTTCCCCTCAACATTTCCAGGGGCATGCCAAAAAGGGAAAGTGAAAGTATTTTGTATATTAAAAGTGAGTATATATTTGTAAGGAGGGAAGGGGGGGCGTGATTCAAAAAATCAAACCCAAAACCCAAAAATTTTTGTAGTTTCTAAAAAAAATAAAAAAAAAATAAAACAAATCCCCACCCCCTTTAATTATATTTTCCACTTTCATCTGACGCACAACATTTATCGTTCACCAATTTAAAGAACAAAGCTAATGCCCTTCTATCTTTACAGTAAGCAAAAAAAATGGCAGCCCAAAAATCCCTTAAATTTTTATTTTCAGATAAAGACCAAAACCCAAAAAAAAACTTTTCTGGGGATTTTAAGGGGGAATATGAATGGTTTTATGAGTCAGGATGATTGTTTTTTGACCGGGTGGTTTTGGTTTCTTAAAAACCGGAAAATCCGACTGGTTTTTCAAAAAGAGCGATTTAAATGTAAAGGGGGGGGGTAACTAAAGACCTAAAAGATTTATGTGGGGAAAACGCCCCACGTAGTATTGGGGCTTTTTCAGCTAATTGACAACATCCGGACAGTGGGGTTAAAAACACAACTTGGAAAACCCCCATGGCTTCTTTAATAAGTGTCCAAATTCCGATGGCCCTGTACGTATTGAGATGACCTACTAAAAAGGTACGGAGTCTCCCATCCCTAACAAAAAATTTGGAGACTCGAGTTTGGGGTTTCTTACAAACATTAAACAAACCCAAAGCAAAGGGAATGGAACCTTGTACCGATATTTTCATTTTTAATTTTGCGTTATAGGGGTCAACAAAAAAAATTTGAAATTTTTTTCAATATATTCTTTGTACAGAACGAAAAAAGTTTCACGATTTTTTAAAATAATTCCAAAAAAAATCTTGACTTTTTAAAAAACGCTGATAAATACCCGGGTTATATTTTGAAGGGAAAATTTTAATACGGATTTTGGTTTTTGATATTTAAAATTTTATATTAAAGTTTCAAAATTTTTTTTTCATTAAAAAAAAAGGGTTTTTGGAGATTTTATAAAACAAATTTTTTTTAAGCAAAAGGCGATTTCTTAGAGGTTGAAACTTTACATTGTTGAATAAACTAATTTTTTAATTTTTTTTAAAATACATACTTTGGGTTACCTTTACCCGCCCATCGTGTATTTTTTAGGGGTTTTTTTTTTTGATAGCGAAGCTATGGTTTCCCCAGTGTAAAAAAACCCGTTTGCCCCACAAAAATTTTCCCCCCAAACACGTTGTCCCCAAGACTGGGTTTTCAGCACCGCTTTCCCCCATTTCCTACCAACCATGTGTTTAAAATTTTGAAATTTGTGAACCTTAATAACTGAGTCCGTTTTTATTTGTGTTCCTGTAAATTTGGGTTTTTTAAATTTCCGGGGGTTGTTTCCAAAAAGGGCCTCGTTAAAAAGAAAGTGAATTTCCCTACTTATTAAAAGATAATATCTTATATGTGGGGGACTGTTTTTTTGAAATTTTTAAAAGATTTTATGGGGTCAATTTTTTTTTTAAATAGTATAATTAAAAAAATTTAAATTTGTCTCATTTTACAAAACTGAGTTTATTTAAAAGAGTCAAACAAACAGTTAATAAATTTGTTGGTAGTTGGTAGGTTTTTTATTTGACTTTAAATAATTTGACTAACGGGAAAATAACCCTTGGTTAAATTGGGGTTTTTAAAGCCAGACAGTTGTTCTAAATATTTATTACCTTTCCCCACAAAACTAGTATTTGTCTAAACCCCCACCTTTTGGCCAACGGGCCCCAAACTAAATTTGCTGTGTTTTACCTCATGTTTGGGTTTTAAAATTTAATTTGAAAGGTACCAAAATTTTTTTAAGAAATTCGAAACCCTTTCCCCTTTTTTGTAACAAAAGGGCAAATACCGTTTTTCCAAAAAAACTTTTAGCCAGGGATTTAAAAAAAAAACGCCCCAAAACCCCTTAAAACCTGGGAAAACCTTGGCGGTTATATATAAAATTTTATGGGTGCAAAATTAAAACTTTAAACTAACAATACTTTAAAAGACATTATAGTAAACCCTACAAAAAACCCCCCTTACTTTGAATTCAATTTTAAAATCCCTTTTAAAATTCCCTTTTTTTTTCATATATTTCATAAAAAAGAAAATCTTTTTAAAAAACGATAGGGGGTTAAAAACATAATGAAATAAATGGCATTGAATTTTACAACGGGATGTTAGAAAATGTAAAATCAGAAAACTATTGAATCATTTATTTTTCATAAGTTTATAATTGCACTAAAACTAATCAAAAAAACAGTTCAGTATAAAAAAATTTTTGCCCCCTTCAAAATGGGAAAAAAGAAAAAGGGAAAAAAAAAACAAACCAAAAAAAAAAATAACTAAAGCTTGTGGGGAAAAGTTTTCCCTTTCCCGGGGTGGTTTAAAAAATTGGGGAGGGATTTAAATTTGGGTGCCCGGGTTTTTTTTTTGGACCCCTTTAGTTTTTAGCAATGCCAACCGGCCCGCTTAAAAACCTTTTGAGTTAAAAAAAAGCCCAAAAATAAAATTTAACCAAAGTAAATTCTAGAAAAAACCAAAATTTAGAAAATACAAAATATAGCAAACAATATTTTTGTATATTTAAAAAAACAATTGTATTTTTAAAAAAAAAATTTAAATAAAATTTAACGAATAAAACACCCAAAAACAATTTCAGGATAAGTAACCATAATTTTTTTCTTCGAAAAAAGAACCTTGTAAGGTTTTGTTTCAGTTATCAGTAAGTGTTTGGGGCTTTTCAGGTCTCGAGGAAAGGGGCACCTCCACCGCAAAAGGGGGTCACTGGGAGAGGTCAACCTCCCCGGGCTCCTTCAACAAGAAAAATAGCTCCTGCCGACCGGGGAATTTTCCCCTTTTTTTCCGGGGACGTTTTGACTCCCGTCGTAAAAAATAACCCCCCCCCCTGTTGGCGTTATTTCCCCTTTTTTTCCGGGCACGGTTTTTTTTAAACCCGTTTGTAAATTTCCCCGCCCCTTTTTTGGGTTTATTTCACTCCCCCCCTCCGGTTTACGTTTTGCTCTGTCCCTTTAAAAACCCCCCCCCAAAGTTGGCTGTATTTCACCCCCCTTTCTTCTCCGGTCACGTTTTGACTCTGCGAAAAAAACCTTCCCCCCCTGTTGGCTGTATTTTACTTTCTCCGGTCACGTTTTTGACCCCTGTCGTAAATACCCCCCCCCCTTTTGGGGTGTATTTCAATTTCTTCGGGGCACGTTTTTGAAACCCGTCGTAAATACCCCGCCCCCTGGTTTTGGGTGTATTTTTACTTTCTTTGGTCAAAAGTTTTACTCTGTCGTAAAAAACCCCGCCCCCCGTTGGCTGAATTTTACTTTTTCCGGTCACGTTTTGCTCTGTCGTAAATACCCCCCTCCCCCCTTTTGGGGTATTTCCTTTCTCCCGGGCCCCGTTTTGACTCTGGGGCGAAAAAAACCCCCCCCTGTTGGCTGTTTTTTTCCCTTTCTTCCGGTTTACGTTTTATCGGGCTTTAAAAAACCCCCCCCCTGGGGGTATTTCACTTTCTTTGGGCACGTTTTGACTCTGTCGTAAAAATTTCCCCGCCCCTGTTTCTTATTTTCCCCTTTTTTCGGTCACGTTTTTGCCCCTGTTTGTTAAAAAACCCCCGCCCTTTTGGTGGATTTTCACTTTCTTTCCCTCACCCTTTTGGGCTTTTGTCGTAAAATCCCCGCCCCTGTTGGCGGTATTTTACTTTCCCCCGGTCACGTTTTGACTCCCGTCGTAAATACCCCCCCCCCTGTTTGGGGTGTATTTCCCCTTTCTTCTTTTGGGGCACCCTTTTGACTCTTTTCGTAAATAACCCGCCCCGTTTGGGGTATTTCACTTTCCTTCGGTCACGTTTTTGACTATTCCCTAAATAACCCCCCCCCCTGTTCGTATTTCACTTTTTTCCCCTGACTAACCGGCCCTTTTTCAAATTTTAAATAGTAATTTATTTAAAAAAAAAAAAGTTTAAAATTTTAACTTAAAAAATTTTTAAAAATAAATTTAACTGATCTTTATTAAAATTTCCCCAAAAGTTTGGAAAAGGGCCCAAAAATTAGAAAAACCTCCCCCTTTAAAAAATGTTAAAAAAAGTACATAAAAGATTTTATCCCCCGTTTGAATTTGATCGTTATAACCCTTTTTGAAATTTTCTATTGAAAATTTTTTTGTATTTCTTCCCTTATTGTTTAAAAAAGGGAAAACTTTAAACAATTTAATTGTTTAAAAAATCACGGGTTTTAGGAATTTGGTCCCGTAGGTCAGGCACAGACCGCCTAAAAAGGTTTTTCAACCCAACCCTTTGGGTTTTTCCCCTGGGCGGTGTTTTATCCGCGGGGGAAAGGGAAAGGGGAGAAATGCCGAAAAAAAGGGGGGAAGGGCACAGATGGGGAATTTGGGGGAAAAAAAACCCCAAAAACCGGGGGGTTAATTTTCGGGCAAATCCCCCGGGAGAAACATTTTTTTCCCAACGGGAAGGGCAGATTTTTATAGAGGTTTTTTTGCTTTAGGTTTTCAGTTTATATTTTGCTTTTACAGGTTTAAATTTATCTTATTACAGGGTTTTCTAATCTCTTAAAAAAAGATCGTGAATTTCTTTCCAAGTGATTTTTTTAAAAATTTCATTATTGGCTATGTATAAAAAAAAAACCTTTTTTTGTTTAAAAGGCTATTTAAACACTTTTTATTTAAAAAATTTATTTTTAATCTAAAAAAACTTTCATTAATTTTTTTAATTTTTTTATAAAAATCGGCCCCCATAAGCTTTATTTTTTAAACAACCTACGTTGCCCTTTCAATTTTTAAAAAAAAAGATTTTTAAAAAACCCTAGGGTTCTGAATTTCTTGTTTACGTTTAAAAATTACACCCCATTCGCAAAATGTTGGTGAAATAAAAATCAAACTATTTTTGGGTTTTTATTGTTTTAAAAAATTTCTCCAAAGGGGAACTCAAGCAAGAAATTTCCCCCCCCTTTGGGAAAAATTTGGGTTTATAAACCACCCTAAAGGTAAAAACCGGTACAAAGTAAAAAAAATTTTGGGGGATCCAGGGGTGCCTTTAGTCCCGCCCCTGAACAATTTTATTGTAACCAAATTGTTTCTATGGAAGGGTTTCTCCAAAAATGATGTTGTTTAATCGGGGTTTAAATGCAACTGTATTTTGTGCCAATCACCCCCCCAAAATTTCCCTTTTTTTCTCCCCACTTCCCCCGATTAACCCTTACACTTTTTCTTTTACTTTCCGGGGGATTAACAAAACCCCCCTGAGGACCAAAGGGGTTGAAGGAATATTTAAAGACCCCTCGGGACCGGGCCCCCCGGATAAAAATTTTTTCCTCCCCCAAAAAAACAAGTAAATTTAAAAAATTTTTGTCTAAAAGGCCAGTGTTTTAAAAAAAAAAAAAGTAAAAGGGTTAATTTTAATTTTGTTTGAAACCTGTGTTGAACTGTTATGAGATTGGGCCTCTTTGATTTTTTGTTTAAAACTTTTGTTACATGTTATTTACTATTACATAAACATATAAGTAAAGGGGTTGGGGAAAAAAAGGCTATTTAGATTGGAAACCCCTTTTTAGTTTTAGTTTAAGACATATGTTTACATTTAAATTTTCTATTCCCTAAAACATATAATAAGGGTGGGTTTAAATGTCCCATGAGAAAGGGCCCCCTTTGAGTTTTTTTAAGCCCCAAAAATTTTACAGTTTATTTTTCTATTACTGTTTTATAAGTAAGGTTGGGAAACGTCATGAATTTGGGGCCCCCTTGATTTTAGGTTTTAAAACATATGGGTTTTAAAATTTATTTACAAAAACAAAAATTTACTAAGTAAGGGTGTTGAACTGTCAAAAGAAATTTGGGCCTCTTTGATTTTTTTTTAAGACATAGGTTTTCATGTTTTTTACTATTACATATTTTATAAATAAAGGGTTTTGAAAATGTCCCAGGGGATTGGGCCTCTTTGATTTTTGTTTAAAAACATAAGTTTAAAATGTTATTTTCATTACTAATCAAATAAGTTTGGGGGTTAAACTGGCTTTGGATTGGAAACCCCTTGATTTTTTGTGTAAAGAAAATGTTTTTTCCTTTTATTTACTTAGCTTAACCCGGGGGGACGTTATCTTTACCTTTTTCATTTTCAAAAAAAAAGTAAACTTTCAAAACAAATAATTTTTTATTTTTTTATTTTCCCCCTTTTTAAACCCCAAGTTTTAATTAACCCCGGAAAAAGGGTTAACCCCCAAATTTTCCGATCACCAATCAAATAAAAATAGTGTGTGGGTACACCTCAAGGTGAAATGTAGAAAATAACACAATAAAAACAAAAACCATACAGTTTCTGTTGTTTTTGAGAACTTCAAACTGCTTATGGGAAGTGAAACTACATTAAAAACCCCACAGTCATATGTTTTTTTTAAACAAACAGTTCTCCCTTTAAATAACCCCTGGGATCTTTTGGAGCCCAAAGGGGAGGAACCTGGGGGCGATCTGCATCAAACTTTTTCAGAAAACCTTTTCCGGGGGTTTTACCCGGACAAACCCCTCCTTAAAATTTCATGGTGATTTGGTTGTAAAGGTTTGGTGGGGCAAAAAAACTTTAAAAAATATTTTAAATATTAAAAAATAAAAAATATATATGTTTGAAAATTTTTATTTTATTTAAATAATATATATATATATATATATTATAAAATATATATATATTTAAAATTTTTTAAAAATTATATATTATATATACAAAAAATCCCCCTTTTTAAAAAATTTTAGATTACTTTAAAAAAAAAAGTTAGGGTGTTGATCGTCTATGAGATTGGGCCTCTTTTAGTTTTTGGGGGTTTAAAACATAAAAATGGTTTTTCATGTTATTTAATTTTTATAAACCCATAATTTTTAAAAAGAGGGTGTTTGTAAAATATATGGGGTATTTTTATTAAATAAATATTTTAAATTTTATGTTTGAAGTTTATGCGCTGCCAAAAAAAATCCAAACCCATCGGCCCTTTTAAACTATGGATGTTGTCCCGTATACTCCCGAGATGGTTTTGTTAAGTTTGATGCAGATCCGGGCCACAGGGTCCCGCCCCTCGGGCTCCTTTAAAAATCCCCTGTTAATTTAAATGGAGAATCTGAATTGTTTACAAAAAAAAATATGACTGTGTGGGGGGTTTTAAAGTAAATTTCCCCAAAGCCATAACAGATTGAAGTTCTCACAAAAACAATACGGTAGGCTATATTGGGTTTTTTTTTATTGGGTTCTAAATTTTTACCTTTGGAGTGTAGCATTTGGGTTTTTTTTTTCTAAATTTTTTTTAAATTTCTTTTTTTTGGGATGTCAATGAAAAATGAACGGCGAGACAAAGTCCGCCCGGGGTTTAGGGTAGTAAAACATATAAAATAAAAAGGGTTTATTTAAATAACATTTTTTTTCTATCGTTTTGTGTTTCGTTGCATACGGAAAATATCTTTCTAAAAAGTAATATCTACGAAGTAATAAATAATGTAAATGTTTATATAATAAAATAATCAGAGGGCTTACATAAATATTTTTTAAATAGTTTTAGTAATATTGAATATGTTGGGGTTTAAATTTTGATTTTTTGCCGGATTCATCAGGTTTTTGTTGGGGTTTTTTTAATTTATATTGTTTACCACTTTTTTACCCCACCAACTAAATGTTAAAAAATTTTTTTTTTTTCATTTAATAAGAAAATATAGCTAATAAAAAAAACCCATTAAACAGCCATATTCTGCAAATTGATTAAATTCGCCCCCTTTTTTTAAAGCCATTTTTCATTTAGTTATTTATTGGGGGAGGAGAGATTACTGTTACAAAAATTAATTTCATTAGTTTTTAAAAATAAAAAAAAAAACAGAAAGGGTTTTAAACCCCACGGGCGGGATGTTTCCGCGTTGGGAAAACCCTTGTTTTGTCTGGAAATTACAGAGGGGTTTTTAAAATGTAATTTGTAAAATATATTAAAAGTGGAATGGTAACAATAAAATAAAGACAGGGTTTAAAAACGTTACAAAAAAAGCAAAGTTTTTTTAACTGATTTTTTAAAAATTGTTCCAAAAGAGTTTCCAAAAAGATTGGAAAAAAAACTAATTAAATTTTAAATAATGGGAAATTTTAAAACAATTTTCAAATAATAAGAACGACCTTAAAAAATTTAAAAATTAAAAAATCACTTGAAAAAAGCTCCCTTCTTCAAAAAAATCTTTAACAAATTTTAAAACAAAATTTAAAAAAAATCCCTATAAAAAAACCCACATATTCCCTTTTAAATTTATCTCTCCTTTTTCTTTTCCAAAAATTTCCAATTTTTTTAAACTAAATTCATTAGCAAAGTCATCAAATGTTTTTTAAGGGCCTTTTAGGGTTTTTTAAACAATTTTTAAAAAATTTATTTTATTTTTCTTTTAAATTTTATTTATAAATTTTTAAACTCTTAATTAGAATGGATATTTTGGGGTTTGGGAAATTAATTTTTGTTTAAAATCAAATTTTATAATTTGGAAAAGTTTTTTTTTTTAGTAATTTTTAAAAAATTAAAAAAATTAAGATGTTTTTTTTCCTTATATCTCTAGAATACCATAGTTTTTTTTAATAAATTTAAAAGAACTTTTGAGAAAACTCTTTTCTTGCACACAGACCAGTTTTCTATGCAAGAAACATTCATTTGTAATTTTGTATTTTTTTTTTTTGTTAAAATTTAACTGGAAAATTTTAAAATGATTTTTTTAAATTTTATTTGATTTATAGGAGGATAACATTTTCAAATTCAAATGATTTTTAATGTCTAATTTAAAAAATACCAAAAAATGAGAATATTTTTAAAAACAATTTAAATCAAACAAATATTTTTTTTGCAATGAAAAAAAAAAAAATGTTAGCAAACGAAACCCTATATAAAAAACAAAAACCCTTGGCCTACACCCAAAAATAAAAGCCCCTTTCAAAACCCTTTCATCCTTTACCGGTTTCACCCCTCATAATTTTGGCGGGGTATATCTGATTATTATAAATACACGTTTGAGTTGGTACAAAACCCACCCCCCCACATATTCGTTTCAGAGGGACTGATCCTTCACCCACACATAATTTGGACAGGGGGTATTTACCCCCCGCCACCCCCATTTCTCCCTACGTGATACGACCCAACCCCCCACCCATACAAAGAAAAAGTGGGATGAACCACCCATCCACACATACTCGACATTAGTACTGATCCAACCCCCCCTACCCCTACTCGTACAGTATACTTTCCCCACCCGCCTACCCCTACACGAAAAAATTTTGGGGTTTTCCACCCCAACCCCCCACATACTCGGACAGGGTACTGGGCCCAAAATTCCCCCCAAAACTTTAAACCCGGGCAAATGGTATGACCCACCCAGCCCCCACATACCGTACAGTGATACCGACCCACCCCCCACCCATCACGAAACAGGGGGTACTGATCCACCCATTTAAAACATACTCGTACTTTTAAATACTGTCCCCCCACCCTTCCCATACTCGGTACCCGTGATACTGACCCCAAACCCCCCTACCCCCCTAACCCCCCACCCCCCAAAAAAACGTGGGACTGACCCCCCCCAAACCCACACATATTTTGGGAAATTTTGGGACCTGAACCCCAAAATTTACCCACACCCTTAAATTGGACTGGTACCCGACCCCCCCCCACCCACACATACTGTAAGTTATAAAAACCCGAAAAACCCCCCCAAAACCCCCCCACCAACCCCTAAAACGAACCGGGGGGGTACTGAAACCCCCCCGCCTACCCATACACAACATGGGACCGGGGCCCCCCCGCCCCCCCCATTTCATGTAAAAGCAATAAATTTTCACAAAGTTTTTTTAGCCCAAGATTTTTTCCCTCGGCACTGGTTGGGGCAGTGGCTGTAACCCAGCTACATGGGGACCAAAAAATGGGTTTTGGGGGATTGTATGCGATAAAGGGTTCCTTTGGTCGGTTCTCTTAATAGTGAAAAGGGGGTCCCCCTTTATGGTTGTATCGGCGTGGACATTACTAGGAAGGGCTGGGGGGGTCCAGGTTTGGGGTTTGGGAAACATTGTTTGGAAGGGTTTTTGTGGGGGAAAATAACTGAGTATCAGGGCTTGTAAATTAGCTGAAAATCGACCACAAAACTACTAGGTTTTTGGAAAATTTCCCAACCCCAAAGCTGTAGGTCCCTTAGTTTGGGCCCCGGGTGTTGGGGCTATTAATAAATTGGCCCCTTTTGAGGAAAAGTTGAACTTTTATTAGGGAAAAAGACCTTTCCTCATCCCCCACCATCCTACACTAAATAACCTTTCATATTCGCCTAAAAATACCCAAAACGTTGTGTCGGCGTCTCATATGTAAGAATTAAAAACCAATGTTATATTTTTGGGGTTCAAAATTTTTTAATTGTTTTGTGGGTTTATTTTGAAACGCCTTTTGTGAAGTTCTATGTTTTGTAAGTGTGATGCAGTTTTAAACCAGCTGTGGGGGGAGCAGACCTCCCCTAAACCCAACTTTAAAAAAACTTGAACAAATAATTTCCCTTTTAAAATTGGGGAAAATCTAAATTGGGAAGTAATAAAATAATCAAGGGGGGTTTTACTCATCATTTTGAGTTTTTTTTACAATCAGCCTTCTTTAAAGGATCCCCGGGGTTGGTAAAATTTTGAAAACAGTTTGCTCTCTTTTGGACAAGTTATCGAATTTTATTTGGGAAAAAGAATTGGACCCCAAAAAATGGCAGAAGAATTTCCCTAAAAACAAATTCAAAGGGCCCCCATCGTGTCGAGTGAAAGAATGGGGTTTTTAATACAAACGGGCCCCCCCTTAAAAAGTTCCCGTAGACAGTGAGATTTGGGGTGTGACGCAGAGGGCATGCTTGGGGGAAAGGGCAGTTTTCACTCAAGTCCAGCCGCAAAAAGCATGCCCCAAAATAGCTTAAACTACCACTTTTATTGTGGGGGGGTGGGTAGGGAGTCCAGACTACAGGCGAAGGTGTGATAATTACGTGAGTTTGGTTAAATAAAATTCAAACCCCTGAGAAAATTTTTAAAAATCACCAAAATCATAAAATATTTTGTTGGGAGTTTTAAATCCTGTCTGGGAAAGGTGCTGATTAAAAAAAATTTTTTGTACAGTCTGTTTCCCCCTTTCCCAAAGGCCCCCTAAAAAAATCCCCTTTAGTACCCACACCCACGACGGGTTGGTTTTTTCCTTTTTTCCCCTTTCCGGCCACCCCTAATTAGCAAACTATAGTCTAAAACCGCTGTAAAGTGATATTAAGGATTGGGAAAAATAAAAGCTTAATAAAACAAAGCTGAAAGCCATTAAAAAATAATTAAAAATCATACTTTAAATTTCAGTGGATGAAAATTTTTTGTTTCGTTTTTAAAATACGAAAATTTTTAAATCCCAAAAGGGCCCCATAAAAACAAAGGGGAAAAAGAGGGGTAAGTAGTACTATCCCCTTTAAATTAGGCCCCGGAATGAGAGGAGCCCCCCATTTTTCAGACATTTGGGACAAATCTTTAAACGGGGACAATCCCTTTTTTTTCTTAAAGCTCTGCCCTAAACAGGGCGGGGGTCTTGGGTTAGTTCCCATAAAACAATTTAAATTTTTTAAACCACAAAATACTTGGTTGCTTTGTCTTTTTATGAAAAAATTTTTTAGTATCTCAAATTTTAATTATTGGGCCAAAAATAATTTAACTAAATTACTTGGGCAAAAATTTTGTTTGGTTTTTTAAAATTTTTTTTTTTCTTTTAAAATATTTTTAAAATACGATTTTATCATATTTCCCGTCCCTTTTTTTAATTATAATACTTTAAATACACTTTAAATGTAAAACTTGATTTAAAAAAAAATGTAAATAAAACAATAATAAAACAAAAAAATAGAGTACAAAAAAACTGTTTATTCTGTTTGTGTTTTTTCCCAAAATAAATAAAATTGAGGTTGGTGCTAAACTCATTGGGAAAATTTTAAAAATTCAATTATGAAATATTTTTTGGTTTGAGTTCCCGGAATTTATTATGGGGAATTTTTTACGTAGAACTGAAATAAATTTTTTATTTTTTTTTTTAAAGGAAAAAAAAAAAAGTTCCACCCTGTTTTAACCGGGGCCTAGTAGGTAATTGTTTGTCAAAGGCCGGGCCCGGGCCCGATAGGGGTTGGGAGGGGGAGTTCCAGTTTTTCCCAGAAGCCTCCTGATCCTCTAAGGGTTTCACCCCAAGTGGCTTAGACTATAGTGGACGAAATTTTCCCCACTTTTTTGGCAACTTTTTCCTTTTTTAAAAGAAAACAACTTTTTGTTTTAATTTTTTTCATATTTCTTTTTAATTTTAAAAATACAATTATTCCACATAAAAAAGGAATGTGGGTAAAAAACTAACAAAATAACTGTTTTTGTCCAAACAAAAAACTGTCTCTGTTTTTGTTTTGTTTAAAACTCATTAGTTACGTTTTTGGACTTTTTTTCCCTAAAAATTTTTTGAGATTTTGGGAAAATAAAATGTTTTTAAAAAATTTAAATTTTTAAAAAACAAAAAGTTGCCCCAAAATCCCCAGGAACGACCAAATTTTTTACTAATTAAGGGTAGCCGGGAAAGGGGAGATAATTTGGCCCTCCCCTCGGGGTTTTTTTTGGTACAATTTGGGGTCTTCAAACGCCCATAAAATTAAGAAAGAGACTGTACAAGAAATTTACTTCATCAGCACTCAAAATAAAGGCTGGGGAAATGTGGGAATTTTTATTGATTTAAACCCACAACAGTTGATTCAGGTGCTATCTAGGGGGGGGAAGTGTCTTCCAAAAATACTTGCAATTTAAAGTCAAGTAAGTTAAAAACCCTTTTAACGGTTTTTTTAAAAGAGTTTTTTAAACAATATTTATATGTGTTAAAAACTTGGTTTGACGAAATTTAAAAAAAAACTAAAATAATTTTAAAGGGCCCATTATTTGTCTTTAAAAATTTAAAAAGTTTTCCCAAAGGGAGCTTTGTTTTGTAATGGAAAAACAAAATGTATTGGGCCCCCGCTTTGCTCTGGTTTAGTGTAAAATTAACTATGTTTTTTTACTTTTTGAAAAAATAAAAGGGTTGGGTGTTTTTTTTGTGTTTATCAGAAATAAAGTAAATTTTTCATTTTTTCCCTAAATTAAAAAAATTCATCAAGGGGCAAAGAAATATATGTTTTAATTGAAGTTTTTTTAGACAAATTATGGGGGGAAGAAAATTTCAGGATTTTGGCTAATTTATTGGTTTTTAAATTATTTTTTAAATATCCCACCCTAAAAGGTGAAAATTTTTCAAATCATGAAATTTAACCGAAATCCATCAGGCCTAGTGTCCCCAAGGTTCCGTATTGGGCCAATTATATTTTTAGTATATGTAAACCCATCTTTTTTAACGGGAATGAATAGTTAAATTTTAAAATTTACGGCCTTGCAGACCCCTACATCGTTCAGTTTAATCTGTCCAAAATTTTTGAACATTTGCAGGAAAAATATGGAAGGGGGTTTTTTAAAACTTCTACAATTATGGTTTTAAAAAAGCATTCTGACCCCTTTAATGATAAAAAATAAAAAATATGATTTTTAAATTTGAGGAAAAAAAGGAATTTTTGGGAAATTTAAAAAATGGGCACACATTAAACCTTGGGTTTTTATTAAAAAAATTGTAAATTTAAATTTTTATAGAAATTGATTTAAAGGGAATTTGGGAAATTTAAAATTTTCCAAAATTTATGGAAGAGGGCCCTAAAAAAATAAAATTTTAAACCCGAAATTTTCAGTATGATCCGGGAAGTTCAAACTGTACCCAAAAAACAATCCCAGTGGGCTTTATATCATTTCACAAATGGAGTCCCCAGGATTGGAAATGTTCTATCCTTTTTTTGGGGGGGCAAAGTTTTTCTCATGATTTAAACCCAAAAAATTACATTACAAAAAAGCCCCAAAACAGAATTTTTAACCAGGGGGACTAAAGATGGAAAAATTTAAGAATTCGTTCAGTTTTAAAAATATTTTCCTTTTAGAAATTTGGGATGTTTTTAAAATTTTTTAAAAATTTTTTATTATTTTGAAGTGTTGCAAATCGAAGGGGGAAAAAGCAAAGCCGGGTTTTTTAACCCAAAAAAATTTTTTTTTTGCCAATTCCCCCGACCGTTTTTATCACAGTATTAACTTTTTTAAAACTTTCATAGCACCCAAACTATTCAATAAGACCCGAAAAATTATTTTTAGGACAGTGATACCACGTGATATTGGGGTTTAAAAAAAAAAAAGCTGATTTTAAAAAAAATTTGAAATGTTGAACATTTTTGGGTATAAATTTTTTATGTGGGGAAATTTGGGAATGTGTTTTTTTTTAAAATTCTATTAAAATAGATTTTTAAAAATAAACTGTAAACATGAAAATTTTCGTTTTTAATTAATTTGTTTAAATTTTATTGTCATAATGTAGTATGTAAGGGATTTTGGGTTGGTTTTTGTTTTTTAAATTTTTAATTTTAATTTTTAATTTGGTATAAGTAGGCCTATTTAAACCCCCCAAAATTTCTCTTTGTAATTTAAAAAAATATTTTAATGAATTTATTTGTTCTACAGTTTTTGGTTTCCCAATTTTCTTAGTTTAACCTTTTGTTAATAATTTTCATGGAACCCCCAAACGGGCCCTGCCTTTTTGGGGTACCTATTATTTACCCAAAATTTGTGTCAAAGTTAATCAACAAAAGCGATAGGAAAAATTTTTTTGGTAATAAAATTATTATTATTATATACTTACAGGTGATTTTGATAAAATATGGACATAAAACAGTTAGGGCAAAAGTACAAAACCCCTTTCAACACTTGGGCATTAATTTTTTATTTTTTGGGAAAATTAGGAAATCGGGGGAAAATTCTTAAAAAAACTGTTTCCCTTTACAATATTATGAACTAATTCTCTTCCCAAAATTTAAATTTGAATCGTGTAACCAAATTTTTTAAACGAATAAATTAAATTAAAACCCTTTTTGAGTTTTAGTTCAATTTTTTTCCTTTTAAAAAACTTGGGTTTGTAAATTTTTATTTAAAAATTAGTTTCCCAATGAACCTAATTTTTTTTAAAATTTTTTAAAATTTTATTTTAAAATTTTTTAACATGTTTATTGTACCTTTTAATTTAAAATTTATTAACAATTAAACGAACAACAAAGGGTTGGGGTTTTTTGGGGGGTGTTAAATTTGCTGATTTTAATGTATTTCCCCGTGTTTTTAAAAACCCAAAATGACCAAAAAACATTATTTTATTTACTCTTGGTTTTTTTAAGATATAGTAAACATTATAAATTTTATATATATAAGTTTTCAAAAAAATGAAATATTTTCATCACCCAAAAGGGGGGTACAAAATGTTTGTTTAAAAAATAATTTTCCTCCAAATTTAGCTGTTCTTTAAAAAATAAACGAAACCTTGTGATTTTGTCATTGTACGCGCGTTGTTGCTATTGAAATTATTTTGTGAAGTTGATTTTAAAATTAATTTAAAATGGGTGGGTCCCAAAATGCCCCTCGAAAGTTGGGGTAAATTCTGTCGGTGGCCCTTTTGCTATAATATGTGGTGAAATAACATTTTTTGGGTCAGAAACGTAAAATGACAACCCTTCGTTAAGACGGGCCTTTGAACATTATTTTTGGTGTGAAAATTGGGGACCAAAAATAAATTTATGGGCCTCCCCAAATATGTTGCAATTTCTTGGGTTTCCCCATATTGAGAGAGTGGTGAAAAATAAAAACCGGGCAATGGCTTTTTTCAGTACCTATGGTTTTGGCGTGAAACCAAACCCAACATTGGGGACTGTTTTTTTGCTTAAACATCCTGCCATTTGCAAGGTTTATTATGAAGAAAAGAGGAACGGTTAAATAACCCTAATCCCAATCTGTCTCGGCCTGGGCCACATCAAAACACTTTGCCATCCCCTTTTCCAAACCCCAAAACATGAAATTTCAAGGGAAAGGGGTAAGAGACTGTTTTGAAGGAGGCCAAAACCCCTCCTTCTACATTTTTGACCCCGATTTTGAAGGGCCGAGGATAGGGCTAGGTTTACGCCCCCCGAAATTGGTTTAAGCAGAGTTTTAGTGACCCTTTTAAGAGATCTTGGCTTGTCTAAGGAAAAGGCTGAGCTTTTTTTTAGGGTCAAAACTACAAAAAAGTGGAAACTTCTAAAAAATGAGTGAAATATCTCAGTACGACAGGGGTCAAAAAAATTTGCTTCCCTTTTTTTTAGAAAAAAAAAAACCTCGTTGTTTTTTTCTTTTTGGGTTTAAAAATTTGATGGGCTGCTTAATTTTGGGTTTACACTCCACTGAAAAGGGGGACTGTTTATAGACTCTTCAAAACTAAGCTTAAAAGCTGTACTTCTGCATAATTTGGAAAATTTAGCTACCTTCTTTTTCCTTTTAGGTCATGCAGTTCACATGAAGGAAAAATTATATAAAATGAAAACACTTCTTCCCCAAACAATCAAAAAATGAACAACACAAGTGGCAAAACTGTGGTGATTTTGGGAAAATCCCTTTCTATACTTTAAAGGGAAAGCAATTAGGGTTTTTCCCAAGTTTTGTTGTTTTTTTTTTTGTATGTGGGGATAGTCGGGATTTGAAAAATTTTCACTTTTAAAAAAATTTAACTGGGGATACACGGACCTAAAACCCAATGAGAAAAATTTTTAGTTGCCGGCCCCTTGGGAATCCTAAGGGGTTGTTCCCTTTCCTCCATTAATATTAATTTTGGGGTAAAAAAAGGAAATTTTGTCAAGGCCATGGACCAGGGAAGGGGCAAGCTTTTTTAATTTCTTGAGAGCAAAAATTTCAAGGTTTTAAATGATGCTAAATCAAGGGGAAAGGCCCTCTTTTTTGGGCCTCAAATCCCTGAAATCGTAAATGATCCTGCTTTTTTACATGATTTTAAAAGGAAAAGAAAAAAAGCCTGGGAAGGGGCCCTTTTAAAAAAGGGTTTTTCATGGGTTTTTAGGGTAAACCCAAAAAAGATGGGGTAAATTTTACAGCCTTAGTTAAAGGGGCTTCTTCAAAATTTCCAAACCAAAAATTTGGGTGAACATGTCATTTTAAAAAATTTTAATTTTTTTCACTCTCATCTTAATTTTTTTCCCAAAAAAACTGTGGAGCGGAAATGGGCGAACAAGGAGAAAGATTCCAAACAAGACAAAAAGCCTTAATGGAACAGGGTTTTCAGGGCCATTGGAATGAACAATGCTTTCGACCCTGGGGGGTCTATTGAAAGGGGTGCTTTCCCGAAGTGGGTTTTAAAAGACCCAAACCAAACGACGCGATCTTACAATGAAACGGATTGACTTAATTGAAAAATTTTGGGGGTAAAAACCTTTTTTTTTTTTTCAAAACAAATAAAAATATTGTTTTTTTTTTATCAATTTTTGTACTTACAAAATTCTAAAAAAAACATAAAAAATTTAATTTTTTTTCAAGTACTTTTACCCTTTTCAGTAAAGTATAAAAAAACTCTTTAAGATTAAGTACTGGGGTATTTTCAAAAAACCAAACAAACCCAAAAAAGTTTTCCCCTTGTTTTTAAATTTTTGTTTTTATCACCCCAAAAATTAGTAGAAATTTACTAAATTTGTTGGAAAGGGAAAAATTGGGAAAAAAAATTTTTTTTTTTGTGCAGTTTTTATTTTTAATTTTATAAAAACACAACTTTTATTGGGGTTTTTTTTTTAAGTTTCATTGTAGCTTTTTAAATGCCTGGAGTAAGTTTATTTCGATCGATAATTGGGTCATTTCGCTATATTTACCTACTCAGGGATGTTGTTTCCCCCCAAAATTTAATTGCCCAACTCATAAAATCGCGCAAATTTTCAGGGGGACATGCACGCTGGGTTTTTAAAAAAGGAAAGGGTGTAACATCAAAACGCAGGCCCCACAATTCAAACTTGGTGGTCTACAATTACAGAGCACGTTTAAAAGGCTTGTAAAAAGTAGAGCTACTATTTCACGGTGAATTGTTCTACAATTGGGAAGCACTGTTTTTAAAAAAACGTTTAATTTTGGTTTGGGTCCAAAATTTTAATAGTTCGATGAGATGAGCCTAAAGGGTTTTTAAAGAGAAACCCCCCCACCGGAAAAATTAAAAAAAAATTGGTAACATTTGACAAAAGTAGGGTAATCGAGAGGGTTTCGTGTAGCCACTTTCTTGGGGCCCTTCCCCCCCTTCCCAGGAGGGCCCCCCCCATGACGGACAGAGACGGGGCAGGGGTTCAGGGGAACCTCGATTTTTCCACAAGTCACTTCTAGTATCAGAAATTGGCTAAACTTAAATTTTATTTATTGTAAAAGATTTTTTATCAATTTTATTTCCCTATTTGAATTGAGGTGAAGTTAGTCGATGGGGGAAATTAAAAAATTAAAATATGTTTTTATTGTTTCTTACTATAATTTAAAATTTTTTGTACGCAAATGAATAAATAAGGGTTTTTTTCAAAGTACTACTTTTACATTTGTTTTTTTTTGTTGGGTTAAACCCCTTTTTTTTTCCCCTTATTATTAATTTTTTTTTTCCTCTAAACAAAAAGTCGCTTAAAATTTTAAAAGTTTACACCAAATATAGAAGGGGCCCACTAATGTATGAAAACGTTTTTTCATCGAATACCAAAATTTTTTTATTTAAAACTACTTTTGGTTTTTTTGTATTCAAAAAAATTTACCCGACCGCATTCATGGACGTATGACTGATAAAGCCAATAAAAAATTTATAAGTTCATTTCAAAAATAATAATTATAAAAAGCATTTAAATTTGGGGAGTGAAAAAGAGGATTTTCGTTTTTTTTAAAAACATTCATTTTTAAAGGGCTAATACTTTAAAATTTTATTTTATTTGCGGTTGCACATAAAATTTAATTTTAGCCTACATAAAAAGTTTTAGAAAGCGTTTTTTGGTTTTTGTTTAAAAACACTGGTCTATAGCTAAAGGGATAGGCTACCCCTTTATTGAGGGTTAACGAGCCATTTTTTTGGGAAGGGGAAAAATTGGATTGGGAAAAATTTTTCCCCAAAATTTCCGGAGGACAAGAAAATAGGAAAAAAAACACCAATTGAAACCCCAAAAAAATATTTTTCGAAAGGGTTTAAAATTCCCGGCAACCCCTTTTCTATGGGGGAAAAACCAAAACACAGGGTTTTTTTGGGATTACATAATTTTCAGGTGACACCCCTGCAAAATTCGTATGCCCATTCCGTTTTCCCGCTGCGCTCGGGTTACCCTTTGGCCCTCCGGGCCCGGGCCCCCCCTTTGGGCCAATGACAAAAATTTTTCACAGAAGAAATATTAAAAAATTCTAAAAAATTTAAAATATTGTTCGCGGGGGCTGACCGAGGGACTTCCTGCGCGTGAGGGGAAAAATAAATGTAATGTGGGGGGGAGGGGAAGTCCCAGGCCACCCCTGTTATTTTCTCCACCAAACGAATGATCTTTGTTTTCCGTGGGCCGGTCGAGGGGGCCTTGCAGGCCTTTTTGATGGAAAAAGAATTAAATTTAAATTTTTACCTCCTTTGTTTTTTTGTTTACATTTATTTTTTGCCGGGCCCAAACAGAAAGGTTGTTTTAAAAATTTTAATTAAAACCTTTTTTTTGCTAAAATGAAAAAAAACATATTTGCTGTATTTTCAAAGTTTTTGATTTGGGGAAATGGGGACATTTATTTGATTATAAATCAAATTAGATATAATTTATAGATCTAAAAAAAAATTAAAAAAAAGTTAAACGCGTCGTTTTTTTAATTAAAATTTTAATAATTATTAAACTATTTTTATTTATCCCACTAACAATAAAAGGTTTTTTTAGGTTGTAAACAACCCAAATTTTAAAAAACAGATGATTTTTAATTTTTCCTTTTTTTTATTTACCCTTGGGGACACATTATCGGCGGCCCCCCCCCCCCCCACCCAATTAGTTCCCACCGCACCCTTTTCTGGCCTTGGGTTTGGGAAACCTCGGCATTATACTTGCCGTTTTTTTTTTCCCTGCACCAAAAAAACATTTTAAAGTACGTTTTTTTTTTAGGCGATTTTTTAAAAAAATATTAAAAAAAACAAAATTTAAAATTGGGATAAAAATTAAAAAAGCTGTGTTTTTTTTTTTGTATTAATTAAAAATACTGTAAATGCTAGGGAAAAAATGAATTTTTTTTAGGGCGTAGGGATGAAACCCTTGTTTTTTTTTTTATTTTTCCCACCGTCCTGCTTTTTTTAAAAATTAAAAATTTTAAAAATTTTTTGAACTTTATTTTTACCTCGGAAAAAATTTTCTTGGGGCAATTCTCTTGCAATATTAAATATATAGATAATTTTGAAAATAATTCAAATTTCAAATAGGAATTATTTAGTATTTTTTTTTTCAAGAATTTGTCTTTTAAACTTTTCTTCATTTAGGGGAAATTTTTTAATAATTAGTTCGTAATGGGAAAAAAGGTTTAAAAACGATTATTGGGTGTAGCTGGGAATGACCCGACGGGGGTAGGGGGTCTGTTACATGGCACCAAAATAATGGTAAAAAAAAAATGGGTCCCTTCCTGATTTAAATAGAAACTTCCGGGGATTACTGATAACAGAGTGAAGGACCCCCAAAATGTACGGGACGGAATGGTCTCGGGCCCCATTTCTACTACTTTGGGGAAGCGAGTTTACGCAGTAAATATTTATTGAACCCAGGGAATGTATTTTTTAGAGTGAGGGGGATAGGGAAAAAGAAAACGGTTTTAGACATGAAGGGAAAAAAAATTTCCCCTACTAATTTAAACCTTTGTGATGGGAAAAAGCAGGGCCTTTTCAAATTTAAAGGGCCCGGGACCCAATATAACTTAAATAAATAAACGAAAAACAAAATCGTAATTAAATAAAAATTTTCCTTTTTTAAATTTTTTAAAGTTAATTTTCTTAAAAAAAAGTAAGAAACCTTTTAAACGAAGGGACAATATTTAAATTTTGTTAACCCCTTTTTTTACAAATCACGTCCTTTTGGAGAAAATTTGTTTTTTTTTTGGTTTAAAATTTTTTAACCACGGCTATCGAGAGGAAGACGACAGCCGGGCACAAGCCCCTTAAAAAAAACATACCGATCTAAAAAAACCTTTATTTTCTCAGGTTGTTTTTTTTCGAAATACATTCGTTTTGTTAATATAAATAACGTTACTTGTAAAAAGGATCGTCTCGGACACTTTCAACAGTGTCCCTAGGTGGAAATGTCATTTTTTGGGCCACGGGGTTAGAAAAAGGGGTAATGGTGTTTAATTTTTCAGTCAAAAATCATTAAAATTCTAATTAACGAACCCCCTTTGGGATTTAAAGGGGCCCCTCCTTTCTTTGGGGACTCCAAATCACTTGGGGCGAAAAGGTTTTAAAAACTATTGGAGACAAAAATTAAAGATGGAAATCGAGGGGCCCAAAACCCTTTTCCTGAAAAGGTTTTAAAGGTAATTTGACCTTGAATTTAGGGTTTGTTTTCTATCAAGGAAAGTTTTGAAACTTTAAAAGTAATTTTCTTTGCACAATAGGCTGCATTTCCCTTTTTCCCGAAACCCATTTTTTTTTTATTTTGCTTTTATTTTTTTATGGTATTTCTAAAAGACATTGTACTTTGCTTGTCTCGAGTTGTAAAAATTGTTTTTTGATTACTTTAAAACCCTATCCCCGTTTTCCTTTAATTTTAAATTTACAATTTTTTTACAAAAAATTGATTTAAATTGGGAAAATTAGATATTTCACCCCGTACCCCAAAATTTTTTTTTTAAAATTTTTTATATGCAAAGTTTTTTTCTTTGTTTTTTTTCTCTTATTAATTGTATAAAAAAATTGATGAAGTTTTTTCGAAAATAAAAGAACCCCTTTTAAAAAAGTCAAAAAATAATAAAAAAATACTAAACTAAAATAATTCAAACTAAAGGGAAAACCCCCCGTAGAGTTCACTTTTCCCCCTTGTCAAACTGTAATAACAACCCGCATCCCCGGGTTTTTTGCCTCTAACAAACCCCGGTTTTATTCAGTTTAAGGTTTTTTGCCACTGGGGTTAAATCTCTAACCTTGCCTTTAAAATTTAAATTTATACACAAAATTCTTTTCAATAGTAAGCACTTGCAAAAAAAAAAAAAATTTCAATTTAATAAAAATAATGAAAAATCAAAGGGAAAAAAAACAAAAACAAAAACCCCAACAAATTTTTTTTATCTTTTAATACCCCTCCCCGGAAATGAATAACCAAAAGCGCAAAAATTTCGCCAATGCCCCCGCAAAAGTTCAAGAACTCATTGTCTCGGAAATTTTAAGTAAAACAAGTTTTGAGGTGTAAAGCCCGAGGCCCGGCCTCCAGGTTTTGCAATGAGGGATGAACTCCCGCCAAAGGTCGGCCGTGTCAAGGTGACCCTTTATTATTACGGTTTAGGGGTTTGCACGCCAGAGTGATTTGCAATTGATGACATAAACCGGGGGCAAAATTTATGGTTTTTTGTCTGCATAAAAAACCAGTCGCTGTCAGAATTTTTACCAGTTGGGTTTTTCCCAAAAACACTGCTAAATCGTTAAAAGGGTGTATTGTCAGATTGCTACCCTTTGGGTTTTCAATAACAATTTAGTCGTTAATGGTTTTAGGGTTTTTCAAATTTTGCTACCTTTTTGGGTTTTCAATAACATGTTAGTCCCTTTTTAAAGGGTGTAGTTGTCAATTTTGCTACCTGTTTGGGTTTTCAATAACAAATGTTAGTCGTTGATGGGTAGTTGTCGATGTGGTACCCGTTTTTGGGTTTTTAATTTAAAAAACTGTTGTGTTAATGGGTTTTAGTTGTCAGTGTGTACCCCGTTTTTTGGGGTTTTTAAAAGCAAAAATTAGCCCTTAAAGGGGGGTAGTTTTTCAGATGTGGTAACCCGTTTGAGTTTTTTAAAAACACTGTTATCGTTTTAAAGGGTAGTTTTCAATGGGCTACCTGTTTTTTGGGGTTTTCCCAAAAGCACTGTTATTTGTTTAATGGTGGTTTTGTCGATTGCTACCTGTTTTTTGGGGTTTTCAATAACACTGTTTAGTCGTTAAATGGTGGGAGTTGTCAGAGTGCTTCCTGTTTGGGTTTTTTAATAGCAATTTTTTAGCCGTTAAAAGGGAGTAGTTGTAGATGTGTAAACCCCGTTTTTTTTTTCAATAACCACTGTTGTCCGTTAATGGGGTAGTTGTCAGATGTGTACCCGGGTTTTTGGGTTTTTTAAAAAACAATGTTTAACGGGTTAAAGGGTAGTTGTCAAATTTTTACCTTTTTTGGGTTTTTAAAAAACATGTTAGTCGTTAATTGTTTTAGTTTTTTCAGATTTTTGCAAACCCGTTTGGGGGGTTTTAATGCAATTTTTAGTCGTTAATTTTTGGGGAGTTGTCAGGAAAGGGGCTACCGTTTGGGTTTTTAAAGCATGTTAGTTTGTTAATGGGTGTTGTCAGGTGTGCACACCCCCTTTTTTGGGGTTTTTAATAAAACTTTTTTAGTCGTTAATGGTGTAGTTTTTTAAAAATTGTACCGTTTGGGGTTTTTTAATAACACTGTTAGTCGTTAATGGTTTTTAGTTTTTCCGATGTGTTCCTGTTTGGGTTTTCCCAAAACCCTGGGTGTCGTTAATTTGGTTTTAAATTTTCAGATGTGCTACCTGTTTGGGTTTTCCCAAAAAAACACTGTTAGTCGTTAATGGGGTAGTTGTCAGATTGCTACCTGGGTTTTGGGTTTTTAATAACACGGTTTGTCGTTAATGGGGGTAGTTTCAGAAAGTTTCTAAACCCGTTTGGGTTTTTTAATAACCCTGTTAATCCCTTAAAAGGTTTTATTTTTTTTGTCGATTTGGGAACCTGTTTGGGTTTTTTAATAACAAATTGTAGTCGTTTTAAAGGTGTAAAATTGTCAGATGTGTACCCGTTTTTGGGGTTTTTAATTTAAAACAAATTTGTTTGTTGAAATGGTGTAGTTGTCAGATGTGCTTTCCGTTTGGGTTTTCAATAACAAATGTTATCCCTTTTAATGGTGTAGTTGTCGATGTGCACCTGTTTGGGGGTTTTTAAAAAGCACTGTTAGTCGTTTTAAAGGTGGTTCTCAATTGCTACTGTTTGGGTTTCCAATGCACTGTTAATCGTTAATGGGGCGCCCTTTTTGATTTTTTACCAAGTTTGGGGTTTTTCCAAAAAAGCACTGCTATCGTTAAAGGTGTCGGGGTCAGATGTGCTTTCCCGTTGGGGGTTTTTAACAGGGAGGGCTGTCGTTAAAAGGGGTTTTAAAGTAAGATTTGCAAAATTTGGTGGGGTTTTTAACCGCACTGTATTTGTTAAAGGTGTTTACTGTCAAAAATGTGCAAACCAGTTGGGGGTTTTTAACAGCATTGGGTAGTCGTTAAAGGTGTCATGTCAGATGTGCTACCAGGTAGGGTTTTCCCAAAAGCCCCTGCTTGTTGGGTTAAAAAGGTTTCCCTGTCCGTGTTTCTACCAGGTGGGGTTTTTAACAGCACTGAAATTTTAAAGGTGTCATGTCAGATGGGCAAACCCGTTGGGGGGGTTTTTTAACAGCACTGCTAGTTTTTAAAGGTTCGCTGTCAGATGTTTTCTAACCAAATTGGGGGGTTTTTTTCAGCTCTGCTATTGTTAAAGGGGGGTCGCTGTAAGGGTGTGGGTTAAACCAAATTGGGGTTTTTAAAAAGCTCTGCTAGTTGTTAAAGGGGTCACTGTCAGGAAATTTTGGGTACCAGGGTTTGGGGGGTTTTTAAAAAAGCAATGGGTAGTTGTTAAAGGGTTTTCCTTTTAGATGTGCTACCAGGAAAGGGTTTTTTAAATAGCACCGCTAGTTGGTTTTAAAGGGGTCCCCTGTCAGGAAAGTGCCAAACCCGTTGGGGTTTTCAACAGCACTGCTATTTTTTAAAGGGGTCACGTCAGATTGCTAACCAGTTGGGGGGGGTTTTTTAACAGGGAATGCTTTTTTTTGTTTTTAAAAGGGGGTCACTGTCCCGATTTTTGGGGGACCAGTTGGGGTTTTTTAAAAGCCCCTGTATTTTTTAAAAGGGGTCACTGTCAGATGTGTGACCCCGTTGGGGTTTTTTTAAAGCACTGGCTAGTTGTTAAAAAGGGGCAAAATTTTCCCCCTGGGGCTACCCCTTTTGGGGTTTTTTTACAGGGACTGGGTTTTTTTTTAAAGGGTCACTTTTCCGATGTGCTTTCCAGTTGGGGTTTTTAACGGCACTGGTATTTTTTAAAGGTGTCACTGTCAGAAAGTGCAAACCCGTTGGGGTTTTTAAAAAGCCCCGCTAGTTGTTAAAAAGGGAGTCCTGTTCCGGGTGTGCAACCAGTTTTGGGGGTTTTTAAAAAGCATTGGTAGTTGTTAAAAAGGGGTCACTGTCAGATGTTTTCTACCATTGGGGTTTTAAAAAAGCACCTTTCAATTGTTTTAAAATTTTCGCGTCAGTGTGTACTAGTTTTTGTTTTTAACAAACACTGCTAGCGTTTTTTAAAAATAAAAAAAAAAACAAACAAAATTTTTTTTGAGTTTTTGGGCGAGGGGAAAACCTCACTAAACCCCTTCCAAAATTTTTGGTTTTCAGTATTTGTTTCTGTAATAAAAAAACATAAATTTTTTCTGTTTTTTTATTGGTAATTTTTTAGACGAGGCTTTCCTTTTAAAACAAATTCCCCCTTTGGGTACAGAAAATTTTGTGTTCATATTTTTTCTGTTTGCCGAAAAAAAAGTAGGTCTTTTAGTTCAACTTTTATTTAATAAAAAACACAAGAAAATTT
>JAQJVL010000399.1:590837-853150 GCA_035578905.1 Stictocephala bisonia | reverse complement strand
AAACTAGATGGAAACCTGAAATGGGAACCACACATAATTAAATTAGAAAAAACGCTAGCCTCTACTACTTTCGCCCTTCGCAGACTCCGAGAAATCACAAATAAAGACACAGCACTAATAGCATACCATGCTCTCTTTGCATCACATCTCCGATTTGGAATAATCGCCTGGGGAGGAGCAAATGAATACCTAATAACATCAATAATGAAACAACAGAAGAACGCAATCAGGGCCATAGAACAAACCCAATACCTAGAACACTGCAAAAACCTTTTCATCCAAAATAAAATCCTAACCGTAATATCATTATACATCCTCGAACTAATCAAACTCATAAAAAACAATCCCCCAACACTTAGATCAGAATGCCACAAATACAATATTAGAGTAAAGACCAATTTTAACTCAGAGCATCACAGACTAACAAAATCAAGTAAAAACCCTAAAGCTATGGCTATACAAATCTTCAATCTACTACCACAAAATTTAAAACTACAACTCCATAATAAAAACTTTCTTACAACATTAAAAAATTATCTAATTGATAGGCCATATTACAAATTAACAGAATTTTTTGATGAGCATAAATAGGGCCAAAGCTCACTCAACACTACAACTCTGACGATTCCCTGGTCTTGACGACTACGGAGAAGACATCGATGGTAAATGGTAAATGGTAAAAATGAAATGAAATATATTAGTACACGAAACCAGGTAAAAACTTGTATTACTGTTCAGATTAAATAGGAAGTAGATAAATCGATTTGAAACCTGTTGCAACTTGTTAAGGAAGGTCTCAACACCCGAAATATACTAATTGTAAAGTCCGGAAATCGTTCAGTTACATAGTAAACAAAAGCAATAAATAATTGGAATAAATCGAAAAACATATTGCATATTTTAATTAAAATTACTGTAGTAACCATGGGGTCATATAATATTATGATTTTTACATCGACAATTTAGCGGAAAAAATGGTGGATGGGAAATTATGCTTTTCTACCATCATCACGATTATTAAGAATGATTGTTATGATGAGATAAGCATGACTGGAGACTGATAACCAGATCTAGATTTCAAAATGTAAACGCTAAACAGACCATAAAGGTTTCCACTATATCATCACTGTCTCCCCTGCATACCGTGAAATTACCCTGAATGTTATATGAAATTACCCCAAGTCTTTTTCAGTATGGAGAATCAAAACGTTAAGGTTTCATCATACGTCAATATATTTTATATTTATTTTAAATACATATTCAATATTTATTTGCAAGACTACCTATATTTCCCTAAATATTAGAAATATTAGTGTCTTTTCCCTGTTTCCCTAGAATCTTCAAAACTTCCCTAAATCTAGGGAAATTCTCCCTTAGGCCCCATGTCCCTCAGTGATGATGCTGGTTGCCAATCAGGTTTTCTAAATTACCCTCAAAGTTTGTTAAAATTACTCTTAAAATGTCCTTTACGTGCGGTATTTTACTACCATAATAGACTTTCTATTAGGTATAATAGAAGGTCTCTATGCTACTATGTTTTGTAGTACAGTACCGGAAAAACCATATAATATTGTAAAATAAAGGTCCAAAAAGTACTCTATAAAGTACTGAAGAATATGTATTAGGACTAATGCTGGACTAATTCTAGAACAAATGTGGCTTTAGAACTTTGGTGGCTGATGTTGTCTTGTCTCGCGTCAAGCGTATCAAGCATCCGCAACAGGTGGATTCTTTTCCCTGTGATAATTCTACTCCTAAGAGATGTAACTATGGTACAGGTCAAGTTAAAAAGCCCACACATAAAAACCACCATGCCACTAATGTATGGTATAACAGTTCTTATTCGAATAAAAATGATTTGATTGGGACTGGGGTGCAAAAGGTGGGGAGTTATGGGATAACACTAATAAGAATTTTTTAGGATGGGGTCGGCACCGGGTACCGGGACCGTAACAAATGGCTTTCAGTCAGATGTGCGGATTATCTCTCCATTTGTGGAGGCAACCCTGAGGGTCTTTCATCAAAATATAAATGGCATTCGTACTAATTGTGAGGCCCTGCAAGTTCATTTACAATGTGAGAGTCCTGACGTTGTATGTATATCAGAACACAATCTGACAGGTGAGCAATTTGAGGCTTTCCACATTCCTGACTATGTCAAGGTGGCAACCGAAATACGAGGAAAAAAGGTGGTGTCTGTATTCTTGCTAAAAGTAGTTTGAAGTTTGAGATGGTCGATGTTTCCAGTTTTTGTTCTGAAGAATACTGCCAATTGGCCTCAGCAAAGTTTGCCCTTGACAGTGGTAAATACCTATTGGTCCTTGCTGTTTATAGAATTCCGGGGTATCACTATGGACAGTTTCTGGAGATATTGGGTGAATGTTTCAATCACATTTATAACCATAAATTATGGATTTTAGTCATTGGTGATTTCAATATAAACATATTGGACACTGGTCTCTCATCAAGTAAGTTTATCCACACAATGTCTAAGTTTATCCACACAATGTCAACGTATGGGTTAAGACATACAATAACAACCTATACTAGAGAGTTTAAGTCTTCCAAGACAGTGATAGACAACATATTTACAAATATTGATGCTCACTTAGTCAGGAGTACTGTTTTGGTGGCTGCTCTGGCGGATCACCACGCTCAGGAAATCGCAATCAACATGAATGCCAGCACTACCCTCTCTATCCCACAATATCGGATGAGTCGTCGGATTAATCACTCTAACATATTGGTCTTCAGACACTTTCTGCAGAAGGAGACGTGGTCCAGTGTCTTCGATGCTACTGACTCAAATAGTAAATTCAATGCCTTTTTTAATTTAATAAAATATCACTTTGATGTTTGTTTTCCTTTTGTTAAGAGCAAGATCAAGGCGAGAGTTTCTTTCTTAAAACCAAAACTCAGTCAGCATATTTTGAAGCTCAGAGACCGGCTGAGGTCTCTTTATGAGGCGACTAAGGACTACGCCTCTGTGCACCCACTTCGACTGGAGTATAGACAACTCAAGCGGGAATACAGAAGGGCAATAAGGAAATCTAAGTCTGATTTTGTAGCAGATAGGATTTTTCATTCTTCTAACAAGGCAAAAACTATGTGGAACGTGATTAATGAACAGAAAACTTCAAAATCTAATAAAACCCAAAATATTTCATTGAAGGCAGACAATGGATATCTTATTGACGATCCTGTTGTCGTTGCGAATGAATTCTGTAAATTTTTTTCCAACCTGCCCAGTAACTTCTCTTCTCAGCATGCTCCATCATCCACTCCATGTATATTTCGAACTCCTCTGTGCAGTCTTTATTTTTGAGGCCTGTAAGGCAAGAAGAGGTTTCGGAGGTGATTATGTCTCTAACGTCAAAACATTCTTTTGGGGCTGATGGCATTTCATCATATTTGCTTAAACAAGTTCCTGATTTGATTTCAAGTCCCTTAGCTCATATAATCAATCATTCATTTCAATATGGTATTTTTCCTGAATCACTTAAGCATTCCATAATTAGACCTTTGCATAAAAAGGCCAGTAAGGAGGAGTGTTGCAATTACAGGGCAATTTCCTTAATATCTACATTCTCTAAGGTTTTTGAGAAAGTTTTCCTGATCAGACTTGTTGATTTTGTTAGTAAGAACAACATTATGTCCCGTTGTCAATTCGGATTTTCAAAGGGAAAATCCACGAGTGACACCATTTATTCCCTAATATCTACTATTGTTGAGGCCCTTGATAGGGGTGAATCTGCTGTGGGAGTGTTTTTTGACCTTACCAGAGCTTTTGACATGGTTGATCATTGTATCCTCTTACAGAAATTAAATGCTATGGGACTTAGAGGTACTTCCCTGACCTGGATCGCGTCATATCTGTCGGGAAGGGAGCAAACCGTGCAAGTTTCATTTATTGATTCAGATGGATTTGAACGAGTGGCTTATTCAGAAGCGTGTCCTCTTCTGAGAGGTGTCCCACAGGGCTCGGTGCTTGGTCCGATCCTTTTCCTTCTCTTTGTTAATGACCTGTCCCAAGTTTCATCCAGCTCACGGGTTTGTCAGTTTGCTGATGACACTTCAGTTTCTGTGACATCACTAAACAGATCTGACTTGGAGGTTAGAGTATATGAAGTTTCAAATGCACTAAGTCAGTGGTTTCGAAATAATAATTTATACTTCAATAATAACAAAACTCAGATCCTGGATTTTCATATAAGTGACAGGAAGCAATCCGAATGTCTAACCTTCTTTGTTGACTGCGAACAAGTTACGCCTAGTGTGGTGACTAAGTTCTTGGGTGTTTACATTGATGACGGGTTGAAATTTTATCACCACATTGACTCCGTAAGTAAGCGGGTTAGTTCTGGAATTTTCCTTCTAAGAAGACTTTCAACTTTTGTTGATGATAGGATTCTTTTGCCAGCTTACTATGGACTAATATACCCCCTCTTATCATATTCTGTTGTCATATGGGGCCACGAATCTTCAAAAACTCACTTTTTATTTAAACTCCAAAAAAAAGCCATCAGAGCCGTTTTTAGAAAGCCCTACAGATATTCTTGTAAGCCAATTTTTAAAGAATACAATATTTTAACTTTTCCGTCCATTTACATTTTTCAGTGTATCATGTTTGTACGTAAGCACCCTGAACTCTTTGCATCTGTCACTTCTTCCAACCGGTATGGGCTTCGTGGTCGACTAAACATTTGTATTCCCCGACACAAGACAAGTTTTTTTGAAAATCATCTAAAATTAAATGCCACTAAACTCTATAACTCGCTTCCTGTACCTATCAAAGCAGAAAAGGACATAAACAAATTTGGCAGGGTTGTGAAGGGCATGTTGTTATCTCGTTGCTGTTACAGTGTGAGGGAGTTTTTAGATAAGTAATTAGATAGTAATTAGGATAGGAATATAATAGTAAAAATAATAGTGCTATAATTATTGTAAAAATAATGTAGACCAATTATTGTTTTGAAGTGGCTGTAATATAATCATTGTGATTAGTATTAGAATGATATTGTATGTGTTATACATGTAATTGGTGTGATGTTTATCTAACGTAATTTATTAATACACATGGATGACGCTATTATGCAATTTTATAATTGTTAAAAATAAAGCAATTTTGATTTGATTTGATTTAAATAAAAAAAAGCATATTAGACAACTTATGATTAGCTATATCATCATGTAAGTAAGGTTGACTTCAATTAATTTATTTTAAATAATTTACGTATAATTTAATAACTTTAATGCCAAAACATTTACATAATCCAAGATATTAATTATCAAATATATTAATTCCCCTAGTGGAAATACTGAAACTTTCATGTTTTGAAAACCTTTCTCATACCACTTCCTTTTTCAAATACCACACATACTACAATTCCATAGCTTTATTGAATGCCAATATTCCTAAGAACAGAAGTAGACTTAATGCTTTTAAAAAAAAACTTATGACTTTTTTGTAGAGAAATGTTTTTATTCTGTAAATGATTATATTACATCTAGTAATACATGTTTATAGTTTTAAATCTTAGTTATAATTATTGACGCAAGCCAATGCATTGTATTTAGTTTTATGGCACTAAAGTATATTTGACTTTGAACGTACGACCAATAATATACTAAAACATGTATAAACGGAGGCTATGATAGCATAGACCTTCTACTATACCTCTATAATAGAAGGTCTATGATGATAACTTTCATTCATAAAACAAACGTAACAAGGAACTAGCAAGCAAGCAACTTGATCAATATTGTGAAATTACCGTTATCACTGAGTAATATTTTTTTATTGCTTTCTGCAGGGCTAAATGAAGAACAACGTAGCATTCCTGTTCAAGACTTAAATTTTTTTCTATTCCGATTTTAGAAGAAAGTCAAATTACCCCTTTTTACCCTTGAAAACAAATTACCCTAAAAAAGACCCTGGTCCAAATTACCCTTGAAAAGGGCAATTACACTCGAATTGGCAACGCTGGATGATAGTGTTATACCCCCACAGTATACTGTATTTCTACTGTAATAGGTTATGTTTTTGTTGTTGTCATTTGAAAATGTTAGAACCGTTGAGTTTGCTTCGACAATATAATGTCAATAAAAAAGAAATCATTGAAAGAGAAAATCAGATTTTATTTGGAGAGTTGTCTTGGCCGAAGAACGTTAACACCAATTACCTTATGTGGGGGCAAGTATTGGTTTTAATCTAGTTTATTTATTTATTTATTATACCAAAGGCATTACACCAATTTACATTGTTATAAGAATAGATGACTTAAGGCTAGAAGAAACAATGATTCTCAATCAAAAGTCTACATCAACAACTTTACATTCACTTGCACTGTGAAAAAACATAATTTGTTGAAAAGCTAAAGGTAATATTCAGAAAGTGTAACGAGATATAAAATTTGAAAACATTAACAAGAAATCAGAGATAATCCATTAACATTATTAACCATAACAATAAGATAACAACGCAATGGTAACAATATGAACTAGAAAAGAAATAACAAACAATTTTATGAGGTTAACAAAACATTAATAATATCTGAAATATATAGTTAGTGAAACTACAATAGATCTTGTGAAACTAGGCTTTCTAATAAGTAGGTTATACTCAAAAAAGTTAACTTACCACAATTAAGTACTATTATTTAAAGTGATTTATGGTCTCGAAATTTATGGTATCATAATAACAAACTCATTCCATGACTTAATGAATCATCAATTGCTTGAAAGTTGATTAATCATTCAAAATCTTTGGGGTTGGTATTGCACTTGCATAAACATCTACTTATTTACTATATTAATTAATAATTAATCTACTAAATTATGGAACCCTCCAGCCACCCCAGCCATTATAATTTCATTAACAGCAACTAGCCCTAAGTTTATATCTAAAAACTTTATATGTTAAAGTACAATTTTTGTTGCAACTAAAGGACTATATCAGCATTTAACTGTTACTGATACATCAATGTGGGCCTATGAATTTTCATCCTTATTCCGATAGCCAAGGGAGAAGTGTATATAGGGACTTCTGCCAACTTGACACAAGCCATAATATCTCTGCTAATGTAAAGCCTGGGGCCAAATCTCAAGTAGTAGATGGTGTTTCTGAATTGGGAATTAACTGTATTATCAGACTCGGCTGACTGTGAGTCAAATTTTAATCTTTCATTGATTTATTTTTATATAATTTAAATTTGTATATTTAAATACAATATATAGCCTATGATATATCCCAAAAAATATCAAAGTCAGGCCAAATAAAACAAAAGGAAGTAATAAACACTCTAGCTGGTACACCCCACAGTTGTCAAAGATGAAAAATAATATGTTATTGTACTATGACTTGAATAAGAAAGAAAACACAGTTCTGTCTAGGTTAGCTTATTGTACTGCTAAGAAAGAATATAAGCATGCTATAAATGCAGCTAAAAAGTAGTATAATATATCACAGATTCAAATATCTGGTAACAAATGCAAATCAGCGTGGAGAATAATTAACAGTGTGGCAAAAACTAAACCAAAGGATAATTTTGATATTTCTCCTGATGAGTTCAATAACTTTTTTGTAAAATTTGTTGAGGAAGTACACAATAAAATTGAACTTCCCAACATTACAGCAGCACAATTCATCGAAAGTAGTAAGCCTATTATAAACAAAAGACCTTTTTACTTTAATGAAGTAACACCTAAATTAATATTAGAAGTAGCGGATAGCCTTAAGTCATCAAATAGTGTAGATATTTATGATTTGTCAAGTAATTTTATTAAAAGAGTAATAGATTGTATAGTGGTTCCTCTCACATATTGTATCAATAGATGTATAACTGAAGAAATATTTCCAAATAAATTTAAATTATGTAGAATGATTCCTGTTTATAAAAAGGTACTAAAAAGTTGTGCATCAAGCTTCCGACCAGCTTCGAAAGTGGTAAACGGTTTATCTTTCAAACTGATTGGAACTTGGTGATAAGCACTACCCAGATCAATAGTGCTGATTATAGAATACTGGGCTACTTTATTGATAATATAATTTTTACCCGAAGAAGAGGATAAGCATTCAGTTGAGTAAATTTATTTATGTTTTGTGAGTCGTTTCTTATGATTTTCATTAGAAAATCATAAGTCGTTTCTTATGATTTTCATTAGAAACGACGACAACTTGGGCTCTTCATGGTGATTTACTTTCTATAATTATCCTTTTTTTTAAAAAGCGTTTGATCCCCATATCAATAAACTGTCTATCTGGCAAATAAAAAACTCCTGCTTTTAGTAGCTCTTGGTTTACAGTCTGGAGTTAAGTTTTCAAACAACTTAGCCTCAGGAACATTTGCAACAGCTAAATTACATATTTCCAAAGAGGGCTTGGAACCTTTAAACTCAATTACAACTTTTTCATATTGTTGCAGTATGTCATGGCCTATTATGAAATCAACGCAAGAATTTGGTAATACTGAAACTGGAAAATGTTTGAAATAGTAATCTTTTAGTTTCAAGTTTACATTACAGGTGTACTTAATTATGCATGATAATGACTTGGAAGCCATTGATATTTTATTAGATTGAGGTTTCAGAACTAAACTTAGATCTTTTGCAAATTGTTCGTCTATGTAGCTTGAAGAGCTCCCACTATCTACTAAAGCTTTGGCATTCACTCCATTAACAGTTAAATCAACCAGTGTTTTAGACAAACATGCAGGAGCAAGTACTGAAATTATATTATCTTCAGCAAAATTGTTCGTTGATTTGTCACCTGTAAAAGAAGCAGCTATTTTTGATTTGTTAGATTTTGAATGACATGTACCTTCTTTTGCTGGATACCTAATTCTGGCATGTTTTGGTCTTCCACAGAAGTAACATTTTTTATTTGTGGCAACAGCTAAAGTCACTGTACATGAATTGCATCCAGTTTCATTAGTTAAAACAGTGACATTTTTGTTCAGTGTTGGAAGAGAATTTACAAATTTGTCTGTATTCAATTAAGAACTTGATTGTGTCTTTGCCATTTCAAAAGCTAAAGCTTGTTCATAAGCTTGTTTCAATGTGAGAGAGTGGTTTTCAAGCAGTCGCATTCGAGTTGCTTGTGAATGTAATCCTCGTATGAAGGAGGATGGCCATGGAGGACGCCATGTGGAGACAAATGGCTAAATTTTGTAAATTAGAAACATTAAAAGCAGTTTATTATTCTTTAATTCATTCTCATCTATCATACAGAATTAGCATTTACGGAGCAACTACAAAAAAAAAATTACATAGAATATTGTCGAAACAAAACAATGATTCGAGAATTATATATAACTTACAAAGGGATGAATCAGTTAATCATCTATTTGTCTCCACAAAAATACTGACAGTATATGCCCTTTACATTTTGGAGAGGGTAATATATGTAAAACAACTTAAAGATTACAGTTTTGTTGACAACACTCATACGTATAACACAAGATTAAATAGGCCGGGAGAACCACATAAACAAGAATTTTTCAAAAAAAAAAAAAAAAAACAACAACATTTATGGGAACCAAGTTTTTGTACCCTCTACTACGGTCATTTCTCTTTGAACATAACATAAGTAAATTTAAGAATAATTTAAAGGAGTACTTGGTAGAATTGGCTCCATATTCTCAAACTGGCTTTCTCCAACACAAACCAAAATAATTTCTGTACAATAAAAAAAAATTAAAAAAACTAATTTTAAGATGAAAATCCATTGTCAAACGTAGTCTAAATAACAATCTAGTATTAACTTTTACTGTAACTGTGACACTATTTGTTGTACCTTTGTACAAAACATGAATAAAGAATGTTTGAATTGAATTGAAGGCGTCTAATACATGAGCTTCTTTATTTTCTTGAGCACATACTGATTTAAATTCAAAATCTTAACTTAATTGTTGTAAATTTATTACATATAATTTCAAATTTGTAACATTCTACATCCTAATTAATTAGTCAAGGCCTTTACTATGAAATTACTCCTCTCCACTACTTTCCTGTCTACACCCCCTACAACTACCAGTTGATTTTATTTAGTTTCTGCATCTCATTTTGCCGTGGTACATATACAGGTCACCACGACCCGCAGCAACTACTTACTTTGACAAAAGTTTTGAACGTATAATTTTTATTTTGCTGTTAAAATCACATATTTAGACTTTTTTGGGATGTACTGTGATTAAAACCTATAGTTTGGACGTTTGTTTTAGTAAGAAATTTGAAAAAAAATTTAAAAAATGGATAGTGCAAACTGTGTGATTTTCAAAATAAATTTAAAAATCAATCGCCCAATAGTCTCCTTGTATTTAGAGTACTATGTTAATCATATTTGTTCTATTTCAATCTTGTAATAATTTTTAGGTATAGATTTATCAATAATATCAAACGTAATTTTTTAATGTAATTTCTTAAAGATTATACCTCATAAGAAGCAGTTAAATCTATTTTGTTAAGTAGTTATACTCGTATACAAACTAAAAAAATATATATTAGTTTTTAAAAATTGATTTTTTCATTGTATATATCATAGTACTATATATAGCAAAAAAATAACTTTTTGACATGTAATTTGTTTAATTTTACAAAAAAATATGTACCATTAAATATTCTTGACCAAACTGCCATGATATTAATCAAATTAATGGAAAGGGTTTATTATAAGTTCGAACTACATTAAGTTAAATACGAACTATTTAATTGTGGGTCACCATATTAGGTTGCAGCAATCATATTAGGTTGCAGCAATCATATTAGGTTGCATTATATGTGCGACCACTCCCGGCTTAACTAAACAACATAAATATAGATCTACTTACTCTAGAGATGTGCCAAACTGCTGTTTGAAAAAAACAGCTAGCTGTTAGCAGTTGGCATCACTAAGTTGCTTAATTAAGCTGCTTATCAAAAGCAGGTTAGCTAAGCTACAGCACACATATTGGCACGTTGTTTCTGTATACCGTTGTTGAATGAAAATTGCTTAGCCAGCTTTAAACTTGCTTTTAATTAAATTATAAGGTCATATAGATTAGTTACACATACATATTAAACAGTTACAGCAAGTCTAAGCCTATACAATTTCTCGAAGATAGTTTAATAAAAGTGATGTATATATTTCCATTAATAGAATATTTAATTCAAAGTATATCGTACATAATAACAGTGCATCTCAACAGTACAAGAGAGCTGCAGGCAACAGCATACAACAAATAATATAGAAAAGCGCTTACTGTTCACTGCTATTGGTCACCTGCTTTCTGTAACTGTTGGCGGGGATAGCTGCTGCCGAAAAGCAGGTATTCTCACTTTACTGTTTAGTAGCTGAGCTGCCTACTTCAATGAACCAGCTGCTGCAGCTTATTTAGAACATCCATAGTTCACATTTGCAGCGTCGCAACAGTGCAAGAGAGCTGCAGACAGCAATTAATATAGAAAAGCGCTTACTGTTTACTGCTGTTGACCAACCTATTTTCTGTAACTATTGGATGAGGATAACTGCTGCCAAAAATCAGGTATTCTCACTCAGCTGTTTAGTAGCTGAGCTGCTTACTTTAATAGCTGCTGCTTCTAAGCTGCTTAAGCTTATTTAGCACATCCCTAACTTACTCATTCAAGTTGTAACATCTTGAATTGCAACACACCCAGTGGCGGCTAATACATGAGCACGTGTACCCCCTGTGAGATTTGTGAAAAGAAAATTTACCGCATTTAAAGTTTAAGTTAATTTATTTACATACTGAAATTACTAAATATGTGATTTTAAACTCTTAATCAATGCTTAAATGTAAGAAAACCAAAATAAATTACTTCAGATAGCTTCCGTTAATCCTGCAGTACTGTTGCACAGTCCCGGTTGTGCTCTGTAGCGTATATGCAAGGCCTATCAGCTGGACTGTATGAAAGGCGGTGGTTGGGGCGGTCTTATAATAGAAGCCAGCGGTGCGCACTTGCAGTGTGCTTCACTCCCAGTCCTCTCACCACGTTATGGTCGCACGTTATGGTCGTTATGGATGCAACAGAGTGTCTGCAAGCAGTGTGTTTTTTTTTATTTTATATATGAGACGCCGACACAACGATGTTGGTATTTTAAGGCGAATATGAATGGTTAGATGAGTGTAGGATGAGTGTGGATGAGTGTAGTCTTGTTACTATCTGAGTTCGACTGTTCCTCAGAAAGGGCAATTTATTAATAGCCCAACAGCCAGGGCTTTTTTCCAATTCAATTCAAATATTATTCATTTGAAGTTTGCATAGTATACCAAGAATAGTGTCATATGTTATTATGATAATATAAATTTTACCTTAAAAACTATTAAACCTTATTAAACTATATTATTAAACTATTAAACCTTAGAACTAGAATATGTTCTTCTAAAGGTCTACAATTTTGTAATACTGTATAACAATGTTATGTTTTTCAAAATTACAACATTATTAATATCCACAATTATACTATTATTTAGCTGTCTCAAATCAAAATCAAAATTCATTATTGTTCTGAACATTTACAAAAATGCATGAACATTGTCAATAAATCCTATAAATACATACGTACAAGCCACAAAAAGTCTTAAGATATATTATAAACTATAATATATACAATAATTTGAGCATTAAACACATATTACAATATATCTAATTATTGAAACAAATTTTAAAATAATGTATCTAACCTAATTTTAAGACACTACTTTATGTTGCAACAAAATGAAAGTAACTAAAGGGCACTCACATTTCTAACTAAAAATACCCATATACACAAAAATTAAATTAATTGTCATTATACATATTGTATTTCTATACCTAAATATGAATATCACAAGTGTAAATCATAAGGGCATTTCTGCAACGAAAAAGTTATTAATGTGTTTGCCAGCAAAAAAGAAGGATGGACTTTAACTTTATGCTTTTTACTTACAAAGCTGTTAAAAGGTTTAAAAAAAAAATGTAATGTTGTACTGTAGGCCTACTATATATAAAGTTATAATGACAATGTAATATAAGTCTTTTTTCTGCATAGTGCATACTCTACTCAAACAGTTTTCTTTATGTATTTAGGTATTATTACAATTATTTACAATTAACTCTTGGCAGTACAGGTGATGTTTTTGATCTGTACAACAGACAACAATTACTATTAATGCGTTTAACAGAAAAATTAAAAACTAATTCTTTCTTTTAAACTACAAAAATTAGTTAACCGAACAACAGATTTTAAAAGTAAGTAATATTTTTCTACTTGACTACTTGTTAAAATATATAACATTTCTTGTTCTTTGTTTGCACAGCTACGCCAACCAACAACTATTTTATATCTTAAAAACTTATTTTGGAAACAATATATAACATCTTTAGTTTTTAACTTCGTTAAAATATGTTGTAAAATAGTTTAAAATGCATATTTAAGCGTACATCATTTTTACAACATTTTTACTTGTGGGTTACTCTGTACCCCCAAACCCCCCGTGTGTGAACTCCCATTTAAATAGGTCACAAGCCGCCACTGAACACGCCAATAAAATATCTTATTGCACATCAGGATTGTAATTAATTTTCAACTATACAACAGTTATGGAAGCAGGATTTAACTATACTGTAATTGTATTGTGCATGATTAAAATTAACATAATAGGAAATTCAAACTTTAATCAACTGTCATTTTGAAGCAGGAGAATATGATTTGAACTTGAAGGAAACTGACCTCGACCCTTATCAGTCAGTGATAGCTCACTGGCATAGACAGGTAAATTAGTCAAGGGTTGTTAGTCCAAATCCAAGTGAAGTACTTATCTTTTTGCATAATTTTTTTACCTAAAACATAACTTGCTGTGATAAATTTATTTGTTGGCCTTAATTAATAATTTTAAATAATTATAATACTAAACAAAAACATGACATTGTAATGAAAATAGAATCTTCATAACTTTGTTGTAAATCATCGTATTAATCTCACAGATTGAGAAATTAAGGGTAAATAAATTATTTTCATCTTCTTTCAAAACAAATAAATAATATGCTTATAGAATTAAATCACAAACGAAAATTAAAATAATAGAAAATGGATTATTTAGAAAAGCAGAAAAATAGCCCTTTTGTAAAACAAGAGCAATGGAGGTAAGACTTTATATGCTATTTAAATAATATCACAGCAATAAAAAATAAAGACACTGCTAGGTAAACAAATTACACCAGGAAAAGAATTCTTAACAGCTTTAGCAAATACTGAAGATTTGTGCTTAAAAGATAAAATAATAGACAAAATCCCAAAAAAATAATTTGTTGGATACTTCTCAAGAATTAGCAAATCATAATCAAACTTTAGAGCCCATAGTAAATCGGTTAGCCCAAGAAATTTTTTATTTAAAAAATGACTAACTAATGATTCTAGGAGAAATATAATTCATGTTCATTATTATTATTTATTATTAAGATGCCGATCATCAAGATATGGGCGAATATGAGGGGTGAATGAATGTAGATGAACAAGTGCAGTTATTGTTACTAACTAAGGTCGACTGTTCCTCAGAAAGAGTTATTTATTAATAGCCCAATAGCTTGGGCAACTAAGTGACCTACAGCTTTACCTGTAATCCGAACCACGTAGTGTTGGTCTGATTTTCAGCTAACTACCAAGACTGATACTCAGTTGTCTTCCCTACACAATATCCGAACTTTTACTACCAACCAATATGGACAATCCAGACTTCTCTAGTAGTGTCCACGTCAATGGTAACCATTAAGCGGATGTTGTGTCGGTATAAAGAGGACCGAGCAAAAAACCCATCGCCTACAATCTCCCAAACATGTTGTCTGGGTTACAGGTTAAGTAAAAATTGTTCAACATCAAACTATGTCATGCTGCATATCAAATTAAAGGTCTCTAAAAATAAAAACATTTTTGTATTTATAGTTATGCAAGTATTTGTTACAGTTTTTAAATAGCAGAAAAAAAAATAAGGAAACGTAAAACAGTAATTTGAAACTCAGTTTGGTAAAAAGTTGCCATGAGAGTTAAAATGTTCTAGTTCATGTTTGCTATCAAATCTAAAAATTATTCCCTCAATCAACTATTAAATTAGATAAAGAGTGTAAGTATTCCTTTCGTTAGTTAGAAATGAACTATATACACTATAATTATTCAATGATTGGTGCTATACTTCACTGGCTCCAATCTGTACAAAGGAACAAAACTTTGTCTTGTATCACTCTTATTAAGAATTTTTTAAAATATAAATTGGTGTGAAACAGGTTTTTAAATTTTAAATGTGGTGAATAATCAGTAGAAATTGTGAGAACTTTCAAAATCAAACTTTACTGTTTACATAACAATTGAGACAAGTATTTAATTTATTTCTTTTAATAAAACATACTGTGACTTAATTGATTTAGTAATGAAACATCAATAATTGCACTTAATTCTTTATTATTAAGCAACAGTTATGTATTTCTAAAAGTAAGAGCAACAATTATTTCCATCCAAACAAGAGTTTGTTTGCAGTATTTAAAAGTGAAAAATTATCAAATCATTGAAATGAATAATCATTATTGATTATTTCCAGATCAGGCAAGAATGGTGTCCCAAAAGACTACTATACATTGGAGTCCTTGTTATTTTTGCTGAAGAATGTAAAATTATCACATCCAGACTATGTACGACAGGCTGATGTAAGTAATCCCAACCAGTCCTAGGACAAGATGTAATAAATACTCCCAACAGAATGTACCTCATGACATATTTGTAATGCCTATGTGTAATAAGGTACAGCAATAATTAGTACAGAATATAATTGTATGAGGATCATTTTAAATTAAAAACCGTATTCTAATAACGTAAGAGAAACTTTATTTATGACATGAATGATACGAAGGTCATCCAGAAAGTAAAGAACGATTGTGCATCACGTGCGGCGCCGATCCCCCACCACTGCGACTGCGTACACACTTGTTATCTCTGGCTGTCCAGTCAGTGGGAGCCAAGTTTCGTTCCTGTGCGGTCACGCGTCGTTGCTTTGTAAACTTTCAAAATTCCAGACGTTTCTTGATCCCTCTTACATAAAATTGTGACTGAGCTTCTTGGGTATAAAAATATGTGCGCTCGGTGGGTTCCAAAGTTTCTCACAGAAGTCCACAAGACTAAACAAATGGGAGCAGCCCTTGATCTTCTTACCCGATATGATAGTGATGGTGAACAATTTCTCGATCGTATTGTGACCGGAGATGAAATTTGGGTTTCTTACAAAACTCCGGAAACAAAGCGACAATCCATGAGATGGCATCATTCAAACTCGCCCTCAAAACCTATAAAAGAAAAATCGAATCAGAACACAAGAAAATTGATGGCAACTGTTTTTAGAGACCGCAAAGGTTTAATCCATGTCGAGTGTTTGCCAAGGGGAGAAACGATAAATTCAGAAGCCTATTGCGAAATCCTTCAAAGACTCAGATGTGCAATACAGAACAAAAGACGTAGCATGTTGTCAAAAAAAGTGTTTTTGATCCACGACGATGCTCGGCCCCATGCATCGGTACGAACCCAGCAAGAACTTCAAGGTCTAAAGTGGGAAATTTTTGGACACCCTGTCTATAGTCCAGACCTCGCGCCTTCAGATTACCATCTGTTCCCGAAACTGAAAACATTCTTGGGCGGGAAGCAGTTTGATGAAGGGGATTGAACGATGAAGAACTGAAAGAAAAAGTGACATCCTGACTCAGATCTTTGGTGGCTGAAGAGTATAACACTGGCATTGAAATACTGATTTTTCGGTACAATAAATACCTTGACAACCAAGGCAACAACATTGAGAAGTAGGCTAGGCTACTGTGAGTATGTAAATAAAGTTATGTGTTGTTATCTTTCGTTTTTTATTTTGTATACCAAAACGTTCTTTACTTTCTGGATGACCCTTGTATCACAAACTAAAATATGAACATTTGTTCACTTTTCTATATAGTCATCACTAACATTGACACATTTTTGAAGTCGTGGTACCAGCTTTTGGATCCCATTATCAAAGAATTCTCCTGCCTGACTGTTAAACCAGTTCATAAGTGTTTCTTTCAACAAGTTATCGTTTTCCAAGTGCTTTACACCAAGAAATTCCTTAAGTTTTTGAAAAAGATGAAAATCTGATGGTCAGGACTTTATGGTGGATGATTTCCCAACGAAACTTGTCCAATTGCGTCTGTGTCCTTGCCGCAACATGAGGCCGAGCGTTGTTGTGAAGCAGAATGACGCTAGAGAGCAGGCCCCGTTGGCGGTTTTGAATAGCACGCCTAAGCTTCAATAATGTTTCACAGTATCTTTCAGCATTAATTGTCACTCCTCGTAGCAGAAGTCTATCAAAAGAATACCCTTACGATCCCAAAAACCGTGGCCATGATTTTTCTTATTGAAGGTTCTTGCTTGAATTTTCCTGGTTTCGTCAGGGAGTTTGAGTGATGTCATTCACTGAATTGTCGTTTTGTCTCTGGAGTATAGTACGCAACCCATGGCTCATCATCGGTCATAATGTGATTTAAGAACTCATTGCCATCTCTTTGATACCGCTCCTAAAAGGACAAAGAATGTGCCATACGCTTTGCTTTGTGTTCTTGTGTCAACATTTTTGGCACCCATCTTGCACACTTTTTTTGTAATGCAGTTTGTTAGTAACAATGTTATAAACTACTGATCTTGAAACTTGGGGAAATTTCTGAATAAGTTCGTCAATAGTGAAGCGCTGATTTTTGCGAATTTCCTCATCAACTTTTTGTGTCAATTCTTCATTGATGACAGTAGGCCATGCAGATCGTTCTTTGTCATGAACATTTGTCCTTCCTTCATTAAAAAGCTTACACCATTCTCGCACATTTCCACCATTCATACTACCCTCACCGTAAATTTCAAGAGGCTGTTGGTGAATTTCAGCAGGACGAACATTATTTTTTGTTTAAGAACCGAATAACAGAGCGCACTTCACAGTCAGCGTAGTTACTGATTGACATGGTGACAAAAAAAGCAGTATAACCACACAACCAACACTGGCAGAGACGTGAAACGTAATGACAATGTTGACAGATACAGGTCAGTAATCGCTGACCTTGAATGGACGTCATGTGGCCCTCCGCGCGAGCACGATGTGCGATTGGTTTTTAATTTAATAATGACCCTCCTATAAAGTAATAACTTTATATGAGGACTAATAACTTACAGTCTTTGTATTAGTCCATTCACTGAAAGGTTTTACCCCAAAAATTATCAAGATGCATACATTTTTCTAAAAATTTGAAATAAGTTTTAAAATACCTGATACAACAAAAGTTATATAGTGGCGAATGCACTTCCTCCCAGAAGTGTGAATTTCTCCCATTTTCACACAGAAGTGTAAATTAAGAACACCAGGAATCAATAGATTTACTAATTTTAAGAAAAAAATATCTTCTAAAGTTTTTTCGAAAACCCAGTAGTTTTTTAGTTATTATCGAATAAAAATTGCAAAAGAAAATATGATTTTCATCAGCTTTTCAATAATAACTCGAAAATCTTATGACGTACTAGAATAATTGTTTGAGCGGTAAATGAGAGATGAGAAAATTAAATATTTATATATAAGTTGATTCGAAGGACCAGGGAATTTTTATATTAAAAAACGCCCAAAAAGTTAATGTCTATAGAGAGAGTTTGTGGATAATTTGTTGTTACAAAATGGGACAAAATGTCGAGCAATATGCTTACAAAAATAACTAAAGTTACACACATGAAATGATGAAAACAGTACCTTGTCCAATATTCCAATTAGGTGAGGGAAGGTCCGGAGACAACCGTTGGTGAGGTGGTAGCGAGGTCCATCAATGTCCTGGTACAAAGTAGGGAAACGCCAACGAACGACAGTTCTCACTTCATTTCACCTTCTTGACACGAATCACGGTAGAACGCTTTCGCAAAGTTCATCTGCCACGGAAGCGCGCACAAAGGAAGTTCTAGAAGATCTTGAAGCACAGACAATGACGGGAGTTCACACAAGAAATTAAATGTACAAAATATCACACACAAAAATATTAAAAGACGTTTAAGAGTGGTTAACAGAGATTTAGAGAAACAATATAGAGACCACGAGGCAGAGGGCCTCCAAAAGTGTATATGAGAGAAGTGCGTTGTGAGCCAGGGACGTTACAAGACAGAGTGGGGTGGCGTAAACCCCGCGTGGTGCAAAACGTTTTTTAGAACAGTGCATTCCAACCAATCAGATTTCAAGACGACTGACTACGTCATATCGCCTGATTTATGTCGCTTTTAGAAAGCGTTATCCCCCCTCTCTCTCTCTCTGTTGAGATATTTCAAATTAAAAAATAATACAACTTAAAATGCGCTCTTGGCTTAAAAACTATTTCTTAATGCTAAAGTGTTAACACATTAAATGCTATTATAAAACCTTAAAATATAAGTACTGAACATTCCGGCCCCCTTGAAGCATTGTAGGCTTCAACAACAAAGTCACACAATAGAAAATCACACCACACAGTTTTTAGAGATTGGGGCACGGAACTAGAAAAGAGATTTTAGTCTGTGGGCAGAGGAAACACCTTTACCACTGGTCTAGTAAGGTGTCCATTTGGAGTGCGTAAGTCCACCACGCGCACAACACCATCAGTCCCTGGGTGTACGGCGGTAACACGAGCCAGAGGCCACGAGAGGGGTGGAGAGTTCTGGTGCACCAGCACGAGATCACCAACTTTGATATTCTCGCGTGGTTGGGTCCACTTATAACGTTGCTGGAGCGTATGCAAGTATTCCAGCTGCCATCGTTTCCAGATGCGTTGGTGAAGAGTTTGAACCAACTGCCAATGTCGTAGGCGGTTGTCCGGTGCGTCGAGGAGGTCGGGTTCTGGGACCGACGCTAGGGGGGGCACCAATCAAGAAGTGTCCCGGAGTGAGGGCAGAGAAGTCAGCAGGATCGCTGGAGAGTGGAGTGAGTGGCCGCGAGTTTAGCATGGCCTCTATCTGAGTGACGAGTGTCATAAATTCTGGCAGTGTCAGGATGTGGTCTCCCATGACACGACGTAAGTGGTGTTTGGTGATTTTCACAGCGTTCTCCCATAATCCACCTTGGTGGGAGCAGCAGGAGGGTTGAACTTGAAGTCGATACCTCGAGGAGTAGTGAAGTGAAGCAACCTTTTCTGCGAATCGGTTTGAGAACAATGTTTCCTTTAAGATATTTTGAAGGGCGTTATCAGCACCGACATAGTTCGTACCACAATCGGAAAACAATTGAACACACAGACCTCGTCGAGATACAAAGCGCGTTAGTGCTGCAATAAAGGCGTCGGTGGTCAAGTCTGTCACCACTTCAAGATGCACAGCCTTTGTGACCATACACACAAATACACAAATATACACCTTTATGTGTCGCATGCCACGGAGATTTAACACCTTGGCGTTGAATGGTCCACAGAAGTCTGTTCCAGTGGACAAGAATGGTCCGAGCGGGAGTCACTCGTGACGGAGGGAGGTCGCCCATTAGTGGGGCTTGATTTCGTGGCTTGTTTCTAAAACATGTTAGACATTGGAAAATGCGTGAGCGTATGACGCTCCTCGCGCAGAGAATCCACACGAATTGGGATAACAGAGACTGTGTTAGCTGTGGTCCAGCATGGAGATTTGAGCGGTGGTGATGATCCACAATGAGGTTTACAACATGATGTTTCTTGGGTAGAAGAACTGGATGACGGACGTCGTATGCCAGGGAAGAACGGTTGAGACGCCCACCAACACGTAGAATGCCTTGCGTGTCCAGAAACGGTTTCAGGCGCTGAAGTCTTGTTGAGCAGGGACGCCCTGAGCGTAGTGACGAGATGTCGTCTGCAAATGCAGATTGCTGGACGAGGCCGAAGATCTTGAGTTTAGCTGTGGAGATCTCGGATGGGGAGAGATGTCCCTTGAGACGATTAGCGCTACGGCAGTTGTGTACGAAGCGCAGAACTAGAGCAAAAATTCGCTCAAGTTTGTCCCACGACGAGAAATTCGTCAGAAGGTCCCAGTCCTTCTGCGGAACGGCAGTTAGGACGACTAGTGGAGTCTTCTTCAGCTCATCGGACGATGAGAGGTTCACAGGGATGAACTGCTTAGAGGGCCAGTCCTGTTGAGGGAGGCTGAGCCACGATGGTCCCGTCCACCAGAGAGTGTGGTTCCTTAGCTGGGAGGCAGAAATGCCCCGTGATGCGCAGTCTGCTGGGTTGTCAGTTCCTGCTATATGTCGCCATGAGTCGGGTGATACGAGTTCTTGGATCTGGGAAACTCGGTTTGAAACATACGTTTTAAGCCTATAAGGCGGAGTTCGTAGCCATGTGAGTACTACTGTTGAGTCACACCATAAAAAGGTGGTTTGAGGGGTGATTGTCTCCTTAAATATTGACTGACAATGAGTGGTTATCTTAGGGAGCAGATGCGCTCCGCAAAACTCGAGACGCGGAAGTGTCACTCGTTTTAGAGGAGCGACGCGAGTTTTCGCCATTATGGGGCGAATGATGACGTCACCTGTCGAAAGCTGGCAGCGGAAATACAACACCGCACTATATCCACTTTCTGACGCATCAGAGAATCCATGGAGTTCTACGAAGCAAGAGAGTGAGAGTGGAAACGCCCGAGGAATTGAGACATGCACTATGTGCTGCGCGTCAGTGATGAATGAGTGCCATTTTTCGGCAAGTTCGGATGGCAAGGGTTCATCCCAAGACAGACCTGTAGTCCAGAGAAGTTGCATAAAGCATTTTGCTTGCATTATGCAAGGAGAGAGAAATCAACAGGGATCATATATCTTGGCTATTAAGCTCAAGACAGAGCGTTTGGTAGGGCGCTCGTCAGGCGGTATGTTAAGAGAGTATGTGAAACAATCAGTGGTAGGCGACCAATGTAAACCAAGTATAGAGAACTGCGGAGATAGAGATTCTTGCAGAAACACTGGAGACTCGCGATGTCCTTCCGGCAGAGCTTGGAGTAGGTGAGTAGAGTTAGAGACCCACTTCCGGAGTTCGAAACCTCCTTGACGCAGTAGACGGATGAGCTGCTCCTGCAGTTCTAAGGCCGCTTCCTCTGTGTCCGCACCGGAGATGATGTCGTCCACGTAGGTCTGAGTCCTCAGCACGCATGCAGCGGAGGGGAAGTTCCCACCGTTGTCGTCTGCAAGCTGGTGCAGAGTCTTGATCGCCAAGTAGGGAGAGGTATTCATGCCGTAAGTAACAGTGTTCAATTGAAATGTTGAGAGAGGATCCTTGGGATGGTCACGCCATAAGATAAGTTGAAATTTCCGGTCATCTGGATGTACTCGGATTTGCCGATACATCTGACGGATGTCACAGCAAAAAACAATATTGTGACGCCTGAAGTGAAGTAGTATGTCACAAATATTTGTTTGGAGTTTGCGCCCGGTCAATAAGACATCGTTGAGAGAAACACCAGTACTGGTCTTGCAACTCGCATCAAAGACAGTACGGAGTTTTGTGGTGGAACTATTTTCCTTTATCACCCCATGGTGAGGGAGGAAATAGTGTGGCTTAGTTAAATCAGGATTTTGAACTTTGGCCATGTGGTCGAGAGATTGATATTCACTGATAAAATCATGATAGAGTTGAGAAAAGTGAGGTTGAGCGTTTAATTTCCGCTCGAGAGAATGAAATCGACGCTCAGCAATAGGCTGAGACGATCCTAGGGCAGAATGATTTTCCTTAAACGGAAGTCGAACGGTGTAGCGTCCGGTTTCATCTCGAGAGTGAGAAGTGGCGAAGTGAGCATCACATTGTTCTTCTTCTTTGGTCTTCTTCGAATACACAGGAATTTCCTCTTGAAGCCAGAACCGCTGAAGTGATGAGTGTAGATCTGCGTCGCTTGCTGAGAGTAGAGAGACATTGAGGCTCGTAGAGGTGAGAGTGGATGCGAAAGGTGCGCTGGGAGCAGTACCCAATACGACAAACCCGAAATGCGTGCCAATTACATATGGCATATGCTGGCCCAGTGAGAACTGCTCATTAGTGAGTATTTTTGGAAATATACTCCCACCTAGGATGACGTCAATTCGTCCAGGTAAATGGAATGTGGGATCAGCGAGAATGTAACTCTGAGTCTTATTGTAGACTTCTGGGGCTAGAGGTACTCTGGGTAAATCCACGGTCAATTTATCCAATATTAACATTGGCTGGTCAGGAGCAATGATGAGACCAGATAGAGTGCTGATTGTGAGATGAGATTGACCCTTTTGTTTTGCCGTGCTTTGGCTGAGGCCAGAGATGTGAGTTTGAGACTTAGTACGGCGCACTCCCAAGAGTTGAGCGGCGCGTTCGGAAATTAAATCCGTCATACTCCCTGAATCAAGTAAAGCCCTGAATACATGGGATCTACCTTCAGGAGTTTTTAGTTGTACCAGTAAGGTGCCTAACAGCACGGTGTAACAATCTGGCATAGAGGGGGGTGAATCTTGAGAAACGAGAGTCACCTGAGAATCGTTATGGTTCTTACTAGAGCGATGACGTGTACTGGAGACGTCATGAACTGTGTTACTACGGACGGGCTGATTAGCAGCATTGCCCGAGGCAGCTTGAAAGTGTAACAACGAATGGTGTTTTTTGTTACACATGAGACACGTGGCCTTAGATTGGCATTCCTTGAGTTCATGAGCGCCTAAGCATGAGATGCAGCGGTTATGTCTCTTGACGAGCTGATGTCGTTCTTGAGGAGTTTTGTCGCGAAAAACCGTACATGAATAGACTTTATGTCCACTCTGATTACAGATGAAACATGGAGGAGGCATAGTCTTGGTTTGAGCGGAGTTAGAGTGAGTTGTGACCATTGAAACATCACTAGAGCGAAAGTTCACCCTTTTTGGCGCAGTCACCTTGTTGCGGGCGTGAGGAGGAACATAGGTAGAAGCCTTTACCTGCGGAACGTTATGAATATTGGCATCTTCAGTTTGGCTGCATTCAGTGTTCAAAAATGTTATTATTTCTTTGACTTCCGGTAACGAGTGGGCAGACGCGTCATTCGAAGAGGTTGACCGGGAAGCTTCCAGCCTTTTTCGTAAGTCGGAATCCATACGTCGGAGGATGAGGGCGGAGAGGAGCGGATTGTTTTCACCTACGTCACAATGTAAAGCTTTCAATGCCTGAGAGTGTTCTGTATATTGATTGACAAATAGTCTGAGACCCTTGATTGAGGACGAACTGATTTGAGGCAGGTCCAGTAACTGGTTCAAATGGAGAGTTTGTAACCTCCGGGAATTATGGTAGCGATCCCGTAAGAGGTCGTATGCTATTAAGTAATTAGCAGAGGTTAGATTGAGTCCTTTAATTAGGTTTAAGGGTTCGCCGCTCAAAACGCTCAATAAGTACTGAAACTTCATTACTGCACTAAGACTGGCATTACGGTGAATGGTTGTATCAAATAAATTGATAAAGGAAGTCCAAGTCAGAAGATCGCCCGAGAATTTTTGTAACTCTAATTTTGGCAGACGGACCTGAGAGACACTAGAGACCTGAGGAGTCATACTGACGTCACTCAAAGCCGAGGGTGTTTTGGGTTCTTCGACTGGAAGTAGCGTTTCGATTATACCAAGAATATGGGCGTAGACCTCGTTAATAGAGTCCTGATCTTCCGCTAAGACTTCGTCTTCAATGGCCTCATCATCTGTTAGATTTAAGGCTCGTTGCAGGTTAGCCTCAAAATCAGCTTTCTTTTTCTTGACTTCATTAGAGATGGTTGATAAGCTCTTCAGTTGAGCAGGCGTAAGAAGCTCCTTTTGCGTAGCGAATTCTTCAACTTGAGTTTTTATTTTAGCGAAGCGCGTTTTAGTTAACGCTGTGAGACGAGTATAGAGAGCCGCCTTGAAATCAGAAACTTTAGGAGCCATTTTGAATTTTTCAGATGTGTGTATGTATATGTATGTATGGGTGTATGTGTGTATGTATGTGTGTATGCATGTGTATATGTATGTGTATGTATGTATATATGTATATATATAATTTAAATTTGGATTTTATATCAATAAATGTTAAATTTATGTCTAATATCACATAGTTTAAAGTTCCAAAGTGTAATCATAACTTATTCATGTAAATAGTTACTACTGGGCACAATACAAATTTCTTATTCTGTTGTTTTACTTTATGATATTATCTTTTTATTTATTTATTTTTTTTTTTTTTTTATGTTTGTTGTAACCTTAATTTGATACAAAGACATACAGAGATGTTAAGGAGGGTAATTGTGTAAAATATAATAATCCTTTGATCATGTTACAGTGTATTATGACTATGCTTTACTTGGCTGTAAAATGACTTTGTCAATAATCTTGTATGTTTCGTATGGCAAATAAACAATATTATTATTATTATTAGTAAGTAGTAAAACAAAATTAAATGTAGATATGAAATACAAGACACTATTGTGAGCAGAGCACTAAGTCGCTAAATATATTTTTCCATATTTTATTTATATCTATTTTGACTTACTTACTACAGTATTAAAATATCGGCAGAGACATCACAAATTATTTTGCAATAAGAACAATAAACAAACAAATAAATAAGAGATTCAAAGTGTGAGGTAAGCTTAATCTGCAATGTTATAACAATTGCAGTCTTGATTGGTTCCACTGAGAACTTTGCTTTGATAGCTAGATTTGTTAGTAGCAATGTGAATGAACACCAGAGAGCAAGGAAAAAGTATAAATTTTATTTTCAATGAGAGATCAGAGAACTAATTATTTTTAGTTAATTAGCTTCCAATAAGCTTATGGTAATAACACATTAGAGAGAGACATGATAAATAGCTAATTCTTGCTTATTTCAGAGAGAGTGTACAAAACTATAAGTGTACATAACTAGTTTTGTATAGTTAGTTAATTAATTATTAGTTCAGCACGAATACAATAAATATGAATTAGGTAATTTAGGTAATTAGCCAAACAAAATTGATTTACCCTAGTAGAGAAATGTGTGTTTAATAAAGCTTAACTGCTTTACCAAAAGAGACTTAAACTAGGCTAATTGACTATACACAATAAAAGACAATAGTTGACCTCACAAAAACAGAATGAAAAAGCAATATATTGTACAATAAAAAGCCGTATAAAACACCTTTTGTACTTAATTAGCCTTCAAATGCTAATTAGAAAAATAGAATAAAGGATAATAATTTAATTTAAGATTAAATATATATATATATATAAGCTTATTTACATAAATGAATTAACTAGCCATTGCTAAAATCCTTAATGAGCCATTGCTAAAGTCAATAATGAGAAGCATTGACTAATGCCTGTGACTACCACGATATGTGAGTAGCGTACTGTCAATAAAGTAAACAAACAGGAGTTGACAACTATCAGCGCATGCGCTATAGAGCGGATGTGCTGCAGACAGTCAGAGAGAGAGTGAGGGGTTGGAAAAATCAATACTGCGTACCTCGAATCGGCACGCTTCGGAGAAGTTCGTGATTCTTCGTAAGCAGTGCGCCTGGTATTGGGCCAGGGGCGTGGCCTTCACAAACTACAAGGAAAGACAAATTGCAAATGGCAAAAACTGAAGTGAATCGTGCTTTCTACTATCCACAAATTAGAGTTTCTGTATTTCCAAAGAACTGTATCCTAGAAATCCGGCTCGAAGGACCAAAACATGAGCGGTAAATGAGAGATGAGAAAATTAAATATTTATACCAATTTTTGATTCGAAAGTTTGATTGATAGAAAGTTGATTCGAAGGACCAGGGAATTTTTATATTAAAAAACGCCCAAAAAGTTAATGTCTATAGAGAGAGTTTGTGGATAATTTGTTGTTACAAAATGGGACAAAATGTCGAGCAATATGCTTACAAAAATAACTAAAGTTACACACATGAAATGATGAAAACAGTACCTTGTCCAATATTCCAATTAGGTGAGGGAAGGTCCGGAGACAACCGTTGGTGAGGTGGTAGCGAGGTCCATCAATGTCCTGGTACAAAGTAGGGAAACGCCAACGAACGACAGTTCTCACTTCATTTCACCTTCTTGACACGAATCACGGTAGAACGCTTTCGCAAAGTTCATCTGCCACGGAAGCGCGCACAAAGGAAGTTCTAGAAGATCTTGAAGCACAGACAATGACGGGAGCTCACACAAGAAATTAAATGTACAAAATATCACACACAAAAATATTAAAAGACGTTTAAGAGTGGTTAACAGAGATTTAGAGAAACAATATAGAGACCACGAGGCAGAGGGCCTCCAAAAGTGTATATGAGAGAAGTGCGTTGTGAGCCAGGGACGTTACAAGACAGAGTGGGGTGGCGTAAACCCCGCGTGGTGCAAAACGTTTTTAGAACAGTGCATTCCAACCAATCAGATTTCAAGACGACTGACTACGTCATATCGCCTGATTTATGTCGCTTTTAGAAAGCGTTATCCCCTCTCTCTCTCTCTGTTGAGATATTTCAAATTAAAAAATAATACAACTTAAAATGCGCTCTTGGCTTAAAAACTATTTCTTAATGCTAAAGTGTTAACACATTAAATGCTATTATAAAACCTTAAAATATAAGTACTGAACATTGTTCTTATCAAAAATAAAGTTTATAAAAGAACAAAATGGTTAATTTTGTATTGCATTATCTTCTATCGGGAGATAGTTACATCTCCTTGATCATGATTTTTTTATTAGCTGTGAATTTACTGTGAAATTTAAAATAAAATAACGAAAAAAGAGTAGCTTTTACAAAAATACTTGTTCGATGTTTATAGGATTCAAAGTAATGAAGTTACAATGAAAACCGTAAATATAACTAATATGTTTGAAAAAGAAACTAGCAATAAAACTGAAGCCATTACTAAAATATTTATATTTTTTCAGAATCCAACTATAATATATAAGTTTCAGAAGTTTTAATAATTTATAAAGCACACTTTAACAAATATAAACTATTAAAGAAAAAAAATTAAAAATCATCTTTTTGTTTAAATAATTTCCAAAACTGATAAATATTCGTAAAAAGTTATCTGTAAAACAAATTTAGTGTTTTTTCACTGAATATTTATCTTTTTTTAAAATTTATGTAGCATGAAAACGGATTGAGATATGGCCGTTCAAACCCTTGCATACCGTGTGAAAAGTACTCATTTCAAGCTCTTTAAACTGTAATTTTTTTTAAAGAGGTTGAAGTTACTAAAATTTCTCTTAAAATGGGTTCTTAATGGACAAAACATCTTAAAATACAATGGACTATATATCAGAGCATGGAATTTTTGAAATGTTGGGGCGCCCTTTCTTTTATTTGTTTTATATAAACTTTCCTCAAGATACCAATGATACCAAAGGAAACACCACATATATGAGGAAAGATATGTACTTAAATATATAAACTTTCCTGAAGATACTGATGATACCAAAGGAAACATCCTTAAGTAAATATATGAGGATATGTACTTAAATAAAAAAATATTGTGTTATATTATCCGTGTGTAGTATAAACCACAAAATTCGTTACCAATGAAAACATTGATTTAAAAAATCATATAGCTAATACATTTTAAAATGTATAAAATAAAATAATAATAATATTGTACGAAATTAATAAATCTCTATTAAATTAATATTGATAAAGTTACTTCCATATTTATAACTAGACTTCATGTAGTTATTTATATGCAGCACCAATTGAGCAGGGACAATTTGTTTTTCAACATACATAAATAAACAAAACATTCACTACTCAAAAACACTAATAATCTTCAGAACATATGATCAAATATGTAAAAACTAAAAAGACTAATAAAACTTTTTAAAAATTACATTTACAAACATATAGAAGTTTAAGCTTGGTTTGCTAATCACTTTCATTATTGGTTTGTCTTTGTGTTCTACTGAATCAATAACAACACATCTTAGCAACAATCAAAATATACCATCAAATTAGTTACATTTCTGTTATTTCAGTGGTGAATAAATCATAATGATACTGTCAATGTGCATTTGATTATAAAATTAATGGCGTAACTGACAGAGAAATAATCAGGCTGCTGCTTAGCACACAGTCTTAACCAACAGAAATAAGCAAGCCACCGCAAGTAGGATTAAATAATTTTTTGTCAAAATTTGAATGAAAAGGGTATTTTGTAAGGGTAGTAACATCTCAAAGGGCCATTAATTAATACCTATTATAAAAAAACCATAAATATGTAATATATTTTAAGATAAATTTATCCTAAATAACGTGTAAAGAAATTTTTTGTCAAAATTGTAATTTAAGGGGTCAGGATATTTTTAAGAGTATTAATATTTTAAAATGCCACGATTTGAGCTGTATAAAATAATAAATATTTAACATGTCTCAACACAATTATGTCCTATACAATGCTTAAAAACATTTTTTCCATGCTTTTTTCCAGTTAAAAATTAACTTTTAAATAGAAAACAGTGTGTGAGAGTTAACGTAGGAATTAGTGAAAAGGGCAAAATTAAATATGGTGTTCCACAAGGCTCGGTGTTAGGAGCAATACTTTTTTTAATCTATATAAATGATTTTTGCTGTGCATCATTCTATGGAAAAATTACTACATTTGCAGATAATACTGCTTTTAGATATGTTGATGATACGTGGAATAATATCGAGAGAAAAATGAATTTAGATTTGCAAGTGTTATAATGGTTGTTTTCAAAAAAACAATTTGATGTAAATATTTCAAAGACAAATAATATAAATTGTAGTTTGAGGGGTGATGTGTCATTTTCAAATGAGATTTTTCTTAAATTTATTTGTAATAATAGTAGATGCATTAAAGATTGTTTTGTAATAGAATCAAAAGATAGTCTTAAGTATTTAGGTATAACGCTGGATAGAGAACTCACCTGGAAAAATCATATATTTAGTTTAAAACAAAAAATAAACAGTGTTTTGAGACTGTTATTTTTCTTGAGAAATCTATGTAATAATAATTTTCTTAGAATGCTATATTTTGCATTAGTTCATAGTAGATTACAGTACGGAATATCTTGCTGGGGAGGAACATATGCAACGAATATTAAGTCAGTATACATTTCACAGAAACATGTTATTAGAATGATTACAACAAAACAAAACGACCTCATCTTTTCCTATTTTAAATCAATTAAAAATACTCGTAGGTATATTTTTATTTACAAGGTATTGCAAGTTTATTACAATTGCAGTAGAAATAGTACTCATTTAAAAATATATAAATCTATATTACGTAACGAATCAGATGTCATTGTGCCTAATACATTTTTCACTCAAACTTTTGATTTTTTTGCTGCACGAATGTTTAATAAGCTACCTAATGAAATACACTGCGCTAAAACTTTTAAGAGTTTTTAATTACAAATTACATATTTGGCTTTTAAAAGTTAAAAATATTGAAGCATATCAACATCTTAATATTTAGTTTTATAATTAATATACAAATTTACACTTATATTTTGAATTGAAATTGTGTGTAGTGGTAAGTTTGATTGATACATAGGGCTTCTAGGATTGTTTACTTATTTCTTAAGAACTGTGTGTATGTTAATATATTATATATGTGTAAGTATGTATTTTGTTGGTTTTTTATGCTTAAATTGCATTATGTGTTTTTTTTCCTTTATTAAGTTCAGCACCATAAATAAATAATATTTTTGTATGTTATAGACCCAATTTAGAAACTATTTATCTAATATTGCAGTTTAGTATTAGTTTTTTTAATTTATTGAAGTTTGGAATCCATATGAGTATATGTATGTATATATTATAAGTTAATTGAATAACTTGACCATCAAACATTTTTTAAATTTTGTATAGAATTACCTCCACTTAGGCATTGCCTTGGAGAGTATTCACTATTTTCTCAATGGACCACTTACCACTAACTTCGATAAACCTTTAGATCTGCTTGGCTTTATTCTGTGTGTGTTAAATAGGTTGAATAATATCTTGTTTTGTTTTGTATGGTGTTATGTATGTTGAGTTGGTTTGTAATGTATGAATAGGATATGTTGTTGTGTTTGTATGGTTTAATGTATGTTGAATTGGTTTGTAATGTTGTATGAATAGGATATGTTGTTGTGTTTATATGGTTTAATGTATGTTGAATTGGTTTGTAATGTTGTATGAATAGGATATGTTGTTGTGTTTGTATGGTTTAATGTATGTTGAATTGGTTTGTAATGTTGTATGAATAGGATATGTTGTTGTGTTTGTATGGTTTAATGTATGTTGAATTGGTTTGTAATGTTGTATGAATAGGATATGTCGTTGTGTTTGTATGGTTTAATGTATGTTGAGTTGGTTTGTAATGTATGAATAGGATATGTTGTTGTGTTTGTATGGTTTAATGTATGTTGAATTGGTTTGTAATGTTGTATGAATAGGATATGTCGTTGTGTTTATATGGTTTAATGTATGTTGAATTGGTTTGTAATGTTGTATGAATAGGATATGTCGTTGTGTTTATATGGTTTAATGTATGTTGAATTGGTTTGTAATGTTGTATGAATAGGATATGTTGTTGTGTTTATATGGTTTAATGTATGTTGAGTTGGTTTGTAATGTATGAATAGGATATGTTGTTGTGTTTGTATGGTTTAATGTATGTTGAATTGGTTTGTAATGTTGTATGAATAGGATATGTCGTTGTGTTTATATGGTTTAATGTATGTTGAATTGGTTTGTAATGTTGTATGAATAGGATATTTCTTTGTGTTTATATGGTTTAATGTATGTTGAATTGGTTTGTAATGTTGTATGAATAGGATATGTTGTTGTGTTTATATGGTTTAATGTATGTTGAATTGGTTTGTAATGTTGTATGAATAGGATATGTCGTTGTGTTTATATGGTTTAGTGTATGTTGAATTGGTTTGTAATGTTGTATGAATAGGATATGTCGTTGTGTTTATATGGTTTAATGTATGTTGAATTGGTTTGTAATGTTGTATGAATAGGATATGTCGTTGTGTTTATATGGTTTAATGTATGTTGAATTGGTTTGTAATGTTGTATGAATAGGATATGTCGTGTTTATATGGTGTCATGTATGTTGAGTTGATTTGTAATGTTGTATGAATAGGATATGTCGTTGTGTTTATATAGTTTAATGTATGTTGAATTGGTTTGTAATGTTGTATGAATAGGATATGTCCGTTATGTTTATATAGTTTAATGTATGTTGAATTGGTTTGTAATTTTGTATGAATTGTATATGTGGTTTTTTGAGAAAATAAATTATTATTATAAGTAAATCTTATGTTAGCAATTTTATCCTACGTAGTCTTTATATGTAAACCTCTTTCTTTGGTGTAATGTTTTTCTAGGCAATAAATTTTTTCGTTTCATAGTTATATTTTATATTTCATTTGTCTCCTTTATCAATCTTTACAAGCAAAATATCTGTTTTGTTACAGGTAATATGTTTTCCTTTTTTTTCTAGTGCTAAGAACGTGTTTAGTGTTATTTTCATGCAATGCTCGGTATAATCTGAAATTTTCGGTAATCTGGCACCTTACAATCCTTAAAGATCCCAGATTACTGAGCGTTTACTGTATTTAGGATGTCTTTGGTAAAAAGTAGTATTTATTTTTACATTCTGTATTATTTTGATTTTAGCGTATCCAGCTTCATTAAGCTGGATAACCGGGGCTCTTTTGTATTTGTCATTTCACGTTAGAAATCATATTGTTCTTCAAATTAATTTTACATGTTGCATCATCACAATCTTACATTGTACAGGCTCATGTCTCACCAACCCACCCTCTCATACATGTACGATGTATAATTTATACGATGTATGTATCATACATGTACAACGTGGTAATAATTACAAATACTTACTTAAGAGATACTTTACAATGTCTTTATTTTTTGATTAATATAAGGGTAAATTTTGGCATTTATGTTGAAGGCTAAAAATATTCAGGTTGTACGAAGACCTGCACGTAAAGATCTATTAGCTTATTTAAATGGAGAAACTACAACATCTACCAATATTGATAAAAGTGCACCTGTGGAAACTCCAGCCAGGGTGAAGCAAGATCCTGATGAATCCATAGGGAATGTGGCCAAAAAGCCAAAGCTAGAGGTATGCAAGAGTGATTGAGGGATGTGCTTCATTTTATTTATTTATTTTCTGTTTTGTTATTGTAATAAAATTTACCATGTTAAATGTTTTAACCCATGATGTGCTGGACTTTAAAGTCTTTAGTGCTAGCCCCTTTTCCAGTAATTCACAGACATATTGTAATAAATATAAAAAAATATAAACAAATACCTGAAATATAAATAACGTACTACACATGAAAATAATCACAATATAATTCTACACATTATTCTATAGGTTAAAAAGACAGTTGAGTTTATCTTTAAGATAGCTTCGTATAAGTAACAACACAAAATATATTCAAAATATTAAAATGTTGAGCTTTACTATAATTTTATGAAAATATATAAAAAAATTCCAAAATGTACAAAATTTGTTCAGTTTTTTTACTGAATAAAATTATTTAAATTATATAAACTTATAATACTGTTCTATGAATGCAAATCGATTTAAAATTTTCAACAAAATCAATGAAGATAATTAAGTCATTTCTGTTCTTGCTGTACAGTATATCACTTTGACCAAGTATATAAAAGACCAATCAGATTTTTAGAATTATTATTTCATTTTTTTTGAAATTTTATTTTTAGGTTACTCAAAAAAATGACGGTGAACAAAATTGCAGCAATGATAAAATCAAAGGCCATGATGACATTGGAATGAACAACAAAGACAATATTAAAATAACACTGTGACACATATTAATAAATAACACAATATTAAAATAACACAATTAATTAAAAAGTGAGATTTTAATTAATTGTGGGCATGCAGTTTGCTTGCAAAATCTCAATTTCCTTTGTTTTAATTTATGTACACAGTACGGTACTGTTAATTTTGTCATTTTTACAACCCTAAAGTCAGTCATTGCCCTCTTCGACTTTATTCTCCTTGATTTATCAAACACTTGAAAATATTGCATTAATTTTCCTTTATGCTTAAAAATAGTCTTAAATATGTCAGATTTTCTTGATTATAAATTGAATGTACTATATATTTGAAAAGAAAGTATATTTTGAATTGTTAAAATATCATTATTTATGTAATCAGCATATCAATTCCATATATTGATAAATTGATATGCTGCATTTGTGATTGCTCTGTACAAGCAGCAGAGCTTCAAATGACAGACCAGTACGAGCTGCCACCTACTGCATTTGCAAGACAGACATTTGGAACTGCAAACAGGTCTTCTCTTTCAAAAGTACTATTTTCAGTAAAGAAAGAAAAATGTCTTAAGGGGTTGTAATCATTGTTTGTAAATAATTTTATTTTATTAATAGTATGGTAAATATATTTTTATAATTGTTGAGTTGTATATTTACTTTTTTTTAGTATATGAAGTCCATAAAACATGCTAAAACCTTTTACCTTCTTCATTGTCCTGTAGACTCACCATGGGCATGAGACCAATTTAAATATGATGAAATCCTGCTTGACATTGACAATGTGTATGGAGGAGGTATATGAAAAGGTCTGGTGAGATTGAGATGGAATAAAAACAATTATTTATCATATGTTTTATCCTATTTTTGGATTTGTTTAAATTGTTTGATGTATTTTTAGGTCTTTAGATAATAAAAAGAATAGTTTGGTTCCCATAAACTCAGGTTATGTTTCAAAAAAATTTAGGTTATGCCGTATAGGCGTATAGAAATGGATTTATTTCTAATGTTGTGGGTGTGTTGATGTAAAGGGACCAAGTTGTTCTCCAGAATATAACAGATTACTTATAAGGGCTTCTTCAGAGATGAGATTTATAGGAACTTTTCTGAATAAGCTTGAAGAATATTTTCGAGACAGGTTGAACAGAAAGTCAAAACGACAAACAAATTTAATTCATATAAATAAATGTAATTCAATAGTTAAAAAGACTACAAATATATTTCCAAAAAACTTGAAGGCCAGACGTATAGGTAGCCTGAATGCCCCTTCCCCCTCATTAGAGTACTCCCTTCACTGACTGCTCTGATAGCCCCCCCCCCCACATACTAACCTACCCATGGCATTCTATAGCCTACTTTGAGGTACAAATTTTGTTCTAATATGGACTCACATTCACCCTCTACACCGCACCAAACCTCCCACTGGCCTATGACACCAGCCAACTGAACTCTCAAGTGTCAAAAACGGCCTTTAACCCTAGATAGGTATAGTGTATGAGTATGACGCTTATAGTATCGATACGTAAATGTTACGCAATCTATACATTAATTTAATTAAAATCAACTTCATTAACACAGTTGATAGATTTATAGTTGTTTAATATAATCTCTAATACATGAAAAACCATTTGGAGATCTATTATTATTACATTTTGTTAGCTTATATTACAAATGTCAGTGACTGCAAAGTCCAATAAGACCCTATAGAAAAATATTTTTTCGCTTGTAGTAAATTTGAGGTATATTTTTCTCTAAGTCTTGAAATTTAATTTAAATGACACAACATTGATACATTGCACTAAAGGAAGGGGAAACTACAAATATCTGCCGTGATAAACAATTAATTTAGAGCAAAAAAGTACCTAACAACACGTCAAAATTACGTATGATACCTGTCTAGGGTTAAGCCCAAACATGCAGCAGTAGAAAAATTCGGCTAACCTGGTTGAGTGTGAGTTTAGTTACCAAGTCAAGAATTATTTTGTGCTTTCAGCATCCTTAGAAAATTACCATAATCGTTATCAAACAAATCAAGTTTGTTAGAATATAGAACATCTGACCACTGCATCACATATTCCAAAGTACCGGCAAACAAATGAATCTACCAAGATCTATAGCCACTTCTACTATAACAACGTAGCCATGAAGCATTCTGAACAAAATATAGCGCAGCATTCAGTCACAGCGAGACGAGCTAATAATGTTGATGAATGAAGTTCTACTCAATTCCACTTCACCTAGCTCCGGAAACTTCCACACCATCTGCAAAAGGAATTTCTCTAGATAGTTGTATCTGAGTACATTTGTTCACTATTCCAAATAACAGTGGCATACTCAAGATGACTTCAAACCAAGGATTTTTAAAGCTTTAAACAAGCGGTCTTGTCATTGAAATACTGATGATCCACATGACAAAATATAAGTACAGTACCTCCTAGCTTTTGATATGTGTTTGTAAGCATTCATAAATAGTTTTATGTTCTGTTGTTATTAGTATTAATTATAACATAATTAATACTAATAACAAACATTATAACAACTAATAACAAATTATAACATAATTAATACTAATAACAAACCAGAAATCTATTAGGTCAATAATTAAAATGGGACGTGAACATCACGAGTCAACTATCTGTAATATAAAAACATTAACAGGAACTTGACTTACGCCGGAACAAGAAAGGGTATCAAGTCTAAAGCCTGCGAAGTATCTAGATGTGACTTCACCACTCAACTTAGGTGGTGTGTCTAAAGATGTTTTATCACCCGCCAGTATAGAAAAAAAACCACTGACACGGATGTTGCTCAGCCCGAGGTTGAGCGAGTTTTACTCTGGATAGACAAATGACCTCAACAACCTGAACAAGAAGATTGAAGGCTGAAGGGACCAGAAGTAAGACTATTAGACAAAAGGCCGAGGAGTGATGACTCAACGTTTTTTATAATCACTCATAAAGTTTACCATATTGTATTTATTGTAATACAAGTGAATGAATTACAGTAGAGGGCAACCTTTACTTAAAAGTAAATATTCTTTGAAGTTTAGTAAACATTTAAGTAGCCCATTGCAATGCATTGTTTTATAGCTACTGTAAGAATGAAAGAAAAACTATACATAAATATCCAGTTTTTTAATATCCATAAAAAAAAAAAAGTAAATCAGTTTTTTAATGCAGTGTTGTTTAGAGAAGAAATGCTTCTCAGAACGAGTGTTTGCAGAGCGTTGTTTTGCCAATTTATCAACAGCGTCATTCCATATAAGACAACCGTCCTAAACTGTGATTCCTTGATGACAGTCTCATAAAGATGTTCTGTCATAAAGAGAAGAAATAGGGCTTTTGTGGGTTTATGTGGAGATTGTTGACTGTGAAATGGCATTAATGTTACGAAATATGTCCTGTCATAGAACAGGTTTAAACATCAATATATATTAATCAATTGTTAAACAATTGAATGATCAAAAAAAATAATAACAAATTAATTAGCAAGGAAAAGAAGAGAATTCGAATTGCAACATAAAATAAGCAGCAGAGAGACATACTCGTGTCGCCTGTCGTTTGACCGTTTTACAGTACCATTTTACTTTCGGTACTGAAAGGCTTAATCTGAAAGGAAATAATCTTATGATTTAAGCTACGCACACACTGAGTAAGTACCCGACAGACTGAACTTTTATAGTTCAATGTTTATTAGTTCACCTATTTAACATACGACTGGCATTAGAGCATAGGCAAAATTGTCGAATTTTAATTCCACTCTTACTCCTTAAAATCTTATAAACGGAATCTGCAATAGATCCTGAAAGATTATTTGCCTCATAGCCTGTATCTCTAAAACTGAATTTTCTGTGGCAGTTATTATAGTGCTGTATAAGACAATTCTGCGGCCTATCTTAGACATGCTTCAGTTGTCTGGAAACCACACCTGGAATTTTATATCTGTAGTCTGCAAAGGGTTAAGCGGAGATTTGGTTATGCTGATGTTCCTGTTGAAGAGTTAGAGACTGTGTTATAACCTTAACTAGGGTTGAAGGTTATATTACTATGAATAAAACACATAATGAAATTTTAAGTACCACTGTGGGGTGGAGGCTGTCGGAGGGACATGTTTACTGGTAAAAGGTTGGTGCTAGACAGACAACAGTTATGTTGGAAAGCCCAAGAGTGGGGAGAAATCGCTACCAATAGTATTGCTTTATTTGAATAACTTGAACTGCTATCACATGAGACTAAATAAACAAATATATGTATAGCTACATATATTACAGACTGAATTTGGATTATCTACATTAGCTAGGAGAAGAGATCTAGCTGACCTCATTTTTTGTTAAAATTGATTAATGGTGGGATAAGCTGTGCAGATTTTCTTAAGGAAATTCATTTCAGTTTGCTGCGGTCTACAAGATCAATCGGTGGTCTATTTTGTCGCTACAAGTGCTGGACCACCTACTTGTACTCATCAGTCTTCAGCATTTCGGTAATCTTGTGCCTAATCAGGTGGATTTCTTTGCCGACAGTCTTTAATCCTTCAGGAGCAAGATTTACCGCTCGGAGACTATTTGAGGAGGCATTTCTTCTTCAAGCCCACACCTTTCTACCCACTCTGTTTCCTTTCAATTTTCCGAAAACTAAAACAATCAATTATGTTGATTGTACCTGTAAGTACCTCTTCTCTTCAAATTAGTTTACTTTATATTATTCATGCCTCTTGAAACTTCTCTTGTGAATACTTATTAATACATACATACATATATCCGGAAACCCGCTCCAGTTCACTCCTGGGTTCGGGCGTTCACCAAGCCTCTCCATTCCTGTTTGTTATTCCACATCTCTCTTCTCATCACCTCCCCCCACACAACCCCCCTCTTCTCCACATCGACTTTCACGCCATCCAACCATCTTCCCCTAGGTCTTCCTCTGGGTCTTCTGCCCACCACTTCCATCTCCTCCATTCTTCTAGGTATTCTTTCTTGTCTCATCCTCTTCACATGCCCGTACCATCTTAACCGTGACCTCTCCACCCCCATTCTCAAACTCTCTTCAGTTAAACCTCTTCTTATCTCGTCATTCTGGATCCTATCTCTTCGTGTTTTGCCTTTGATGGCTCTTAGAAATCTCATCTCCCCCGCTTGTATCCTACTCCACTCCCTTTCCGATAATCTCCACGTCTCAGCTCCATACGTCACCATGGGTTTATAATAAGTTTTAAACATTGCTACCTTGGCCCTTTGCGGTACACTTCCATCCCATACCAGGTGTTTCACGCTTCCAAAAAACCTACCACCCACTTCCAATCTGTTACTTATTTCTTGCTCCATTTTCCCATTGCTCGATAACACTGTTCCCAAATACTTAAACTCCTCCACCTTCTCCAAGCTCTCCCCATTCAACTCCACGACCCCTCCCAGGTCCGTATCTCTACCCACCACCATCACCTCACTCTTCTCCATGCTCACCTTCAGACCTCTCTCCATCATCTTTACACTCCACTTATTCAATACCTCCTGCACTTCTTCTATACTTTCCCCCCACAACATAATGTCGTCCGCAAACAACATCACATTCACCCCTCCTCCTACATCCTCCTTAATTTCCCTCAGCATCACCTCCATTATTACATTGAACAAAACTGGTGATAAAACACTCCCTTGCTTCAGCCCCTTTTTTACTTCAAACCACTCAGTATTCCCCATACTAGTTCTAACCCTACATCTATGTGTCCTATATAACTCCTTCATCCATCCAATCATTCTTTCATCTATTCCTATCCTCCTCAAGCTCTCCCATATACTACTTCTGTTAACAGTATCATATGCTTTTTCCACATCTATGAACACCATGAACAACTTCTTGTCATATTCCCAATACTTCTCGATCATTTGTCGCACTGCAAAAATCAGATCTATGGTGCTTCTTCCTTTCCTGAACCCATGTTGTTCCTCACCCATCTGTTCCTCCACTGTTCCTTCTATCCTGTTTAACAATATTCTCTCAAACACCTTGGACACCTGGCTCGTCAAAGTTATTCCTCTATAGTTTTTACACTCTCTTCTGCTCCCCTTCTTGTGCAGTGTTATAATTTCTCCCTTTCCCCAATCGTCCGGTACTCTTCTACTTCTCCATACACATCCAAACACCCTCTGCAGCCAATGTATTCCTATAGGACCCAATGTTTTGATCATGTCTATTGATATCTCATCCGGTCCTGCAGACTTCCCATTTTTCACTCTTTTCAAAGCATCCTCTGTCTCCTTCCAACTTATACCTTCCAAACCCTCCAGATAATAATCGTTGTCTTCTTCCTCCACATCAATATACCCTTCATTCAGTAGTTTTTGAAAATAATTTTTCCACACTCCTTTGATTTCTTCACCCCCCACCAGCTCTCCGTCTTCTCTTTTCATCGTCAGGGCACTCTCTGTTTTCCTTTTCTTGTTTTTCATCATGCTGTAAAATAGCTTTTTGTTTCCTTCCATATCCTTCTCCAACTTATCTGTGAATGACTCCCAAGCTCTCTCCTTCGCTTCTCTTACTATCTTTCCACTTTCCCTCTTTTTCCTTATGTAGTCCTCTCTATCTGCCTGGGATCTTGACTTCCACCATTTCCTCCAAGCTCTATTCTTTTCTTTTACCCCCCGTCTTGTATCCTCATTCCACCAACACGTTTGCTTATCTCTCTTCCTTCCCGATGTTCTTCCACATACCCTTTCCGCTGCGCTTACCAGTGACTCTTTGAAGAGCTTCCATTCACTTTCCACATCACCTACTTCCGTTCTTGGTAAGTGTTGTTTCACTATCCTCTTGAATTCTTCCCTTTTTTCCTCCTCCAGTAATTTCCAGCATTTTATTCTTCTTATAGGTTTGCTTGTCGCAACTTCTTTCATTTTAATCCGAAACACCCCGACCAGCAGCCTGTGGTCCCCACCCATACTCACGCTGGGTATCACCTTCACATCCAGGATTTTCCCCCCCCATTCCCTGTCCATTATGATGTAGTCGATGACACTCTTTTGTACCCCATCCCAGCTGTATCTCGTCACCATATGACTCTCTCTCTTTCGGAATTTCCCGTTTCCAATCGTCAACGCATTCCTTTGACACATATCCAGCAATCTCCTCCCTTCCACATTCCTATTCCCATATCCAAAACTCCCCATCACCTCCTCATATCCCTTCCTATCAACACCAATTTGGGCGTTTAGATCACCCATTAGTAAGTTCACATTTCCTATTTGGTCTTCCATTTGTTCTTCAAACACTTCCTTTTCCTGCTCTGTGCATCCTGTCTGCGGTGCATAAACTTGCATTAATCTTATTTCCCTGTTTCCTTCTCTTATTCTTATTATTATCAACCTATCCGATATATATTCAACTCCTTCCACCTTCTCCTTCATCCTCTTATTAACCATAATAGCAACTCCATTCCTTCTGTTCCTGCCTCCACTCCAATACAACATCCCTCCCCCTCTTATCTCCTTTTCTCCTTGTCCATTCCATTTCGTCTCACTTAAGCCCAACAAATCCAGCCTCCTCTCATTCATCACATCTATTAGTTCTTCCACCTTGCCTGTCAATGTCAATACGTTCAATGTACCAATTCTTATCCTGTTTCGTTTCCGGTCCGTATCCTTTAATCCATCCTTCCGAGGCTTAGTTCCATTGTTGAAAGCAGTTTTAGACTTCACCACCGGCTTGCTGGGCCTGACGTGGTTGTTTCACCAGAGCCCCGTTAGCCGTCACTGTTTCAGGGTTCTTATCAGACCGGACCAGCTACCTTGGAGGTGCCAGGGACAAGTCCCCGCTGGTATACGCTCTTGATAAGCTATCCCCTACTTTAGTGCCGTTGCCCGCCTCCCACGACGTGGACGGGGGGTTGGACTTTGAGAGGCAATACTTATTAATATTATATTGAAATGTTTCATTATTTTATTTTTGTGTTCTTATTTCTGTTAATATGTTAAGTTTCTCACCTCTTTGTTTTTTCCCCTCATTAATCCATAGTAATCAATATGTATATAAATTTGTTATTTTATTATCCATTGGTTAGTAATATTTATATTTAGTATTTGTAATTTGATTGCTAAATTAGGCCTTAGTTGTTGTTGATTCTGTACAAATCATAGTTATTTTGTTGCATAGTTATTTTTACATTCTTATATATGAGATGCTGATGCAACGTTGTTGGTATTTTAAGGCGAATATGAATGATTATATGAGTGTAGTCTGGTTACTAACTGAGTTCAACTGTTCCTCAGAAAGGGCAATTTATTAATAGCCCAACAGCCAGGGCAACTAAGAGACCTACTGATTTACACGTAATCCGAACCACGTAGCTGGTCTGATTTTCAGCTGATTGACAAGCCTTATACCATTGATTTTACTATACATAGAAGATAGTTCCATCCAATGTTAAATTTTGAGGCACGGAATATGGGAGCGACCGTGCTGCAACCTGTCGTCAATCAAGTTAAAGAGGGCGAAATTGCCTCCAGTTTCGACTGTTCGGTTGCACAACCTGTGAGCAGTAAAGGAAACTAATCACCCCCTCTCATTCTCCCATTCTCTCTTCATTCTCTTAAGACGCTCATCCGGAAGTACTTGTCTACTGTCGCCAATCCACCTGTCTACTGTCGCCGATTGGCCTTGATAGTGGGATATTATTCCTTGCTGTGGTTTGTCTTGCACGGAAAGGAATCACGATCTTTTATTTAAGCCTTAGGAGTTTGTGAATATGAAAAATGTTAGGGGACATTTTTTTTTGTTATTTTGTCAATGTAAATAACAGCGTGTTACAGATGTTTAGTTAAAACATTACACATTATCTAAAATGATGTAAATACTGTTTGTATAATAAGTTTATTGATATTTTAAGTAATTGTATATTTAGAAGTAGCAAGAAAAATGGTGGTAGTTCTAAATTGTTAAAGGCTAAATTGTTAAGTCCCTGGATAACACCAAACATTTTATATAAATTTGAGAGACGTAAAAAGTTATATAAAATTTCTATGAAAAGACCATATGACAGTTTTCAAAATTATATTGCAAAATGTACTAATGAATTAAATAATGTGATCAATTTTACAAAAAAAATTATTATTCAACATTATTAGAAAACTGTAAAGGTGATGTATCTGAACAGTGGAAGGTAATAAATAACTTGACAAGTGGGTTTTCAAAGAAAATAGTTGAGCTAATTGAATTGCCAAAGGGCTAAGTTATGCGTGAGCCTTCCGTCATTGATAAGATAAACAATCACCTTATCACAATCAGTCTAGCCGTCCAGACGTTGTACATTCCAATACCCTTCCACCTTTACGTACTTACTATCAACATTCATTCCTTATAACTCCAACAGATTTAAATGAAATTATGAGTATCGTTAAGCTTTTAAAAAATAAAAAAAAATAACTGGCTATTATATGGCTAACTATATTATTGTTTATTTGTAATAGTTATTTGTTTATATAGTTGTTAGTTCTTGGCATTGTTTGTTCTGTTCATTCTCAGTTGTGTAAATAAGTCATATTCGAATTGTTATAATTAAAAACGCCACATAGTGCGGCTATAGTTAATTTTGTTACTATTTGGACTGTGGTTACTTAAAATTAGTTATTTCTTATGTTATTGCTGGTCACGCTACTTGTGAAGTGTTACCAGTGTAATTCCAGAGTGTCTTTTCCAGAGAAATTGAAAATATAAATAAATTGCAGTTTATCCATACTTTCACATCTAGTAAAATAATAGTATGAAAAACAGATGTGTTAACTTTAATTATATTCGCCTTAGACATACTTTTTACAATGGTCTGATTCAATCAATGTTATAAAACGGTATTTTTTAAAGGGGGACATAAACAACATTTACAATAATTTCACAACCTGATTATAATAATGAAAATTGAATCTTAATAATCAGTAGTCTAGTTATATTCTACCACGATAATATTTCCTAACCAATTGCAATTGACATTGAGATTGTTTTTCTCAAGAAGTAATAATAGAGTCACAACTCTTCATGATTCCGAAAAAAAAAAAAAATAAAAACTGACCATTCACCAAACAATGAAATATTTAACAAACAATCATGCAATTACTTGGAACCAAATAACAGACAGTAATAATAAAACATATGTATATAATAAAATTAAAAATAATGCTATTTTAAATTAAATGCCTATACACAGATTGTCTGAATCAGGCCATAAGATGAAAGCTATTTTTATCTTGTATAAAAGTAAATTAGTGGTTTTCTTATGATTTTTTCTAACCCTATTATGAAATTTGAATCTCACCTGGGTTCATTATATTATTCTATATAAATATCATAGGCCTATTTCAATATTTATTCTGTCAAAGAAATAAATAATGTCACATTTTTTAATATTTCACTATATTATATATTCCTGGAATATTTGCAGATTAATTTCATAATTGAAATGGGAGTCATTAATTTGATTTGAAAACAATTTATTTTTTAATCAATTACCGATTATGAAAAAATTAATGATTGAGTACAACAGTCGATTTAATCACCTAATCGATGGTTAAAATGCAATAAATAAAGATTTTTCAGATGGGCTAAATAATATGAAAATGTTTACTTAAATCAGCAGTAATTATCGCCAGCATTGCCGATAAGTTAGCGGTCTATTCAAGTGTGTCTATTTACAAATACACGGTGTGTTAATCATATAAATCAATATGGTGTTTTAATTTATTCAGTTATAAATATTTCTTTATTCAATATGAATGTTACACTGAGTTTTACTGTAATAGTATCAACACAGTATTCTTTATTATTCGAAAGATATGCAAGCAAATATAAAACAACCCGGATAAACGTTGGCCATATGGAATAACGTAAACAAATATCTATGCAGGACGTTGTTTGTGTGTGGGACATGAGGAAGGAGAGGGCGGGGCGGCTGTCTGGAGAATGGGAGAGTGGGTTAAGAGGAGGGAAGTGAGAGAGAGAGACGGAAGAGCGTGCGAGAGAGAGAGAGGAAATAGGGCTATGCGCAGCGCAGCGTGGGGCCTCAAAACAGTTTTGGGGCCTAGCCACAACTATCCCATATGGATGGAGTATCTCTTTATATAGTAAAATCAATGCTTATACTCAGTTATCTCCCCCACACAACATCCGTACAATGAAGTTGGTAACATGGACGCCCCAGACTTCTCTAGTAGTGTCCACGCCGATAGCAACCATTGAGCGGACGCCATGTTGGTATTAAGAGGACCGAGCATCCAACCTATCTATACAAGCCTTTGTTTTGTTGTGATGTCTAAATATGCCCAAGTTGTCGTTGATTCTGTACAAATCACATTGGTTATTGTTGCTTAGTTTTAAGAGCTATTGTTTTCCTGATATTCATGATTGTTACGTTAAAAGTGTGTACCTAGGCTGTTTTTTAGTGTTTCTAAATGATAAGCATTCCAATATTTATGAGTATAATAACTAAGTCATCTTTGTAACATTTCTTGTAAAAGTGGCTCTGCCGTATTTAAATAAATTAAATAAAAACTTCAAGTACACAGTTTGTTGCATTAAAAAGTGCAATAAGGTTAAAATTAAATTAATCAAATAAATTTTTATTGCAGCGACATTGAACAATGTATAGCAATCATCAATTAGACGTGTATTTACACTTTGGTAGTTACAACATATTGTCCCATACAACGAAAAAACCCCCTTTCCCACCCACACCAGTACATTTTTTACGATTTGGAGGGCCAGGCTTCAAACCTGGTAACGGCCCCTAAGCCAAAAGGCTTATTGAGCGCCCTCCTTTAGATGACTTAAAACCTCATCCAATCCAAGGTTCTTAGAGAACCTTGAGATTGCCTTGATAAGGGTTTCCTGTACTGCACCATGGCCACGTTCTAAAACGCCGTCCAAGGGGATAGCCCGCTTCCTAGCTATGGCCGTACAGTGGAAGAGAATGTGCCGTCCAGACTCTACCTCTTACACAAGGGAATGGTAACAGTACATGTAGCCTTAGTTTGTAACAATGACTACATTCGCTCATCTACACTCATCACACTCATTCGAAATCCATATTCGCCCATATCTTGATGATCGTCGTCTTATGAATAAATAAAAAAAATAAATAAAGCTCGATGTAGTGACTCACTGACTGACTGACACTAAATGTTGAGTCACTTACTGGCGTCCTACCCCTATAAGGTGTATACTTTAATTGAAGCTCTGTCTTAAACCTCCAGAAAATTCACAAAAGTTGATTTTTTCACTCAAAACAAGATGGCGGCCTTTTTGCCCCAGTATATTTATTATAGGAAAATCACAAAAAAGTAGTTTTTATGACCTAACTTAAGAGATAGCTTGAGTAAGAATTTTAATTCAAACCTTCCCAGTTCTACACTCGTGACAAACGTGCACCTTACATATGAATTTCAGCTTAAAATCTTTAAAATTTTGGGTATCGGGGGCCCAAAAACAACATTTTTAGAAAGTAAAATTTTAATACTGATGTTATCTACTCAATTGGGGTATCAATTTTAAGTTTTTTTTACCCCTGAATCCAAATATACCATCAAATTTTGAAAAGGGCCAATAATAAGTGGTATATGTCCCATAAAATCTCCGAAAACTAAAAAAGGGTAATGCTAAAATACAAGGTCCATGGCCAAAAAGCGTGGCGCGCAACGTAACATTCGTATTTTACAACAGCTAAAATAAACTAAATTCAAGATATAAATAGGTGCCCTAAATATTTATTTGTTGTTGCCAATTTCATAACGAATTGAAACATATAACAATCGACTTTAGAAACCATACTGTTACTTAGTAACAGGTTGAAAACAATTCGATACCAGTTTGGTACTATTTGCCAATACAGAAAATATTAAAACATTGATTCAAATAAAGTTCGAATGACATTGATATTGACCATTTGGAAAGAATACAAACGTTTTGCTTTGTTAGGAAGGAAATTCCCAATTCAGATATGTAACTATCTTCTTTCCCACACAAAAATTATCTACCGTAAATATTAGGGGGAATAGTTTGTTATTTTGCCGTAAATGCTCAGGCACGGACAACATTTTTAGTAAAAGTTTTGTACTTAGTCCAATTTCTTTTTTTTACAAAGTTTCCATTTGGGGTATTTTTATGAATAATAATATTTTACTCTTGAGAATTTTCTGAGTTGAATTATATATAATACTAGGGGACACCCCTGCACGCTTCGCGTGCCAACCCCGACTATCATTGAACTCGATACACCTCAGCCTTCGGCCTTGGCATGTGACTTTTGACTAAAAATTACTGTATAACGTAAAATCACAATATTACATTTATTTACAGTATTTCACTTACTTTACTTGCGCTGCTATCTATTTATTAGTATAAATACTGAATGGTATTACTTAGTCTATTAGCTTGATTGTGTTTATTTCATTGAGTTTCTTTAACAGCTTAAGATTAAACTTTTAATGTGTACCGTTTTCAGTTAATTTTTAGTAATTAATTTTAGTTAATTACAGTATCAAACGTTTTTATTTTTGGAGATTCTGCCTTTTAACTTAATAACACACAATAAAGCCTTGTCTTGGGTGTTATCCCATTTTAGAAAACTAGGAAAAATAAGTAGATGGGTGGAATATAGTATAGCTTAGTATATAATATATATGGAATATAGTATATACTAAGCCTGCCATTTACAGTAATGCACATGAAAGGAAAAGATAATCCAGTAGCCGACTGTTTATCTAGAATATTTACAGACACTTAAGAGTCCAATAAAAATAGTCACAGTAAATAGTGATGATTTACAAGTAAATAATATAAGTAACAAGATTTTTTGGAAATCCAGAAGTATTAATTCTAAAAGTTTAAAATGTGATATTAATGTTATACAAAACTTACCGTTAGCGTATACTGACATAAGTAAACACCAGTCTGATGATCCAGAATGTAAAAATATCATCAATAGTGTAAAGAATAAAACTTGTAAAGCCAATTTTTCTTTGAAAAATAATGTCTTAATGTTTAAAAAGAATGATAAGAGTCCTAGTAAAAAATGTGTACACAAATCTTTGTTTAAAATGTTATTCATATATTTTCACACTTCCGTTTTTGGCGGTCATCCTGGCCAAACTAGGAACTATTTTTAAGATAACAGAATATTTTTTCACACTGATTTAATTTGTGAAATTAGAAAAATGGTAATAGATTGTAAAGTTTGTAAAAAATCAAAACCTTGTAATATAGCTTGTGAAGGTGAATTAATTTCTGGTCAGAGTACTAAACCGTTAGATAGTTTATTTATAGATACTGCTGGACACTAACTAGATCTAAGTAAGGTAACTGCAATATTCTAATTGTACTAGATGCCATGACTAGATATTTATGGTTAATACCAATTCGTAACATCACAGGTCAAACCATTATAGATAAATTAGAAAACATAGTATTTTGTAATTTTGGAAGTAGTAAACACATAGTAACAGATAATGGATTTACATGTTTTCGCAGTGTAGAATTTAAGAAATTCATGTTTAAACATAGTATTAATCCATATAGAATAATACCTTATCAGATAGCGCTAATGGATCAGAAAGATATATTTTGAATGTTAAAAACCAATTAAGAGCATATTATCATGATTGCCAGAATGAATGGGACAAAGAATTATTTTTATACAACAAAATTTAAATACAGCTTACAATGAAAGCACTAAAAATACAAGTTTTAATTTAAAGTTTAAACATACGCCAAATCACAGTTTAAGTAATTTGTGGAAGATATCAGATTTGTTAAATACTAATTTGTCTAAACAAGAAGTAAAGGATATGATGTCCAGAGCCATAAAGAACTGTAAATTATCTGTCAATAGAAACAAGAATAGAGTCCGCTATCAGAAGAATAGAGTAAAACATTCTTTTAAAATAGGTTCAATTGTTTATCTTAGAAGCCAATGCTTGAGTGACAAGTACCAAGCAAAAATGGGCTTTAGATACACAGAACCTTACAGAATAGTTTATTTTACAAGTCCCGTAAGCGTTTTATTACAAGATGTCAATAACATAAATGTAGTTGAGAGAAATCACATCAGATTCGTAAAAATGTAATAAAGCAATCTTAAGTAAAGTGTAATAATTATGTATTTTGTATATACAGTATTAGTATTATTGATGTAAATAAATGTAATGTAAAACTACCCTCATGCCCTCGCAAACATACATCTCGAGTATTATCAGTAGCAAGTCCAATGTGAAAGCGTGTCACGCAAGGTATCAAAGGAATGTCTATTCTAAGTGTACATTGTTTCACAAAAGGGTAATTGCACTATTTAAAATAAATAAAAGTTTGATTGATTATTTTAAATAAATATGTAAATATAAGTTGTAAATATTTTCATTAATAAATTGAACTAATATTGATAAGGTTGATTGCTATGTAATGAAATGAATATTGTAAATTTTTTCGTAATAAAGTCTATGTAATGAAGACATTTGTTTGCACTAAACTAATAGGAAGTGAAAGTGCAAATACCTTTGGAACAATGTATGTTACGAACTTGTTGATCAGCCAGTTGTAAACGTGTGCCACTTAAATCCAGATCTGGTACACACAAAACACTTTACTTAAAAACACAGGACACTTTGACACTACACATGACTTGACAAATACTACACTATCTCACTAACATATAGATGAAATGACTCTTTGACTTTAGTTTTAAGACTAGTATAAATGTATCAAATGAATGTGAAGGCCAATGAATGAGAAGTATGAATCTAATAGGTCAAACGACAAAACTTTGAATGATAGACCTTAGCTTGTAAGACTTGTACTACCCAAGACTTCAACACTTTGGTGCACACAACTAAACAATAGTTCACTTTTATCATGTTTACAACAAGGCAAACAATATTTTTAAGTTGTTAAACTTTTCACAAGTAAAAGTAACGATTCCTAATTTGTCTAATATAGTAAAGAAAAGCAACAAATTTTGTAGCCACACAGTCCGTTTCATGAAGGAAACGAAGCGTTCAAATACCTGTAGTAGACTGTCGAGCAGAAGAGTAGTTCTAATAGTGTAACGTTAGTTACTGTATATAGAACTCCCCAATTGATGTCAAAAATAGGGCCTCCCAGCTGATACAACCTAACGTGGAGGATAGGACATGGCCCCCTTGTCACCAGCCCAGCTGCGGGACAACAACATTTCTAGGTGCTACACACTCTTGAACTATTATCCACAAGTGATAATGTGTGGTGTAGGTAGGTGTAGTGTGGTGGAATAAAGAAACATCAAAAACATTTTGGAAGATTTTTATTTTGTAAATTTCTTGTTTTATTCAGATTTCTGGTTTATTTTAAAGTGTGCTTGTTAGTTTTAAGGAATGTATTTGTTAGTTCTAAGAGCCTTTGAAATTTTTGATTGGGAATTTAGGAAATGCCCATCTTTTGCCTGTTAGTAAATCTTGCCTTTCTCATGGGAGACTTTAGGTTTCGTAGTGTTTTGAAGGAGTGGAAGATATACCGTTTTTAGTTAATTTTTAGTATTTTAGTTCAAAGTCTCAGACATTATGTAACTACTCCCTCCTTCGACATGTAAAAACACTACAAAACCTGACTGCAGCTTTCCAGCCATCACCAGCAAAGTTCATTGTTGAGTTACATAATGTTAGCGAAAGTGGTGGTGGGGGAGCAGCAGGAGAGTGCTTCGTCGCTGTTTGGCACCAATGCCTATGGAAGATGTTTACGAGGTATGTGCACCTATCACATTTGCCCCTGTCTAAATCTTTTAATTACAAAAAATGGCTTGTTAAATTGTTTTCTATTTCAGGGAAAGGTTGTTTATTATTGATTACTAATCGGGTTGTTTTCTTTTTTGGTTTGTTAACCAGGGTTCAGGAGTTAGATTAGTTGTTACCAGGGTCGGCACTGGTGGTGCAGTGCTGTGACCCAGCTACATGGGGACAAAGTGTTTGGGAGATTGTAGGCGATAGGTAGGATGCTCGGTTCTCTTAATACCGATATGGCGTCCACTTGATGGTTGCTATCGGCGTGGACACTACTAGAGAAGTCTGGGTTGTCCAGGTTGGGTGGTGATTATTGTGCAGGTGTTGTGTAGGGGAGATAACTGAGTATCAGGCTTGTCAATTAGCTGAAAATCAGACCAGCACTACATGGTTCGGATTCCACGTAAAGCTGTAGGTCCCTTAGTTGCCCTGGCTGTTGGGCTGTTAATAAATTGCCCTTTCTGAGGAACAGTTGAACTCAGTTAGTAACCAGACTACACTCACCCACACTCATCCTACACTCATATAACCATTCATATTCGCCTTAAAATACCAACAACGTTATGTCGGCGTCTCATATGTAAGATGGATGATGAACGGATCCAATTATTCCCCTTTTTATTTTCGGGCTCCTGTAGTTTTATTTATGTAATTTAATAATGTATAGTTTACTAATTTCAATCATAATATGTCAATGTACTATGTAATTTAATATTAATTTTTGACACATCAAAAATAGGCTAAGTAAAAAATCTTACTGTTTGACTCCCACACTTGTTTTATTTTTTTTACAATTATATACCTGAAAGTCTTAATCTACTCATGTGTGGGATGAGTAGGGGTATAAATGCATCAATAGTGTAATGTCAAACATACAAAATAAACATGTTTATTTATTTATAATACAGCTTTTATTAATTTACTAAAATCAACCAAATGTTATTCTTATGGAAAAAAAGTAAATTTGGAGGTGCTGTTTGTACCCCTTAGGAATAGAATTTCGAAAAATCCATTCTTAGTGCGCCTCTAGGGCATAAGATAAACATATGTACTAAATTTTATGTCTATCTAATATGGTTTTGCTGGGTGATGTTGAATCAGTCAGTGAGTGAGTCAGGACTTGACTTTTTATATACTTAGATGATAGGTTTTGAAGGTTATTTGTGTTACAAAATAGCCATTAAAATTGTCTTGTAAATTCGATACCAATGGTATCGTCTGCCACTGGTGAAACACTTTAAAACCATACATTAGGTATTCTTTGCCACATCTAGAGTCAAATATGTGAGAGAGAAATACGCTAAGATTTGGAACACTTTTTAATTTATGATTATAGTAAAATTGTAGTGCCTTATTAATAATTTTATATAACTATTTAGTATATACGTTTTGTCATTTTATAATCCACTGTACAATATTACTGCAATCTTTAATTACTAAATATACAGTACAAAATTAATATTAATTATATGGGTGTATCAGCTAAAGTAATGTATATATTTGGTGATTATTAATAATAATTATAATCATACTTTATGTTGTTCTAAAGTAGTAACAAATAATTGACTGGGTTGAAATAAATGATCTATTTGTTTTTTCAACATCAACTCATTTATAACTTCAAAATATTAGTTAAATATACCATGATCAACAGTCTGCATTATCCTTTGTAAGAATACAGTTGGTATCTTTGCAAGCAACAGGGATGACGGCCAGACCGCCAGACATCAACCTAATGAGTGAAGTGAATAAAAACTTGTAAAAGCTTTTACTTTCGGTGTGACAAGGAAATACTTGCGAGTAGGTGAATAAAACAAGAAAAAGGTAAATACTCGTAGTAATTACTAGTCAATAAAGTATTTGCTTAGAAATGAGGTGAATAAAAAAAGTATTTACTCGTGGATTTGTGAGTCTGCCCAGACCCATGCTAGCACCTTTTACTAAAATGTCATTGCAAATATTTTAATTTTTTTTTCACTTTTAATAGTAATACATATTTATGGATTCATTTATTAATAAGTTTAGTAACATATAAGCCTTTTTGAGTTATTATTTGTAAAGTAAAATTTAAAATATTCTATGCAGAAATAGGTAGTTTTTCTAGAGAAACGTTGGGAAGTATTTGCTGCATGCAGATAACACTGTTCACTTGAATTTTGTGTCATTCGAGTCTGAGATGGCGACCTTCATGCACCCAATGATTTTTTAAATAATGTTAATATAAATGAACCAATGCATCAAGTATTTATTATTTGAATAAGTAAAAAATACTTTATTTGAATTGAATAAGTAAATAAATAAATGTGAATTAGTAAATATTAAAATATAACATATGACAAATAAATATGAATTAAACATGAAAATAAAGACATGTAATTTGACAAAACTATAGAATAATTTTTTAAACTCCCCAAAATATTAATGAAACAAAGACTGGAGGCTCTCACTAACGTGTTATACACATATGAACCCTCAGGTGCTATACACGTCTCAAACACATTCGCTTATACACAGTGTGCTTCAAACGTGAGCATGTGCAAGCGGCATGCGCACACTCACACATACGGGCAGGTACTCGCAATACATACAAGTTTATACGTACTCATGTGCACGTAACTTATAGAATTTTTATTTTTCTATTTTTGTATATTTTTATTTCATTTCTTTTTTTTAGGTACAGGATAACAGATTCTGTGATAGAACATTTATTTTTACAAAAATACTAGGGCTTTTATTTCAGAATCTTCTATGGTAGCTATAGAACCATCTTTTACAGTTTTCTATGTTGCATCTTTTCTCGTTTGATTTTCAAACGTGTCAGTTTAAGGTACCCTCTGGAACATCTACATATGAGTCGGTCCCTTAATCATTCAATCACTATTCAAATATGAACAGAACGTGTGAACAGTGAACATGAGTGTGGTAAGTCGTCGAACGTATGCTAGACAAGCACGTTTAAGACCTGCAGTGTTTCAAAAGTATTTACTTGGCTCCACGAAGTTCCAAATATTTACTCGCAAGTATTTCCCTAGTAATTCCTCGTCAATGTTAAGTAAAAGGTTTTAAGTTATTGACTATTTTATTCACGTGGTTGACAAGCTTTTACTTTACTCGTGAACAAATACTTCGAGCCTTTATTTGGTTATTGTTCACTTCACCCAATGTCTAACATCATTTTAGTCCAACTGATGCACAAGGTCAGTTTGGCACATCCCTAAATGTAGGGTTGCCTAACATTTTCATAGTAAAATACGGACACCAGATATACTTTGGGTGTGGTGGGGAAGGTTCTGAAAACTGAATTTTATGGTACGCGATTTGGGTTTTTAAATTGGGAAAATAATATTAACGACTGTGATATTAAAATTACAACTGTAATTTAATATTAATATGGGAATTTTTAATTTTAAGGTTTTAGGGTAATACAATGTTAACAAACATTAGTTTTTACTTTAAAAAAGTACTGTAATTCAATAAGTTTAAGTTGGCAAAACTTGATAAATTATCATAAATCTCCTTGAAAATGATAATGCATCACTTACACTAGTTTTACTAGCTGAAAGTTGAAACTAATCATATTTCTCAACTTTTATTTCTAAGTAATGAACTAATGATTTTATTAGCTTAAAACGTTCAGTACATGACATGTCACTGTCAACTTTGATGCTCAGTATAGCTTTGACTTTCTCCACTGACAGTCGTTCAACTGGTTCAATGATTTTATTGAGTCAATCAACAAGACATGTTACAGGCTAGATCATGCTACATACTAATATAAGATAAGATGCATGAAAAAATAATAGTAGCTGTGATCATGTACAAGTCAAATACCAGGTAGATAAAGGGCAAACTCCAACTGTCTTTCAAAATGTTCACACTTATTTTCGGCCAAGTTCAAGAGTTTGAAGATTTCTTAAGGGGGGAGGGAGGTGTGTGGTAGTAAATAGTGCATGGTATGTGAGTCATTATAGAACACACAACCTCTCACGATTGTCGATCACTCAAAATAACAGTAATACGTGATTTTTTTCAATATAAAATATTTTTAATATTAACAGACGAAAAATACGAACATCTACGGGGCCTACGTAAAGAATCGAGCCTGCATGCACTTGGTGTGACGTCATAGGGAGAGGTGATCTGCAGTCCCCGCGCTCTGTTGGTAGCTTCCACAGTGTTTCCTATTTAATGTTTACTTGTAGGCATAAAAAAGATAAACTGAAATTTATATAGTTAATGCCTCGGGTGTTATTTTTAATTTGTAATTATTACGAGTTTGCATTCATATGAGTTTTAGAAAATAAACCAACAATTTCTTTGTAATTGGACACTATCATGCAAGTTTGCACTGTTTGAGCGACTTCAGGTTTTCCTTCTTTTATTGTCATTCTTAAATTTTTCCACGCTTTTAAGTTTCGTCGGATCGTATATAGACCTCATCAACTAAAATATTTTCAAACAGTTCACTGTTTTCTAATAGAGCTCTCTTTGTCTTGAGATAAGCACATTGTTGTTTGCTTATTCCTGATGTCCCAGCGCATAATTTTACTTTGAAACTATCTAACTTAAATACCTATGGTGAGGCAGAGTTAGTACTGCAGTTGACTGTTTCGTAAAGCTATATAACCTACAGGGAAGCAAAAAAAGTACATGCCCATATTAACAATTTTGTTAAATATTGGGGTGATTTTGCTACAATGAGTCCAAGCTGTTCTTTGACGAATTCGAGTTTGAATTTATTATTGATGATAATATTTTTTTTAAAATTACATTTATTTAATATTTCTTGGAACAGCTTTATACGAGTTGAAAAATGCATTCTTCATTTTGTTGCTCTTGAGAGAAAAATTTATTTGATGCATCCAGAAACCACAATTAAGTCATTAGTTGAGCCTCCTATTCTAAAAACATGTTCACATATATCTACATTATTATAGTACACTTTAGTTTGCATAATATTATTTGCATACAGCAATTAAAACTGTAGGCGACCATTCCTCAGGAACTTTTAACTTATAAAATGTTACTTTGTTTTGATTATTTATCACCTAGCATTTTCTAAGACCTTACATTTTTTATATTATCAATTTCGTATTGTCTTTCTTCGGATGTCTTTCTTTTTTCTTCTTTGTTAGGTTTTAAGTGTGAAGGTAGATTTTAAAAATGGTGGGATATGTACAATTTTTTAATTTAGGTTAGTCCCTCTTACAAGTTAAAATTGATTGTATGGGTATTGATCAGTATGGGCTTTTAATGGGATCTTCTCTAATAATGTCCGATTCCGTAAAATGATCGTCACATACGACATAATACGTTGAAGAGTTACAATTGTCTCTGTGTATGGATCGAATCACTTGTTGTTTAAAAGATTCAAATTTTGGAAATTTAAATACCGATTTAATACCACTACTGTCGGATTCAAAAAGCAATGTACTCGAGTTTTAACCACTGCTACAAAATAAATACATGTCCGATTCCGTTGTGGTGTACACTAAAATTTAGCTTATTTAATACTACGTAAATTCATATAGTTATATATATTTTTGAAGACTTTAAGAATTTTTTATAGCAAGTAGAATACAAATAACATGAAATTTGGTCACTTTTGGAGTAAAGCTGTCCAAGTTAAGTCTACCTTTTAATCTTAGGCGCTTCCGTTCACTTCTAAAAATGTTAACAGTTACTTCAAAATGTAAATTTAAATCTAGAGTGTTTACTAAAAGGAACATTTTTAACGACATCTTGTTCAAAGAAAAGAAGGATATGACGCATTTTTCTCTTAAATTAGCCGCAAGAAATCAAACTACAGTAATACACAAAAATGATCAGGGTACAATGATACAATGAATTTATTGAACCAATCAACAATATCAAATTTTACAGGTTACGTCAGTACTACAGCTAGGAGTTTACAGGCTACATGCTAGTAATACACTAGCTCAGTATATACAATGGTCACTACTTCTAAGCCATGCACAAAAAGAAAAACAGAAAATTTAAACCATGCGGCAAAACTACTTTCATAAAACAGCATTTCAAGCAAGTACATGCACAAGTAAGCAGAAGCAACTTACATTAACAAACCAATAGGTCAAAAAATTCATCAATCTTGTACATCGGATTTGGTACTAGCCAAGACAGGATGGTGTTTTTAAAACTTTTCTTTTCCAGGTTTCTTTCTTCACTAGGTAAGTAATTAAAAAAAAAATGTATTCTGAAACAGGAGAAGACTTGTCTCTTTTATCTGTCCTTGACCTGGGTATTACAAGTTTTGTACTGAACCTAGTATCATGATTATGTACTGAACTAGTTACAATAAAATCATCCAGATTGTCCTTAATCCTAAGAAGATATTGAAATTACAAATTGACTACAGTAAGAACTTTCTGCTCCTTAAATAGTGGTCTACAGTGATCTCTATACTGAGCATGGCATAAAATCCTAATAGCCCTTTTTTGCAGTTGCAAGATTTTATGGATCTTGGGTGAGTGGCCCCATAGAATCAATCCATAGGACACATGGTATTGATTTTTTTCCATTACCACATACCATTAGCTTTTCCAATTAGAAGTCATGCTAGAAATTAGTCCCCCTTGTATTTGTGCGTCTGGGCACTGAGGTAGATTATTTCAACTGCCTGGTTTTACAGTTGCATCAAGCAACGTCCGTAAAGCCACCGAAATAGGAGGCGTTTGTATCTTAATTAGGAACATTGTCAAATTTAAACCAATAGATGTACCGAAGTTTTGTTTTGATACCTCGATTGATCTTTCTGCAATTATGATAGAGCTAGATGTTTCTTACCAATTCTTACATATGAGACGCCGACACAACGTTTTTGGTATTTTAAGGTGAATATGAATGATTATATGAGTGTGGATGAATGTAGTCTGGTTACGATCTAAGTTCAACTGTTCCTCAGAAAGGGCAATTTATTAATAGCCCAACAGCCAAGGCAATGTTTTATTTATTTTTCCTCGTTTGTTTTATTGTGGTGGTGTATAGACCTTTTCATCATGACAAAAGACTTTGAGGTCTTTCTTGGGTCACTATATACTACTCTCAAGGCCTTGCTAAATCATAATCATAGAGTTATTTTAATAGAAGATTTTAATATGATTCTTTAGCTTTAATACAGTATACTTTTTCTAACCCTTTTGTCTTTGAAAATGTTTTCTTACTTAAACTTTTTTTACCAATTTAATGTTTGGATTTGGTTTACTTTTTAGTTCACTGTTTCAGTTTGTTGGTTGGAAGTTAGACGTTTGGAAGTGATCTGTTCTGTTGGTTAGCTTTGCAGTTGTCAACATGGCAGATCCGTTGAGTTTACTTCGACAGTATAATGTTAATAAAAAAGAAATCATTGAAAGGGAAAATCAGATTATATTTGGAGAGTTTTCTTGGCCTAAGAATGTCAAAACCAATTATCTTATGTGGGGGTAAGTATCGGTTTTAATCAGTTATATGAAAGATAGGCTAGGTATGTCTTGCGAAACCAGATTTGTTAAGCATGCTGAACTAAGAGATCTTACCCTAGGCGTACCATGAATAATTATTAAATTCGTTTATTATTGATTCTAGATAAATTCCATTTCACAATTTTAAAAACCATTGTTATACTGTTTATGAAGTATTAAGTTAAACTAATTGATTTTAAGGTCTATTTACTACCGGGCCTTTTACATTAGGCATTAGGCCAGAGGAGCAAGCTTTACTCACTTGTAAATACAAATGAAACCACTATCCCATTTTTAAACAAGACCTATGTGGGTATTCATGCAATATATACTCATTTGATGAAATACGAGAACTTGTTCTGAAATGATTAAAGAATTGATTTTCAGGAGGGATAGGCCTAATATCTGTTCCAAATCATCTTAGGCCTAATATCTGTAGCAGTCATTTTTAAATAGATGCCTCAGACTGCATCTAACTTTACACCGTCGTCTACAGACACTACACACGCTAGTATGTCTGGTCCATCTTAATGACAATGTCTAGGTAATATTGGCTAGAGGACAAGTTTACCTTTCTGAACAGATTATTTTTTAGTTTAGTTGTCTTTGTTTACTGGGAACATAATCCAATCTAATAGATGTCTAGAAGTTATGTTTAGAAAACTAGTGTGAACTTTCTGCGACGATGATTGATTCTCCTTTTCTGTTTCATTGTGGTGGTATATATACCTCATCATCATGACAGCAGGAGTTTTGAGGTCTCTGTTGTGTCACTATAAACTAGTCCCATGTCACTAGTATTATATAATTAGAATCATTGTCATTTTAACTGATGATGCATTTTTAAATGATGCATATTTGAATGATAATTAATAATATGATTGTTGATGTAGCCTAAATACTCTGAATGAGAACAGTTGTTGAGTTTAGTATTATGAAAACACTGTGGTTATGTTTTCTTGGTTTGATTCTTAGAGTTGTTAGTTCTTTCTAGTGTCCTGTACACATATAAGTTTAAAAATAGATTTATAATATGTCTATTGTTTTAAATGTATAGTATATATAAGTTACAAGGGTATGGCAATTCATGTTGGTTGTGGCTACATTTTAACTAGGCTATCATAAAATTATGTCGCTACGGCTGTTTTTAATGTTAGTAAGTAGCCCTCTCTTTTTTTATTTTTACAATTTGGCTGAACATAAATTTTGTAAAAAAGCTATTCAACTATATAAAAGGGATGTTTTTGTCAACCTCCAATGTGGTTTAGAAATAAAACTAATGAGAATAGCCCAATGAAACTATTTTACTATCAAAAGTTATATTCGTACTTGGCTACTTTTCTATATAATTACCATTAAAATTAAGGCATTTGTCATAATGGAGTAGCCTACAAGCTTTCCAATACTGTATTCTAAGAAAATCTCCGCCAGTTAAATGAAATGCGTTTCCATGGTGTCTCAAAGTTAGTCAAAGACAAAAACGAGAAGTTGAGAAAACTGAGGGGACTAAATCACCTTCTGAAAAGATAAATGAATGAATTTATGTCCAGAAAAATACATAAATTATAAATAAAGCAAGAGTACACAAAAATACATAAATAATAAAAGTGGCAATAATATAAATGAGAGTACCTAGTAGAAACTAAAAATAACTAATATGGTGAGTCTTGCATTTACTAAATATGGAAATAAGCCTACATGGGATCGGTGGCCTGTGCATAGGCTAGAGTCGTTGATGTAATTACTAATTTTTACTGTATTTAACAGATAAAGGGAAAATAATAAAATACATTTTAAATAAGAAGAGGGAGAAGAAAATGAAATGTGTAACTGATCAAAATTGTCCAGATTCCGACAGTTTGAATATTAATAGCCAAGCCGAGCAGAGAGCTGAAGGGACTGAAGTAGGGGAGGGCAAAGGTTAATGGTCTGGTCCGTCCGTAATCAGTCAATATAAAAGCCTCAGCCCCGTCAACAACCAACTCCTATAAGAACCTATGAGTTCGACCTTTAAAAGTAGAAATTGAAGGTGAATGAAAGACATTATAATTACTAAAATATTTGCAAAACTATGGTATACAATATGAGCTATATAAAAGGAGATTGTTTTAGAGAAAGATTAATTTAATTGCGATGTGGCTATTCCTGTATTTGCGGCATATATAGTGTTATGCGAGTGGTTCACTTTAAATAAATTTAGTTGGCGTACTCAAACAAATAGATAAAAATGATTTTTAAGTAACGCTGGCGGACCGAAAGTAAAGCATATTCGTTGAAAAGATTATTGGTAGGACACCACCTGGGTTTAATGAAACCAACTTTTAAAATGCATTTCTGAGTTACAAAAAAGAGTTTGGAGTACAGATTTATGCACTCCACCCCAAGCTATATTTCCAAGTGTAAGTAGTGATTGAATGTAGGCATAATAAGCTAATTTTATTTCATTTTCGATGTCCTTAAGTTGTCTAAAAGCGAAAATGTATTGACGGAATTTGTTTTTTTTATAAGTTGTGTTCATACCATTTTAATCTATTGTTGAAATACACTCTTAAATACTTGTAAGATGAAACACATTCTACTGATTCACATCCATGAGTGGAGTTCAGGTAGTTTCCATAGTTGTGAATACTAATTTTTTAGTAAGGATAATGTGAATTAGGATTTAAAGCAATAGGTAAGAATTTTGTTTTAGGAACATTTAATTAAAGACAATTTTGATCAAGCCATTGCTTTAAGACCATGAGGTCACTTTGAGCTTTGTTTTTGACATCAAGCCAATTGTCTCCAAGTGTTAGAAACAAAATGTCATCAGCCTAAAGTACTAATTTACTGTGCAGATCTAATATTAATATAAATTAAAAATAGAACGGACCCAAGTGTACTGCCTTGTATTATACCATACTCCACAGTCAAGGGGTCATTATTTACACCGCAAATAGAAACAACCTGGTGCCTGTCCCAAAGGTAGCTATAGAAGTAATCAAGAGCATTACCAGAAACGCCAATCGCTTCTAATTTTGTTAATAGTTTAGTTCTATCTATAGAATGGAAAGCTTTTTTTAAATCTAAAAAAGTAAGAATAGGGCGCTTATTAAGCAATATACGTTCATTAATCTCTTTAATAATATCGAACAGTGCGTCAGTGATGTTTCTGTAATTCCTAAAACCATAAAACCTGGAGCAGACCCTCTTCTTTGTTAAGTGACATGGCGGACAATGTTAAGTTCTGTTATTGTATTAAGAGTAAATGAAGTGTTAAGACTGTTATTGTATAAAAGTCTGAATCTCTCACCAAAGGATCTCCTCCTGCAATGATATCATTAGCCAAATGCTGACCTACAGAAGCAGAAGAGCTATTAAATTTATTAGCGACGTTTAGTATTACATCGTTGTTTACAACTGCAGATCCTGATAAAAAACTATCAATATCAAAGGAGCTTTTGCGCTTCATTCTGCCTGCCAATTCATTAATACGTCCCAAAATAGTTTTGCATTCTTTCCACATTCATGTATTTTATTTTTGTAATATTGCTCTTAGCAAAACTAATAGATCTACTGAGACTTAGTCTGAGATCCCTGAATTGATTTTAATTTTATTTGTTAACGGTTGGCTTTTTGACTTTTTACTTAATTTATCGTGTTGTCTTATTAGATTAATTAAATCCGCAGATATCCAAAGTTTAATTTTTTTGTGCCGACTATTTTCATAGTTACATGTTTTTTTTGAGGATATAAGAGCAATTTCTATACTGTTATTGAATTGAGTGGCTATTAACATCCTGACTATTAATGACGGAGTCCCATTTCAGTCCAGATATAGTTTCATTTAAAACAGATTGATCAATGTAAGGTGTAGTTATATAAGAGCAGAAGAAGTAGTCGGAGAGTTAATTGTAGTAATCGAAAGTCCTACACTGTAATGGTTGGTATGACTTGTTTGGAACACAGCTGATTTTATATTATTTAAGTCATTGTAACGTAAAACTATGTGGTCCAAACATGTCTCACTTCCACCAGTCATTCTCGTCGGTTTGTCAAAACACTGTACTATACTGTACATTTCCAAGTAAACAGTTTAAGTGAATGTCTGTAGTTGCGTCTGGGTTCATCAAGTCTAGGTTCAAATCGCCTATAAGTATACATTTAATATTTTTATTCATAGGATCATAGTAGTTTTCAAGTGCATGTACAATTTTCCATGTTTCTTTCAAATGTTCTATAAATTGCTAAGAGATTTAATTGTTTACTGCCAAAATAAAAGTACAGTCCGATAACGTAAACGTCACCTAAAGTTATCTGTGAAATAGTTGAATTCAGTCGTTTGTTTACGTAAGTGATAACACCGTCATTCTGGTTTCTCTGTTTTGTTGTCAGTACAAGCCCTTGATCTCCACCCCCTCTCCACCCCCATTCAACCTGCATTCAGATAACACAGTAATGTTGTCTAGCTTTGTAATTAAGGAATTAAGAAAGAAGGGGGAATGCATAATAATTCAGAGCCCCTAAAAGAAAAGACGAGATGGGCATTGCTGATTCCTCTCGTGCAGATGATCAGAATGAGTTAATTAACCTTTCTTTACAATCAAATAGTCACATGTGGCCAATGGCTGTCAGGAGGAGCAACATTCCAGAAGAATGTTCATCAGCATGATCCGAGGTACCTGCTGGTTCCACTAGCACCTTTATTGTTTCCATGTGAATTATGGCTCTGTTTGTCACCAGATGTATTCCTGACACCCCACTGGTTTACTTGGAGATGGTTTTCAACCTTTTTAAGAGTATGATTGTCTAGTCTCTTGATGTATCCAAATTAAAAATTTATTAAAGGTAGTGGCCGTTTGAATTTGCTTTTATTTTTTGTTTGTCACCTAGAATTCTTTCATAATGCAATAAATAATAGATGATAGTTATTATGAGCAGGAAAAATGAACATTTCATATCAAACTTTATTATATAAGAAAAAGGACACGTTAATTTCTTTATTTTGCTAAAACATGTACAGTAGTATTTTAATATATTGATTAAATTGTAAATAAATTAAAAATAAAGGAATGAAGTAATGAAATATTAAGCACTCAATTCTTTGTTACAAATATGCCATCAGTTGAATATGTTTAGTTAAAATAACAAGAGTTTACTTATACTATTATAATGTGAAAACTGTCAGATTGTTGAAATTTAATATTGATAACACATTTCTAGATCTGGCAAGGATGGCGCCCCAAAAGAATACTATACATTGGAATGTTTGTTATTTTTGCTGAAGAATGTAACTTTATCACATCCAGTTTATGTACGGCAGGCTGCGGTAAGTAATCATATTCACTTCATGTACAACTAGCTGTATTATTTATATCATAATAAAAGTTTAAACTTACAGTCAATGTACGATAGGCTGCGGTAAGTAATAACATTCACTCCATATACAGCAGGCTGTGGTAAGTAATCACATCCACTCCATGTACACCAGGCTGCTGTAAGTAATCACATTCAATCCATATACAGCAGGCTGTGTTTAGTAATCACATTCAATCCATATACAGCAGGCTGTGGTAAGTAATCACATTCAATCCATATACAGCAGGCTGTGGTAAGTAATCACATCCACTCCATGTACACCAGGCTGCTGTAAGTAATCACATTCAATCCATATACAGCAGGTTGTGGTAAGTAATCACATTCAATCCATATAGGATTAGTAGTCTTTATTTGCATAATAAACAATTTTATTTCGTTACAATACAATTTGTATTTGACAACTTAAAGAAATCAGAATAGAATATTACTTATCACAGTCAATCTATGCTTGAAGCAAGTAATCACAACAAAATTGTAACTATCACTGTGTTTGACCAATTCTGGCATTTAATAACAACAGAATGTAACATTACAATCAGTCTGTATAGGGTATGCTGTTGCAAGCTAATCTAATAAAAACTTGTTTTATTATTATTAGCGAATTCACTCAAAAATTGAAGACGCTAAGCAAGTGACTTCATCAATGCCGTTGAGTTAATTCCACAAAAGCCACTAAGATCAAGACCTGCAATGTATCAGGAAAGCTGTAGTACGCAATCATTACAGATTGTAACGTTGTACTAAGTTATCAGCATATTAAGCTGAATCATATTACGATAACAAAATGTAACTTTCATATGCGATTTAAATACAACAGCCTGTAGCAAGTAATGTCAACAGAATTTAACCTTTCACATTATTCTGTGAATTACAGACTATGGTAAATGTCATTAAAATGTAATTTAATGTTTGTCCACAATTTATTTTTCTATGGATCATGTTTCAGTTCAATGACAAGAAGTATGATTTTGTTACTTGAATTAATTTTTTGTATTTTAATCTTATAAATTTATATCTAGATTTGATGTTAAGTTCATGGACATTTTAAACTCAACATGTTTTCTTAGTGAATAAAAAATTTGGCATATTTAGTTTTAAAATAAAGTACAGAAGGTAATACAATTCAAATATGTCCTTACAGAATCTTTGACAATATGTTGTCTTTATCGTTTAATTTATTACAAATGCTATTTTTGTTGAAGGCTGAAAACATTCCAGTTGTACGAAGACCTGACCGTAAAGATCTATTAGCTTATTTAAATGGAGAGACTGCAACATCTGCTAACATTGATAAAAGTGCACCACTGGAAATCCCAACCCAGGTAAAGCGAGCTCCTGATGAATCCATAGAGAATGTGGCAAAAAAACCAAGGCTGGAGGACATGCAGGTTCAGAGGGTGAAACAACAACTGGCAGCAAGATTAGATGCTCCCAAGGAAGCTTCTGTAACGGTTGACAATATCAAGTGAGGAAATTATTATATTTAGGCTTTTTGATTGGATCGTAGCATTGTACTTTTATTTCCTCTAGAATATCAATAAAGATAACTTAATATTGTGAAATAGGTTAAAAATTACTGCTTATTGCTGTCATGCAGAACCTTTTAAGAATGCTCCCACTTGTCCCTACACTCCACCTAGTGGCCATTGATACTGGCTAAATGTCTAGATTGTGGAGAACAGTCCTCAGGTCCAAACATGCAAAACCTAAGAAACAGGGCTAAATTAGTGGATTGTGAGTTAAATTACACAGCCAGCCTGCGTTAATCGTCAAAGCAGAAAATCATCAAGGTTGTAAAGCCTGTTTACAATGCTAGCACATCTGACCACTGAATCACATATTCCAAAGTGTTGACAAACAAATAAACCTCTTAAGCAAAATGTCTGTCTTTGAACTTTTAGATCAATAGCTTCTACCAAACCAGAGAGGCCGTGAAGCTTTCTGCATTTGGTCCTTGGTGAAATTTTGATGGTTTTAAATTAGTTATTTAATAATTAAACAATTCTTTTTGTGGGATTATTATTTATGTTTAATTTTAAATGGCTATGAAGCACTGTAACAAAAGTTAAATAGTCACAGTATGGTGAGCTAACAAAGTTAGTAAATTAAGTTGTATTTCCACTGCACCTAGCTTCAGAAACTTCCACACCATCCATGATAGGAATTCCTTTAGATGAACCAATGTAAAGCGTTAAATCCATTGGGATAGTATTTGTTTGGTACGCTGTATTTTAATTTATCTAGCTGTGGAAAATGAATGAAATAAGGATTTAGATAATGTTAGAGTAATTCCCCAAAAAAAAATTTAGATAATTTTTTTACTACATTTTGAACAGTCAGTTTTTAATCATTAAGCATCTCAAAAGTCCCACACCCACTGTAACTTTTGAACAGAAATTTGATCATACTAAATCCATTATAAGACAACACAGGTCTGTTTTTATATCTGTAGGAATACAGGTTCCTATGGTTCAATCTTTTCCCTGGCTTAGATGGAATTCTAGCAGAGCTGGCTGGAAGGTGTTTACATCAAGGCTTGAAGACGGCAACAGGTTCATTCCACCTTAAATAAAGAATTATGATCATTTTTGTGCCTTGTTGTTTCCACTGCTAAGACGTGTGTCCCTAAGGGCTTCTGCAAAGAATAAATAGCAGGATGAAGCCAAGAATGAGCATCTCTACAAGGAGTTTAAGAACACCAAAAACTAGCACAACTGATTTTTTGCTGCACTCTCTATCTCTATAATGCTAGAAGAGAGAAATGCAGAAAAACCTAAATTTTGCCCATATCAGCAGGCAGGCTTGGTCCTAACTCTGGAAACCCCACCATTAAGCCTCTTGGAAATAGCATTTGACTGCACCCGAAACCTATGGACATAGCAAAATGCATTGTCAGCTTATCTAAGTCAATCCGCCAACCTTCTGACAAAAGATTTTATACAAATGGAATTAGATCAAGAGAAGCTCTCACAAGCACCTCTAGAAGTTTTAGGGCCTTTCACTCTCCCAAGAGTTAAATGAGGCATTCACAGCTTTCCCATTTGGGAATGCATGCGGACTGAATGACATCTTTCTGAAATTTCTACAACATACTGACATGGAAGTGAAACGTTGGCTTCTAACAGTCTAATGCTATATTGTTAAGTGGCAATATGCTTAAAGCTTTTAAAAGATCTAAAATAATATTGGTTCTGCTACCAGATAAAAAACAGAAAAAGCTGAAAGCTTCTTGATTTTAAGTGTCTGCTATAAGTTGATACAGAGGCTGATTTACAACAGAATATCATCTATTCTCTATGACAGCATCCTTGTGAATAGTGATTAGACTCCCGTAGGATGCTACCTCTATAACATAGAAACAAAGTCTATGTCAGTACAATAAGTATTTTCTCACAGCAGTCAAAACTTAACCACTGAAAATACTGTTTTTTCATAAGTGTTTTTCAATATGATATTCTTTGTGATTGTATATTTAGTTTTCTGTTAATATTAATCAGGATCCAAATCATTTACAATTAAATCAATTTAACTAATTAAATAATGAATTTCTGTCCTTGTTATTTTTTTCAGAATAATTCTTTGTTTAGAATAATTCTACAAAACCATTTATATGTTTTAGACTTATTACTTAGGGCTGATTTGTCGTTTTATTTTTAGGTCACTTTCTGAAGCTATGTCAGTAGAAAAAATTGCAGCAATTAAAGCCAAACGGTTAGCCAAGAAAAGGACAACAATCAAAGGTCATGATGACATTGGAATTGAGTCAGACATCCGGGTGATGCTGGATTTTGATGTTGGTGTCACTAAAGACATAATTTCCCGGGAACGTCAATGGAGGACAAGAACTACAATATTACAAAGCGCTGGAAAAGTGAGATTATAGCACTGAGCATGTAGTTTGCTTGCGAAATCTCCATTTCCTTTATTTGAGTTTTAGTGTAAGCAGCAGTATACAGTTATGTTGTTATTTTTTACAATCTTATAGACCCTCATTGGCCTCTTTTCCTTTATTCTGCCTTGGTTCATTATATACTTTAAATTTTGCATTATTACCTAACTAGGTTAAACTAGAGAAATTGATCCGTACCAGTTGTCAAGGGTTTAATGTCTACCAGATCCTGATATGTGTGCAGTCATTCTAAGGGTCATTTCAAGTGCAGAGTCCTTCCTGCTGCTTTCCTGCATATACTGCATGTAATCCTACATATTCCTGGTGATCTTGTAGTTTTTGGAAGGAAACATGTGAAATATTATCTAGTATTTTTTTATAATCCATGTACTAATTCCATCTATACATGGTAATTTCACATTCTTTAGTAATTATACAACTTTTTTCAAATCAGTTTTAAAGAACTGGTATCAACAACGCTGATTGATTAATATGCCGGTCTTTATAACAATTTCTATAGTTGAATGTCTATAGTAAATAATATGTATCTGGTTTTATGAGTAATCAACTGATACAAAGTACTTTTTAATTCATTAGTAATAAACATGAAGGACCCATTCATTTTTGTCATTTACATCTAGAGTTATAATTTCATTTTTCTTTGGCATTTGATAAGTTATTTCTTTTACTATTCTCCAAACTTCTTTGGAATTCCCTTATTTTTTTCAAAGCAGAAGTTGTGCATAAGATCATGAACTTATAATTGTAGTATGTTTCTTAATTGTTAGGAATGCGTTTTCAATATTATATCTGGAGGGCGGTTCTTCATTTTTTTTATAAGCATGTATTTTAATCTAATGTTTACAATTATTATCATAAATGAATAAAGGAATGAATAAATGATCTATTCCTTCAATAAATGTTGACAATAATCATACAACATAGTACAACTTACGAACATTACTGGTCACAGTTCCCTGTAGTGTGACCAGTTTTATTATCTCTTATTATGATATGTACAATAACAGAAACAGTCTAGCCGTTTAAATAACAATTGTTGTGTGCCAAACCCCACAGCATCTGCTGCAATTATCATCAGAACGATAAATCAAAATAAACACATAAATTTATAATACAAACTGCAAACCAAAATACAATTATTCTGCTTAATTGCATTTAATTTTTATTTGTATGCATACTTTTGTTTATAGCTTACATAATAGCAAATGAAAAACAGAACACACAACATCTTGAATATATATTACAAAGAAAAACAAATCTTCGAAGGGACAAATGTGACTATATACGAGAAAAATAGATATCTACAATTTTATAAAGTTACACTAAAATATTATTCAACCAGCTTAAATCTGACTAGATAAATAGCCAACATATTAATCTAGATGTAAAAGGCTTTATTAAATTGCATTCCTTGACACTAGCTGGTAGACTATTAAAAATTGTTGGTCCTTTATACTTAAAGGAGTGACTAAAAATTGATTTATTCACCTTTGGAGCGCATAAAATATTTTTAGTAGCATTTCTAGTACAGTACAAAGACTTGAGTACTTCTATTCCCACTCCTTCGGTAGAATAATTTAAAACTAATATACATACAAGTGTTGCATAGGTAAAATCTTTAGTTGCTGATAGAGCGGAAATGAACTCACTAGTCTATTTTGATTCATAATTAACTTAATAAAATAATGTTGTGTTGTTCTCAACATGTTAACGTGACTTTTAAAACAGCCTCCCCAGCAAGCTATCCCATTCTGTAATCGTGATTGTATTAAAACATGATATAAAAAACTTAACAAATTTTTGTCACAGAAGTTTTTCAGGTAGTAAAATGATCTTATGGAAAATTTTATTTTATTGTGTATTTCCAAAGTGTGTTTTTCCCAATTTAGTTTCTCATCTAAAATTATTCCCATATATTTAAAATTGGTCACCTTTTCTATTTCTTCGCAGTTACAACTATTTGTGTCTGTACAATCAATCGAATGTTATTTCAGAATGGTTGGAAACATCAGAACCTTTACAACCAAAATTTATATATTTTGTCTTTTTCACATTTACTTCCATTGTATTGTGATGACACCAAACTCGTAATTACCCAGATCATTAAATATTTCTGCTTCTAAGCATACAACGTTTTTATTTGAGTAGAAGAATGCAATATCATCAGCGAATGCAATTAAATGTCCATGAAAATCTAATTCTAACAAATTATTAATAAAAAATACGAATAATGTAGTGGACAATTCTGACCCCTGAGGAACACCTACGGTAACTGGTAATGGTGTGCTCAAAACTTCACCCACCTTCTCCTGTTGAGATCTACCAGCGAGAAAACTCTTGAACCAGTCAAGTGCCCTATCCCTTATTCCTACACCTTCCAAACTTAGCAATAAAGTTCAAGTTCAAGTTTCTTTATTATGCCAAGAATACAAAATTGTACATGGGCATTTGTCACTTATATACAATACTAATTGTCATTACAATACTAAAATAACTCAAAATAACTTAATTTCACTAAAACTAAGGAACATGTTTACCTTACCGGTACACTAAAGATAGAAAAAAACTCATTAACATTATATATAGCTGTCTCTACTAGTTTATCTTTCAAAATTCGTTTGAACTTGACCAATTTTTGTTCTTGTTTTAGGTGGTCTGGTAAATTATTAAATAGACGTATTCCAGCCTGTAAGAGGTGTCTTTCAGAAAAAGAAGTTTTGTGTTTCGGGATTACCAGATTTAGTTTGTTTCAGAGATTATACTTATGCGAATGGGTGGATGTGGTAAAAAGTTGTGGATTTTTTTTGAGAAATAAAAGGGTTTCCAGAATATAGATGGAAGGGAAAGTTAAAATGCCTTTCTGTTTGAAAATTTGTTTGCAAGATTCGGTTTTTTCAGTCTAAAAATTGCCCTGATGGCTCTTTTTTGGAGCCTGAATAAGTATTCGGTTCTGGTTGATTGAGCACCCCAAACTTGAACACCATACATCAGGTGAGGATAGATGATACCGTAATTATACAGTTAGGAGGAGATTTATGTCTGTAAAAAGGGAAAGCCTTCGCAGGATAAAAATGCCAGAGCTGATGGATAGTGACACCTTTTTGATGTGGCTATGGAAGTTAAGGTTCTCATCGATTATAATTCCGAGGAATTTCACACTGTCAGACGATTGTACTTGGGCCTCGTCCAGGAAACAAGAAAAACCTCCCCTGTCATGGCTACGTATGGAATATTCCAATAATGTTGTCTTGCTGGGGTTTACTCGAAGACGATTGCCACCGAACCATTCAATCAGGCATTTGGCTTTTACAAACATGTCTTGCTCAAGCAACTCACTGCAGGGCCCTATCATTGTTAAAGTAGTGTCATCGGCGAACATACATATATCAGCATCGTTGACTCCAAGACTGATGTCATTTATGAACAACAAAAAAAGTAATGGCCCTCGACTGACCCTTGTGGCACGCCTGTCATGGTCAGTAAGTCGTCTGAAAAACAATACTGAAGTGCATTAGACGAATCGACAAATGGAATTTTTACTACTTGTCGCCGTCCACACAAGTATGAACGGAACCATTTCAGCGGATTGCCTCTGATTCCCAACTGTTGGAGCTTACTCAAAAGAAGCTCATGATCGACCAAGTCGAACGCCTTTGTGAGTTCAATAAAAGCACTTGCGGCAAACAACTTCCTATCCAGAGCACAAACTACTTGGTTGGTCAAGTGAAACATAGCGTCAAGAGTGGATTTATTTTTTAGGAAGCCAAACTGCTGCTTAAAAAGCACATCGTGATCTAACATAAAACTCATGAGTCTGGTGTAAACAGCTTTTTCTATGACCTTAGAAAACGTCGAGACTAGAGTTATCGGCCTAAATTATCGATCTATCCTTAGACCCCTTTTTAGCAATGTAAAACGACTGATTATTGACACCTCGGAAACCATCTGCCCATTTCATATGATGTTAAATTTATATTGACTTGGTCACTGATAAGACTTTCTTTAACTTTTCCCTCAAACATTTTGAATTCCTTATTTTCCGAAGTTGTGCTAGACTTTAAAATGTGTATGTTTAATGTTAGAAATCCTTTTCAATATTAATCAGGAGCGTCTATTTTGAAAGATGATTTTAATCAATGTACAATTATTATCTTTAATGAATAAGGGAAGAAAAATGAACGATAACCGTCAAAACAAAAACAACACAGTAAAACATTAAACATTATGGCCAGTTCCTGTAGGTCCAGACTATCTTAATTATGTTGCAATCACAGGAACGTCAGCCTGTTTAAAAATGATGTTTTGAACCCGCTCTGCTGTTATATCATCGTTTACTAACCTTTAAACAAATGCATCATTACAAAATATGTTCTTGAATGCATTTAATTTTATTGTATAGCATACTTTTCCTTTATAAGATTCTATAGCTGAAAAACAACACACAACTTGATATATTCAAGAATTCTTAATAAATCTGACATATTAAAAATCCTACATTTTAATAAGTACACTAATTTAAACATCTTCAAGACAAGGGATAAATGAGCCTTAAACTGAATTAAGCTTTTTAAATTTCTTTTGAACTACTGAATATTAAATGTTGATCCTTTTTCAGAAGGAGTGACAAATCAAAATGAAAATATTCAGGGTTTTTAATACATTTCTGACAGTATACAAGATCACTTGGACTAATTTACCCCCTCCTTCGGTTAGTAACTTAAAACTGATAACATACAATGTTGCTAGTAAAATCTTTGAGTTGTGATAGGGGAATGAACCTCATCTAAGTTTTGTTCTAATTACCCTAAAAACTTGTTGTGTGATTCTCAACAGTTAACAGCTGACTTGTAAACAATGCTCAGCAACTAATCATCTGTATCTGATTGATTAAAACTGTTAAAACTTAAAATTTTTCGTCAAATCAGGTGTAATAATGTTTAAAAAATGTTTAATTTAGTAATTTGTGTGTTTTTCCAAAGTTCTTTCAAAATTATTCCATTTTATTTAAAATCGTCACCGTACATTGTCGGTCAACATTGGTTGTCAATCAATGAATGTATTCAGAAATTGAAATAGGACTTCAAAAATTATATATTGCCAATTACGTCAATTGTATGGATGCACCAAAGTGCAATATACCAATCATAACATTCGCCAAGCATACACGTTTTTATTTGAGTAGAATGAATATCATAGCTGAAAAATTCCATGAAAACCTAATTCTGACAAATATTAATAAATACGATAATTGGCATGGACAATCACCCTGAGAACATTCTAACAAAAATTCCCAAGTACCACCTCTCCATGTTTGAATCCTACACAGAAAGACTGAATCATCAAGTGCCCCCCTATTGCTAATAAAGAATAACTTCATGATTAATGTTCGAAAGCTTTTTTAAAGTCGATAAAAAGTCAGGTGGTTTTATTGTTTTTGTTTAAGCTTTTATAAATGTTGTTGGTAACATGAATCAGTGCCTCTTTAGTTGACTTCCATTTTCTAAAGCTATACTGCTTATTACTGAGTAAACCTTTAGTTTCTAGTTACTTTACTAAATTTATTTTCATGTCCTTTTCTATACTTTTGGAAAAAATTGACACAAGACTTATTGATCTTAGATTGTTTAAAAATAAAGTATTCTCTTTTTTTCGAAGAGGTATGATAATACTTGATTTGAGAATTTCAGGAAATGTCCTCTCACTAAAACTCGAGTTAATAATGTGAGTCAAAATTGGTGTGATAATATGAGCGATATATTTAATTAGCACTGTAGTAAAATGATCAAAGTCTGGTGACCTTTTATTTTTTAACTGTTGGATAATATTCATTACCTCATATTCAGTTACTGGTGATAAAGAAAGAATGCATATTGTTACGACTAGGCACTGGAGTGGTAAAAGCGGGGCTGACAACAGTTGACTGACTACTTGATGAGGTAGTTGTTAATGTGTTCTGCCACAAGCGAAGGCTTGTTTATCGTCTCACCGTTATCTAATTCAATTTTATCAACAGTCTGGTTTTTGACGTGACCTATTACCTCATTTACCACTCTCCATTGCTGTCCAATGTCATTATTACATTCATTTATCTTATTTGCTAAGTAATTATTTTTAATTAAAGTTACTTCTTGTTTTAGGTTCTGGCAGTATTTATAGTAAAAGTTCCTGTAACAAATGTCATAGGGCCTTTTTTTTATAGGTTTGATACATTTTTTGCTTAGTACTAATATTACTTAATAGACTTTCCGTAATCCAAGGACTAGTTACTTTAGCTTTCCATAGTTTGTTGTTAACATTAATACATTTACAACAGCTATTTAAAACGTCAAAAAAATTTTATGAAAATGATTAAAACATATGTTTATATTATTATAAGATAATAATTCAGACCTATCTACTAATGATAACCTTTCCTTTACCAAATCGTAATCTGTATTAATTTTTATATTAAATTTTTTTTTCTAGATTTTGTTTTGTGATTCTGGTGTTTTTACACTTAATTTTGAGTCCCAATAGCAGTGCTCTGTTAATCCAATATCAAACTAAAAATTACGTTTTGTATCTAAAAATTTTCATGACAAAACGTTTGCGACATGTGTCACAATTTGTCTATATTTACAAAAATAGAAAAAACCACTTAACATTAAGCTTATTTATCTTGTTATAGACTTTGCTGTTAATATTTAATTCACATCTCAAAAAACTTTACTTATATCATTTGGAAAATATTGTATAAATTCAGTAAAAGCTTTCAACAACAATCTTCTAATCTATAAAACAAAATAATTCTCTCACATACAGTGATATCAAAGTAAAATGTCGACAAATAACAATTTTCTCAATATTTGAAATCAATACCTTTTTTTTAAGTAACACTCGTTCACCAGATAATGTAATTATTGTTACACATTGTGATTGTTTCTGTCCATTACATAGAATATAAGATGAATAGCGAAATAACTATCCAATCGAATACAAAATCGACATATATTTTATTGCTAGATTGCAGATAAAAGTTATTGACAATTTGAAAACTAAAAGCTTTCATAATTTGCTAATATAACACACCATACCTTGCCCCCATAAAGAAATCATATTAATTTTTCATAACAAATATACTTTATAATTCAACCCATTAATGAAATGTATTATTCTACAACATTAAAATAAACTAATATTGACAACCTCATACATTTCAGATTATTTATACAAACGTACAAGCTATTTCCCCAGAAGTACACTAAAAATTTTGAGTGTAAAGCTTTTTTTGTTTGTTAATGCTTAAACATTATGAGAGTGCTGTAACTATTAAAACTTTCTCATAGTTTTATTGCAGTCAAAAACTATTTATTAGCAGAGCAACCATCTCCTAACATTGAGATTTTCTTAATTTTTTAAAATTTGTATCAGGAACACATGATCATTGATATAATTACTTGAACGTCGAGTCCCAAATCATCATTAAAGATTCCATTATTTTCCATGTATTATCAATATCTTGCTGGCTAGTAATCACTTTTATATTACATGTGATCACTTTTGAAGAGGATGTGATGCTGCCAACCCGAACCTGTCTCTCGTGCAACTACCCACATCTTCCACTCATCTTCCCCAGAAACAACGTATCCCAAACATAAGCTTGTTGTAATGACAGGACCGTAATATTCTCTAATTTTAACTATGGCTTTCAACTCACCAGAATCGTATTGCTTTTCATGACAGTTAAACATTGATGTCCACCCTTTCCAAAAGTCTTTGTCTATTATCTACAGGAATCTCACAAACAGGATAGCTCACTCCTTTTTCGAAGTTCATTTAGCTCCTTCACATGTACTGTTACTGCAGTGCTTAATCAGTGATCTTTTGATTGGGTCTCAGTAAGAAACCTCAAACTGATTTTCTAAAGGAAATTTCCAATTTGTTGCTTATTTAAAAATCATTCAACCATTTGGATACAGATGAAATGGAAAATTGATCACGGCGATACTGATTAATTCTATCATCTTAGCCATTGTTTTAGGAGAATTCGTGATAATTTAACTTTATGCTATTAATTACACACATATCTATGCACGCATTAATACAATGAAACACTTGCACATATAAAGGGGCTGGCGACAATTTCAATACAAGGAACTACCACCATCAAACCCTAGGCTAATAATTTAGCCTTTTAATTATTTACATAAGTATTTCTCTATGACATTATAAATTAGTAAATATGAAAAAACGAGTAGAAGCGTTGTTTATGAAATGGCCCAAAATATAATTAGTTTGGCAAGTTTGTTTGTGGTTTATTCATGAAAGACTGATGCGTGACCTTAAAATTATCAGCTGTAAAACCCCCTCCATTAACTTACCCAAACAGCTGTTATGCAAAATCATACACTTTTCCAAGATCTGTTACTTGTGTCAATTACATTATCTATTAATTTTTTGCTTCTATTACTCATGATGTTATAATATATGAAATAGAACTTTTTTGCCTCTATATGTTTTTTATAAATGATTTTACATTGTTCTGTAATTTATAGTTAAAATTAAGCAAATTGTATATACTTTTTTTTTCAACTTATGTCTCATTGAAAACGGGCAGTTTGAAAACAATTGACGTTTTTGTTTCTAATAAATACATGATCAATGCATGTTTGCGAAGTAACACTTAATCTTGTCGGTATATTTACAAAAGATAGAAAAACCACTGTTAATCATTAAGTTATTATATTTGGTTATGACTTTGCTGTTTCCCAATAGGTTTATGTTCACATCTCCAACAAAAATCATATTACCCTTTATATTTTCTAAAATTACTGATAACTCATCAGTAAAATGGCTTTCCACAAAACTTAGTAATCTATAAATACAAAATAATTACGGTTCTGCATACAGTTGATATCAAGTAAAAGAACGTCAGCAGATAACATATTAATCTCAATATTTGAAAAATCAATACCTTTTTTAACGTAACACATGATTCCACCAGATCTGTAATTATTGTTACAATTAGCTATTGTTTCATGTCCATTAATACTATAAAGATGAATCTCGGAAATATTAACCCATATCTCACTCAATACAACAATTGAAGCATAATTTTAAATTTGACTAAATTCCAATAAAAAGTTATTAAAATTTGATCTTAAGCTTCTAATATTACAATATAACGAACATAAACCGATTACCTTCCTCACAGCTAAAGAAATCACTATTTAATTTTTCATAACAAAATATCTTATTATATATTTCAACCATTAATTCGAAAAAATGTATTCATTAACATAATATTAACATAACTTAAATATTGACATACACTCAAACATTTACAATTATACATATATACAATTAGACGTACAGAGCTCACATTTCCCCAGAGAGTACACATAAATACATATTTGAGTGTAAAGCATTGATTAATTTGTTTACTTAATTCTCTGAAAATCATCATAAGTGCTAACTTTCACACATCTTTCCCCATCAGTTTTGCGTACAAAAAATTTTCCATTACAGCACCACGCATACTTATATCCTACAGCTTTACATTTCTCCTTTAATTTACTTTAAAATATCTTGTTTTCAGGGGAAAAATGGTCATTGATATAAACTCTGACTATGAAATGTCGAGTTCACCTCAGTAGCAGTTAAGTTCCTTTTTTCCTTGTACCTTGCGATCCAATTATCCTTCTGCGCTTTAGTTTGCAGCTGTATTATGATGGACGGGGGATGTGATGCACTTCTTGAACGATGGGATGTGATGCACTGCGGCAACCTGACCCTCGCTCATCTCCGCTCCCAGCACCTTACCCACATCTTTCACTATGTCGTCGATGCTTTCCTTGGGCGTCACCGGAATCCCGCTGATTTCCAACTTAGCTTGTCTTGTATATTGTTCAAGGGACCTAATCCTCTCTCTTGTATCTTGTAACTTGGCTTTCATCTCTTTGTTCTCAGCTCGTATCTTGTCATTTTCCTACTTGAAGTTAGCCATTTCTGATGTTACGTTTCCCATGAGTAAATTAACTTTGTCTACATTATCTGACAGGAACTGCACAGAGGAGGATAGCTCACTCACTTCTTTACGAAGTGTTTTCAGCTCCTTGCACATGTCGTGCTTGAAGCCTGCAGTGACGTTAATGAGGAATTCTTTCTTGATTGGCGTACTCTACGAGGTAGATGCCAGACTACTCTTCACTGACGTTGAGCTCTTTCTACATTTAGAGCATTTCCAATTTGCTTGATCGTTATTTAACAAAATCATTATCACCTTTTATACAAAATGAATGGAAATATTGATCACAGACACTACTGCACTTAATTGCTAACTCATCGTTAGCACATTTGTTCTTGCAGACGCCACAGAGATTCGTGATAATTTAATTTATGCTATTAATTAACACACAAGATATGCACGCTTATATACGCACATGAACACCTGCAGCGAGTGACCTTGAAGCAACCTGGAGCAAACGGCGCACAACCTTATCAGCTCGACAAGCGGAGCCAGACTCAACCTCATCAAACCCATGGCTTCAATAATTTAGCCTTCTTCAAATATTTACATAGTATTTTCTCTATGTATCATTTAATAAATTAGTAAATATGGCAATACATTTATCATAAGCGATAGAAGCGTTGTCTTATGATAAATGCCCAATCAACATCATCAATTAAGTTTGCCAAGTGGTTGTGGTTTATTCATGAAAAGAACTGATGCGTGACCTTGATTGTGTCAGCTGTAGAAATCCCCCCCCATTCCCTTACCCAAACAGCTGCTTACTGCCAAAACATCCAATACACTTACCCAATGATCTGTTACTTGTCAGTCAATAACAGCTGTATCAGTGTTGAATTTATTTCTATTCTTTAACCTCATAAATTAATTATCAATGCACATATCAGATCTTTTTGACACTCTAGTTGGTTTGTTTATTAGTGATTTTAGGCCATTGTTAGCAAGTGTAAGTTTATATGTTAACAAATTTAAGCTAACATTGTCCATCAGTATTAGATTTTTGTATGTTTAACTGTCATGTCTATTGAAAAAGGAACATTGTTACCAACACAATGTCTCCGACCATTGTGTTGGTAACCTATAAATAGCTAAAATTATGACGTAAAATTTAATATTAAATGAAAGCTGGCTAAATAATCTATATCAACCTTCCCCATTTTCACGCAGGATCCATGAAAATCATTAATACATCAGAACAAGTTACTTTAACCCTAGATCGTGAGCATCAGGTGAACCAATGTTTGCTCCCTACTGCTAGGTCCTTTTTTCGGCGCTACGCATGCCTTTTTTGTAAAAATAATAAAAAATATGCTCCAAATGTAAATGTTATCATATAGTTTTTCTTCTCAAAACTGTACTTTCACATACTACCATCAACACTTACAAAAAGAATTAGTAAATAATTACTGTCATGAAAAGTTTGAAAACATTTTTAAAACGTTGTACATAAGTTATAACTTATAACACTCCTTAGGAGCACTAAAAATCTTTTATAAATGATTCCAAGATAGCCAAATTGTTTATTATTTAGTGTACTATAGTAATATGTTGTTACATTTTAGATAAACTAGTAGGTTTTTTTGGCAGTGTTTGTTTACAAAAAAAAAAAAAGAAAAAATATGAATAAATGTGCAAAGATACAGTATGATCACTGTAGGTAATCAAATAGTACATGTAAAAATTAAAAAAAAATCACCATTGAATAGTTGTTTAGGAAAAATAGTCATATTGTACCCATACACAAATTTTTATATTTTTAGCTTATTGGGAATAATAAAAATGTTACCACGGAAACGAAAAATTACATAACAATCTAAAAATAAGGGGTATGTATAATATTGGGTGATTGTTTGCTACAGGTACTGTATTAGTACAATCTATTAGCTACAAGAAAATGTAAAATATATGAAAACATTTCAAAAATTTTAAAACTTAAAACACTACAAGTCAGCCTGTGCAAATTGTGTAAACGACACTAGAAAAATAGTACATATTGTAAACATTATAAAAAATATCAAATAATTGTTGGGAATTGTTATAACAGTAACACTTGATAGAACACATATTTCTGAATAGAAATATAAATAAAAGTATTACAGTAGTGCGATAAATAAGGTTTTCACGCTAATATATTAACATACAACGTCATATTGTTTTCACGTAAATAAAATAAACAGTCTATTTAGATTGCACAGAAAAAATACGTACTATTTTTTAATTTTTTTCTAAGATTATTACAATTAGGCTACACTAATACCTTATCCGTACACACGTTGGTTGCTGAAATCGGATAAAAAATAAATGTTTAGGCTAGGACCTACATAAGTATCAATTTCACTATTTCTGATTATTTTAGACACTTAAAATCACTATTACACATTGTACTATGACTACACTAAACATAACTTAATTTTATCCGTTCAAATAGTAATTTATAACACTTACAGTGAAAAAAACATTCACAAAGAAAATCAGACGCACAACAAGTAAAAATGGCTATGTCTACTCTGGCCGTGGCGTTGACGGGCTCTGCTTCTTCTAGTTAAGTGAAAACTTGTCATGTAACCATTGCCAACCTACTTCACGAAATTCGCTCAAAGCGGCACTGATCAACTCAATAACTGTCTATCTAGCTAATTTTTTTTAGTTTATATCTCAATAAATAAATTATTAGCTAAACCTTTATCAACAGCATAAATTATGCCGTACCTCCCTTTTGGGAAATCATGTAAATGAGGGTATACAAAATCATTTTTGTAAAATACCCAATGCAGCTAAGAGAATGAAATTTGTTTTGTTGGATAGAGTATTTCATTCTCTACAGACTGACATTTGGTATGCCTTATTCCGTCTTCTGGTTATTCTTTAGTGATATGTCAAACATTGGCAATTTTACTTCCTCCAGATGCAATTCCCCAGAGTCGGGCGGGAATTGAGCAGGAGTTTCGAGCTGTACGTTCTAATTTTATTTCCTACGTTTATAAAATGGCATAAAAATTATTAAAAATCTTATATGTATAGAACACAACATTCTGCGTCGATTGGTACCATATTTTAGTGATTGCTTGATAATAAACATATGTTTTATTGATTTCAACGCAAGAGCATAAATAATGCCGTTCATCGCTCTTAGAAGGAGTTTTCTGAACAGCATAAATTATGTCGTTCCTCACAATCTAGGGTTAAGCCTATTGCCTCTCAACCCATTAGCCTACTTTCACGGAACCATTCCGTTATGACCTCACATGGCCTATTTATTCTGTCACGAAACTGTTCCGATTTTGTCAATTTGATTTTGAAGTTAAATTGGTCAAAATTGGTTATGAACTGTTATTCAAATATTGTACTTTGCAATAAAAATCAAATTTATGGTAAAACTAGGTAGTAAATATACGAGTATTTTAAAAACCGGAATAATTTTTTAAACTCCATTTCATAGTTATAGAACATAGTTTTAGAGTAAGCAAATAATATCATTACACATTTTTAGAGTGTAGTATTTTTATTAGCAGTATTACTCGTTTGTATTTGACTCTGGTTGTCTGATGTATTTAAAACAGCTGGTTTTATTTCTCAGTTGAATGTAAACAAAGTTTGTGTTGCTGTTTTAGGTTGTGTTGTAGTAGTCTGCTCTTATTTTTATGTCTGATTATATTGTTTCTTGATTATTATATTTTATATTGTTTGTGTACTTTAGTTTTGTATGTTATGGCTAGAAGAAATAATTTTGACTATATTTTCTAGTAATATCGATGGGGTTTTAGATGAAAGTGATGACGATTATGACAAAGATGTTAGGATGTTGTTTAGTAGGATTTGTTAGTCACAAGTAAGTATCGAAATAATAGGTAGGCCTATGGGTAATGCAAACACCCTACATAGCCATTTTACTTTCTCCTGTATGCGTTAGGATAGAGAAAGTATTATGATAAGTTGGTCTAAACATCCATTTAGGGACCCCTAAACCCAAAAGCGGGGTTTTTGAAAAAAATGTATGTCCGTGTGTATGTGCACTTCGCTGGAGACAAAACAGATGGAACGATTTTTACGAAATTTAGTATGCAAGTGTATTTGGCCAATATCTCCATACTTTTTTTTTGAATATTAGTTTTTTTTATTTGTATTGGCAAAAAACATACTAAAATAAAATTTTCTCAAAAACGGCTAACGATTTTGATTAAATTTTCAGGAAAGATGCAAATTACAATTAAAACTATTTTAGTTACAACCTCATTAAGTCGGGGTCGGAGGCCGGAAGTCACAACTCAAGTTGTTGAAGGTTATGTACATAAAATCTGGCTATGTTATTAATTGAACATCTTTTTTTATCATATATTTTTTATGCAATCTGACATAACAAAGGGATAGGGAGAGAGTTTGTTCCAGTTGGCTGGCATTATTTATTTAAATAATTAGGATCAACTATGGGCAATATAAATTTAATTAGCTTGGGATAGTGCGTGACGAGCAAAAAAGTCCCCAATAAAGGCTCCTACTGTTGTAAAAACTCACTTATAAAACATCAAAAAGAAAATAAACACCATAAAATGTAAAGTTTGGAGGAGCAATTTTTGATTATGTTCCAACCGTCCAGCCACTACCATCTATCATAATTACATCATTTAACATTCTTTTGTCTTAACTTCTGGGCATGTATTTAGTGTTTTAGCAAGTTGTGTTTTAAGTTCTTAACTGTCTAATTTAAAAAATGTAAATCATATTGTTAATTGTGATAAAATCTAAAATAGTCCTTCTCTCTACGATTTAACAGTTATTTATAAATTAACTGTTTAAATGATGAACTCTTTGTCTACGCTTGAGCCTTTAATAGCCATTATTTCCAAGAGTACAATTATAGGCACACAAGTCCTCAAATACACTACTTTAAATTGAACATCATGTGATGTTTTGTTTTCCTCATTACAATAGTGGCTTGGAGCCCTCCCAACCATTATCTACATTCACAAGACTATTTTCGAACTTATATCACCATCTGGTGCAGAGTTCCTCATAACTCATGTTTTATATTCATTGATAAATTATATTTCTTATTAAAGTTAACTGAGGAGATTAATTAAATATATTTTCTTAGCACAATTACATTGTTTTTAGTACAGTATGATTGTTTTCAGATGTTTGCCAAAAATGTATTTGCCATTCTACAATCTATAAAAGCACGAGAAGAAGGTAGGCACCGACCACCAGCTGCTACGCCTGTGATGACTCCTAGAGCCACCCCAATAAAACCTGTTATTCCACAGCCTGCTGTGTACAATCGTTACGATCAGGAACGATTCATCAAGCAGAAGGAAGGTAAATGTTTTAGCAAATTACTAGATTTTTAGATGGTATCATACTTAGGAATAAATGTTATTATAGTGGAACCTCTTTAATTCAAATTTGAAGGGAAATCTAGCTTAATTAGAATTAAAGAGGTTTAAAATTATAGAGGCAATATAAAAAAGAATTCGGATTTAGGAAATAAGTAAGTCATAACCGTTTTGGTCAGGTATGTTCTTTACGTAATCTTACATATATTGTTTGTAAATATTTATTAAATATAAACAAATTGTATCTTTGTTATTGATAAAGCTTAATAAAAGTATGTAACAATTTTCATTCAATCAATTTGAAATAACAAATCGTTCCCATCCATATTCAAAAATGTGTTGGGAGACATCTTTTTTCTCCTTGAAAATATTATACTGAAGTAGTTATTTAATTACTGTGCTCATATATATCTTTAGTTTCAATTTGATAGTTATATGTGATATTTTATGTCATATTTTCTACTAGAATGATTGGGATCACACCAAATTTCAATATTAGAACACAGACTTTTAAGGTGCCAGTTTCTCAAACCGCCAAGTCACCTCTGGAAAGTCTACAGCCCTTTTGTAGGCATGCAGTTTTACCCCCATGCTGTTTTATTTCAACTATACGATTAGTGTTTATTATTATAATGAACACTATGATTAATAGGTCCAATCTAGTGAACCATAAGTTGATATTATAAGTTTTTAAAATTAAAATTGTCAATAGTTTTATTTATTTAACTGTAGAAAATTATAAATTGCTTAATTTTGTACAAAAACCTACTCATAGTTGAGTTCTTCTCCTATCAAGTGACATATTTTTAAGTATTACGATTTAATCATTATTATGAACTGAACCGTTTAAAAAGAAACCTATGTTTGTCATGGAGCAAAATGGCTGACTTAAGTGGGTCTCTTAATAAGAAATTATTATTTAGCTTAATAAGAAATGTTTACCACAAGATTATTGTTCTTTGGCTCTTTTTTGTAATGTAGTTTTCTGTTTTGTTTTATAGAAACTGAAGGTTTTAAAATTGACACTATGGGAACGTACCATGGTATGACTTTGAAGTCGGTGACTGAAGGTAATCAACCCAAAAAAATACCAACTCAACAGAGTCTACATCCACCTCAGCCTATCCCTACATCTCAGGTAATGTTACTTGTATTGATTAGTACATTGTGGGAGGCATTCCTGTTAAAAAGTAATAAACAAAATGTTTTATTAATTGAAAAGATTGTCACAATAACCCACAACTTTTCTTTGTTGCAGTAACACAATTTTTTTTCTCTTATTAACAATAATATACCTGTTTGCTTGCACTCATATACAGCCTCGGAGATTGTAATACTGCCAAATTTAATTTGTGAAAATAGGTTCAATAATTTTAATAATAATTATATAAATATTTATAACCCTATTTATTTTCTGTTTTTCAACTGATGATAGTCTTACAAGACTGAAATCGATCTTGAAAATTAAAAACACCAAAAAGATTGCTAAGTATTTTAAGGAATTAACTGGCCACAGTTATCAGTATTAGTGGCCAGACTCAATACAGTCCAGCAGCCATGACAGAATCTGGCCGTCAACTATTCAAGGTCGTTGTGAGCAAGAAACTGAATAGATAGTTAAGATTCTCTCATTGCCAGTGAGCGTTTCTATATAATCAAATTATAGATTTTATTTGCAATTTGTATTTATTCACTCAAGTATTCATCTTGTTCTTTGTCAAAAATTAATTATTTTGTTTGATAAATAACCTTTGTTTACAGTATTATGATTAAATTATTAGATAATATATATATAATTTATATTTTATTTAGAATTACCAATTCCAAAGTAAAAAATGTGAAATTTGTTATGAACATATTTTATTTCACTAATTGTTCCAAGGATGAACTGCGTAACTAATTACCCAGAATGGTGTAAACCTACGGTTTTTATCCGCAGTTATATAAATTATATTCCCGAATTTTAATATGGACATAAAATACAAAATTAAGTACGTTTATGTACTTGAATTAAACTCTGTTTATGTATGTTTAATTCAAGTTTTTTTGACCAAGATTATAACGATGACCACTAATTCATTGACGACAGATGCAAATGTCAATTTTAGTATGTACTTAAGTGGCCCATACATGACCGTCCGGGACGGCGCAGTTCGACACTTGGAGCGATCATGTATGGTGACCAGTCTCGCAGCTTGAGTCGAGCATACGCCGAGATTTTATGGGCGCTTGGCTTTCCATTATGTTGGAAATATTTGGTGCGGTGGCTACTGCAACTCTGAATTTCGGATACAGAAAGTGAACTTCCTGTCGCAACTAATCCCACGGTACGGATCACTTGAGTCAGTTCTGTTTTGACGCAGTGTCATTGTTTATCAATTATTAGCTAAATTAAAATATTTTGATTTATACTGTGTGTAATTTTTATTTTTTAAAGTTTTTCTCTTTCGACTAAATAGAATACATTTTTATTTAATTTACTATTGAATTTTTTAATATTCAACTAATTAACTGCGGTAATTGCATTTCTCAAGTGGGTATTTTTTCAGTTAATGGAGATATTTTGTTTAACAGTGAATAAAATTCCTTGTTGGTGAATAACATTCTGAAATAATTTTTAAAGTCATCTGGTCATTTTGTTTTAATTAAGTCAAAAGATTCATGTGTGATTATTCATTCCTCTTCATAAACCAGTTTTTTGCCCACATTTTCCTTTTTTCCTCTTCTCTTCAAAAACACCCCATTCGTCAAGTAAACGCATTGCAGTTGCAACATTCCTTTTAGACGCCATAACACAAACAAACACTTTAACAACAACGATAATCGAATAAACACTGCGTGATACAAATGAATAGGAAGGAAGTGAAGTGAAGACAGACTTACCGACAGGATTGCTCGATTATGGGGAACATACAGGCCAAGATTATCGAGGTGTATTCTCGGCGAGAGCGACTTGTCTTGACGGAAGCGATCGTGTATGGGCCCCTTTATACTTTTTAGTTCTTTATCACCCAAACTGACCGAATTTCGATAACCCGTCTGACTGACTAGTAGAAGCTGTCGGACTGTATTGGACTGAAAAAATACGAATATATCTGTTGGTTGCAGACGTGTACATCACAGAACCTCCTGTATTATGTCTTAAATAATGTGTTTTAAGATTTTCAAGTAATATTTTCTCTGAGCAGTTTATTAATATATTTATTCATACAAACAACATTCTCCAGCGGCAGTCTTTATCATTCAATGATAACATCATTGAAGTTGTCAATACTCAGACATGATGTACCGGTCCGATCGTAAAGGGAAAGCAGGAGTGGTGAGATGAGATAGGTAGTTAGTGAACAATCTAATAAAATTAACTATTCAACTTAGTGAATAAGTGAACTAGTTTGTTCATTATGATTTGAACTAGTTCAGTTCAAATTGAACATCAGAGCTGAGAAAGAACATTGACAAAATCATTAAATTTAATTATTAGTTATTAATAAAAACTGAAATTTGAAGAAGGTTGTTTGATCAAATTTACAAGTATAAGTAATAAAAATGTGTCTATGAAACAAAGCTCACAACAAAACTATAAGTCACTCCACCGTTGCTTGTACAAGTCGTCGTTTGTTTTGTCAGTTTGAACTAGTTCATTCACTTAGTTCATTACAGTGAACTATTCAGTCGCTAACTACTCTTGCAAATGAACTACCTTTATCCACCTCTAGAATGGAGTCTACTTCTGTTAGTCAGCTGTTGATAATTTCGTAAAATTGCAAAAGCCATCTGTCATTCTGAATCAGTCAGTACATAGTTTGTTATTAAGTTGCACTATAAGTACAGTTCTAATTAATTGTTCTGCAGAAATCAATGTTGTGTTTTTTTTTTTGTATGGAATGATAATTTCTCAATTAGATGATTTCTTTCTGCATCTGTCTCCTTCGTTCTGCGATAATGTCACACTGTCGCATCTTAAAGCCCTCAAAGTACATTTTTTGGCCATAAGAAATATTTAAGGAAAGAAATCGTCTAAATAAAAACCTTTATAATAATCATTTATGTAAAATAATTAAAACTTGTGCATTGTCAAGTTTACGTAAATTCTAGTTATAAAATAAAAATAGTATGATTATGAGCTTTAAGAAACAGTTCATCTTTTTTCATTACTCTTTTATTATCAGTCTACGTCTACTTATTAAAACGTTTGATTTCAGGCACGTGTAGGGCTTGTGTCTCAGGCAAACAAGAGGGTATCAAGAACTCCCATCATCATCATCCCAGCAGCCAACACATCACTCATCACTATGTATAACGCAAAGGACATTTTACAGGATTTAAAGTAAGTAAAATTCATTCTTTAAATTACATTCTTTATAACATATCAATAACTAAGGCAGTTTATTGTGAGTTTTAATTCTTTTAAATCGATTTAAAAGAATTGTTCATAAATACAGTAATATCTATAATATCCAGAAAGTGGCGCCAGAAAATCCAGATATCGGATGCTAACATTAATTACTACTCTAACCACGACCTAATCACTAGAGTAAACAATAAGCAGTGATAAGCAAGCACGACCTTGGTTTACGTTGCTGTTTCGTAAGGAAATACATACCAAATCGAGTAGGCTGCAGTAATACTGTACACAGGTGTATTTTTAGTGCATCACAGAAATTGAAGGCACTACAGTGTTGTATTTTGTTCTATAATTTATTGACGGAGGTATATTTTATATATTTATGCACTTATTTTAGGTAATATAATTAATAGAACAATATGTTATGTTACTTTCCTTTTATTATGAACACAACAAAGTATCAAATACAATAAACTTTATAAAATTTAAAACATGATTGAATGTAACTTTAAATGAAAAATACAATTAGGCTTAATTGTACCAAGATATATGAGACGCCGAGGTGAGCCTAGTGAAAGATGGATAGGATCGCTTCAAACCGGATGTGTCTGCCATGTCCCACCCCATTGCCACGAGTTTCTAGAAAAATGTCTCATAAATTGTGTGCTGCAGGGCAGGATTTTGTAGAATTAGGTACTAAAAAATGCTGTTGTGTACTATCTGATCTAAAGTTATTTTGTCACTTTATATAAGCATTTAGAATACTGAACTGTTTTTTTTTCTTCTACACCGGCCCGAATATCAGAAGATTCGGTTCCAGATTGTAGAAACCGAATCTTCAGTAAACAGATTGTATTCGGGTTTACTGTACTGTACTTAATATTCCATTGTATGTCAGTTTCTAGGGATGTGCGATGCATAAAGAAATCGATGCGATTTGAATCGATTCATGACTAGTCAAAATGTCAACTCATCGAAAGTAACGTGATGCATCGATTGTGCCACGATGCATAAGCAATATTGATGTCTCAGAATGATTCTGATGTGCCAAAATGATGAATTATTAATAAAAAATGCCTTTTAAATCAATGATATTTTTGGTACGTCTTTTAGAACTAGTACTTTAATGTTTTAACCCTCCAACTATCGATCGGTCACATTGTGATCAATAGAGGCCGTTTGTCAACTGTCATAACCGTTCTACCGATTTTCGATTATAGTTAATACATCGTGTGTTGGAACTATGTTTGTTTTATATCATTTTAAAACTTAGATTCAAATGTTTAGTTTGGTATACTATGAGCCACTTTATCCCTTTATTTGTAGATCAATTTACATTAGTACTGCATTTATTGGCTCATATTTATTGCTACTGTTTATGTAACAAACTTTTGTATATGGACATTACCAATCCCAGAAGGTAAGCCCAATAAACTATATATTTTTGAAAAGTACATTAGATGAGCTGCATTATTTATATTTCACTATAATTATTTGAGTATATTACATATATCTTCCTATAGCAAATATATAGGAAAACATATTTTTTTATATACTACAAATAAAAAAAAACTATAAAAATTGTACAACCTAATCAAAAAGGATTCTAAAAAGTATTATTGTGTAGGGTGGGTAATGTGGAAGATAATGATATATAATATGTTATATTTACAACAACAACAATTTTTTAATGATTTTTTTAAAAAAATTCCATGTAAATAGCATAAAAATCCCTGTCAGTATAGACCTAGATCATTGGCAGCTATAGGGTTGAATAAAATACAGTAAAATAGTTCTAAAATGATAATTAGTTGAGATTGTTTTCGTTCCAAATGGACAGGGATGGACGCGATCAGACACAAACCTGATTATATTCCAATAACGAATTCAGAGTTCGACCAGGAGATAACTCGCACTGACATGAACATGATATAAGCCCATCAAGTAACGCTTATGGTGTCGTAATTTACATGCGTGTAGCGTATCACGATTCGTAAAACATTCTCATACAGATCGTCCATCTAGTTCAGTTAGTCGGCAATTATTTTGGTATCCGTATTTGTTAAGAGATAATATAAATTGATAGTCAATTGGAATATTGAAATAAATTAGGTTTTCTGAGTTTATGAATATTGCTCATAACAGTCTTCAAATATTGCTAATAACACCAGTCTATTCATTATCGTTACTTTTGTTATCACTTCTCTCCAGTAGGGTACCTGGCTTCTGCAGTCTATATATTTTACAGAACATTTCCCAATCAAAATACAGTCGTACGGTATCTTACGGTATCTTGTTTTCTTTTATAAATTTGAACTTTTTGCATTTTTATTGATTCACGTTCATTGATTTCAATTCAGTTAGTCCGTTGGCACTGTGTGCTAAAATGCATTACTCAATATTATTTAGATTAAAAAAGTATAATTAAATGTTAATTATTAAAAAAAACTTCATTAACATATATTTCCAACCTTTTTATCGGAAAATATTTTTATATAAATAATATAAAAACTCAAGTGTACTCAGTAAATTATGTTTTATTGCATATGTTGATACTGTTTTATTAATTTTAATGTATTGTCTAAACAATAACGAATTGTTATACTCAAATCTAAATGCCTCTTCTAAAAAAAATCTGAGATTTAGGATGTTTTGTTTATCAATGCTCATGTAACTTTACATGTTGTCACTGGTGGCGCAGTGCTGTAACCCAGCTACATGGGGACAAAGTGTTTGTGAGATTGCAGGTGATAGGTTGGATGCTCGGTCCTCTTAATACCGACATGGCGTCCGCTTGATGGTTGCTATCGGCGTGGACACTACTATAGAAGTCTGGGGTGTTCATGTTGGGTGGTAATCATTGTGCGGATGTTGTGTGGGGGAGATAACTGAGTATCAGGCTTGTCAATTAGCTGAAAAGCAGACCAGCACTACGTGGTTCGGATACCACGTAAAGCTGTAGGTCCCTTAGTTGCCCTGGCTGTTGGGCTATTAATAAATTGCCCTTTCTGAGGAACAGTTGAACTCAGTTAGTAACCAGACTACACTCATCCACACTCATCCTACACTCATATAACCATTCATATTCACCTTAAAATACCAACAACGTGTCGGCGTCTCATATGTAAGAATATTTCAGTCAACTCATCGTAAGTTAACAAATAAAAAGTTATGTATGGCTATCAGCATTTTGTAACAATGAAAGTGAATAACAATAATTAAGTTGTTTTCCATTATTTTATACATTCTTCTTTTTGCTTGTGAAATATATTATTTTAACTGTAACATTACATTTTGATAATTTTGACCAGTTACTCTCCAACAACAACAGCAAAGTACAAAACTATTGGCATTTAATGAATTTAATACAAAAACTTCAACTTTCTTTATTACTAGCTTTTTGTATGTTTTTAATAAATTATTTAATTACATAAATATGTTAAGTGCTAAACAAATTTATTAAGCCCTAAAATTGTATTTAAAAATAATTATGATTTATTGTGCTTTAGGCCTATTGCATTTTTGAATCCCTTCATCTTCCATTCCTTATATTATTTTTAATTGACCTTCTTACTTTGATATAAAGTTAATTTGTAAAATTTATTGCATACATATAAGATAAGCTAGCTAACATCTATACGATTAACAAATTTATGTTTTAAATTATCTTTCTTTGTATTAGCAAGATACGGTACCTGTAACAAAAGGTATTGTTACTCACCATTTATAAAACTTAACACCATAAATTCTTTATGTGTGCACCAAATCGAGGTGTATCGAATTGAAATTCTTTGAAACACAATGTTTCATCGAATAAAAAAAAAAATGTGCTGCATCGCACACCCCTATCAGTTTTAGTGGATTTCATGGCGGAAAGTTTCTTTCTCATTAAGCTTAGGTTTATCTGGCAATGAAATATTGACACTGCCTGTGTTCTTCTGTGGCAAATTATTCCTCCAGCCATATTTCAAAATGCAGGTAACTTTCACTGTTCCAGTGTCATTACAAATGCTCTGATTTCCATGACAGAATACATAAATTAATTTATGATGCTTTTTAAACTGTCCATATCATGTAGCTATAGTCATAGAAGATTGGTTAAAAGGCACTAGGCCAGGAATTAGTAGAAGATGAGAGACGGGCATCAGAACATAAGAAAACAAGTTCACTGCAGTTTTAAACAAATACAGGAATTATATATTTTTAACAATGTTGTAATGGCCTTTTTTCTTTACTCACTGCTTCCGGCCAGAAACTGTAAGTAGGTGTCATTGCAGCTCTACCAGTGAGGTAGGATGCCAGGAGAAGACTCACTTAACTTGAAATGATGTCTTTAAAAAAACGTCTTTATTTTCAGGCGAAGTTAGGACTTATCAGTCCTTTCTTCTACTTAACCTGATATTATATGTACACAATTCAATATACTGTATAAAAAACTTATCTAAGTAAAACAAAAGAAAACTATAATATAAATAAATTGACATTATAATAAATATACTACCCTAATTGAATAGGAATGATGTCAGTAATAATTAATCAATTAATTCATAACTGTAATTTAAAAAAATAAAAGCAAATAAATTATAGATAAATTTAAAACAGGTCCAAATATTTTATATTTCCTAACACACACATACCTACTTCACCACAGAGAATTAATATTCATCTCTGTGATAACATTTACTCTCCCACTCCCTCAATTGCACGTATACACAAACACACACGCATCATCCATGCCACTCCCCACATGAGCACCAGCCACAGCCACCAAAACTCACAACCCACCCGAGCCCCGCAGCAGATGGGACTCCAACTCCACCCTGAACTGAGCACGATCCTCGATGTTTCTTACATAATCAGGAAGAGAGTTCCATAACTGACACGCAGAAACGATAAATGATTTATTGAAAATAGATGACTGGTGAATTGGAATGCAAAGAAGTGAGGCACCCTTCTTGTTTCACGGGCACTCAGATTAGAAAAGAAAGTGAAATTATCAGATAAATATTTAGGTGACTTAGTGCGTAAAATTGTGTGATGAAGTGAAAGAATGTGGAACTGGAATAAGTGATGAAGTTTCAAAAGGGATAACTGCTCATAAAAAGGGGTAACATGGTCTCTTCTCCGGAGGTTAAAGATGAATCTTATACAGTAATTTTGCGCACGTTGGAGTTTTTCTAACAGCTCGGCAGTCATATCACAAGTTACTACGTCACAGTAATTAAAGTGGGTAAGTACCAGAGTCTTTACCAGCATCACTTTAACGTTAAGTGGTAAATACAATGCAAAACGTTTCAAACTGTGAATGCCGGCAAACACTCTTCTACAGGTTTGAGTAACTTTTTTAGTCCATCCCAATGTACAAGTCACAGTCAATCCCAGGTTCCTGACCCTTTCACAATAGTCAATGGATTTATTGTTAAGTATAAGTTTAGGGACATTATTTAAGTTAAGTCTAGTCAGAAGTCTGCAGTTCCCAACAAAAATTGATTGAGTCTTGTTTTCATTCAATTGTAAACCATAACAATGGGCCCAGGAACCTATGGCAATAATATAAGAGTTTATTAGGTTTAAAGTTCTGTCAACATCACTCACAAAGAAATTCAAGTAATTTTGTAGATCGTCAGCATATAAAGATAGTTACAGTGGCGTATCACAGTTGTTATGTCGTTGATGTACAATGAGAAGAGTAGGGGTCCAAGAACGGATCCCTGGGGGACCCCTCGGGTGACAGATCTCCAACACGAATCCTTGTCGTTGGCTCTCACACACTGTTGACGATTAGATAGGTACGATTTTACCCAGTTGACACAGCCAGTGGAAAACCCACCTGTATGAAGTTTAATATGAAAAAGGAGAGGATGAAAGACACAAAGGCCTTAGAAAAATCGAACAGGGTCAGAAGTGTTAACTGTTTTCTATCCATACAGTATCGTCGGTGCTTTTTATGAGAGCAGTTGTTTTGCTATGTTGAGACCTAAAACCAGATTGTGAGCTGGACAGAAGATTATTTCTATGAATGAAAGATGAGAGCTGCAAGTAAACGACCCTTTCAAGACACTTAGATGGTGCAGAAAGAATGCTGATTGGTCTAAAATCAGATGGTGTTTTAGGAGATGAAATTTTAGGAAGTGGTCTCACAAGAGCATGTTTCCAAGCATCGGGGAAAACAGATGACGTAAGACATTTATTAAATATTAAAACAATAATTGGGAGCGTAACAGGAAGATTATCTTTCAAAAACTTGATAGGGACGTTATCAGCTCCAACAACGTTACTTGTCGTTATTCTGATAGCCTTCAACACATCAGCCTCAGTCACAGGTCTAAATGAGAAAAGATCCTGATCACCCGCACAGGCACAGGCCAAAGGACACTGCACCTGTGCTAGGTAATCTCTTGCTCCAGATTGATCTACAGGAATGTTAACAAAGAAATCATTAATGAAATTTAGATCCACTATGATAGGGTGAACGATATTGGGGTTGTCAATCCCCAGCTCCTTTACTTTGGTGAACAATTTTCTGGAGGACTGTTTAGAGTTAAAAAATGTACGAAAATAATATCTGACTTTGGCATTTCTTATTTGCTGTTTCGTATGGTTTCTTAATCGTTTATATGAATTCGTCTGAGGGTAATTTTGAAAGTTTAGCTTTACAAAAAGAAGCATCTCTTAATTTCTGAAGCTGGCGAATATGATTTGTCAGCCAAGGGGCAGGTCTCCTGGTGACTCGTTTAGTGATTAAAGGAGCATATTGTCAAAAAGATCAATGATTTGACTATTAAATCTGTCGACCATGGTGCAACATCAGGAGCAGTAGTGACATCATTCCAGTCTAATGATTGAGCATAAAAAAGAAGAGTTTCTAAGTTTAAATTTCTATAATTTCTGTATTTGACATATTTGGGCTGACACTTATGAGACTGAAGTTTGTAGTCACAGAAGACAAGATCGTGTTTGGAAAGATCAGGATCAGGGGATTGTCCATGGTGCGCAACATAGGTGGGATCACTGATGGCTGGTGCGCAACATAGGTGGGATCACTGATGGCTATGATGTTGAGCCAAGTATCAGATGTTGCAGTATGGTGGGTGGACTGCATAGGTAGTATAGTCATGTTGCATGAGTCGAACAGTATGTAAAAAAGTCTTTTTTGGTAGTTGGTCCAGTAAGATCCACGTTGAAGTCACCCATGACTATGACATGGCTGTAACGAACCATCAGATCAAGAAGTGCACGTTCAAAATCAGCAAGAAACCCTAGGTTGGGTACCCGGTAACAAACACCCAATAAGACATGTATTCCTTTTATGCTGACATCTAGGAATAAAAACTCAGGCCGACCCTCTAATGATGTATCGGATGAATGAATTAATTTACAAGGTAGATGAGACCTCACAAAAACGGCAACACTACCACCACCCTTGTGAAGGCTCATTCCTGAATATTCGATAACCAGAGAGTTCATCACTTTTATCACTGTGAGAAGGTTTAAGCCAGGTCTCGGACAATAATATAAAGTCAAAATTAAGTGAATCGAAAATTAATCTAAATTCATCAATATGGCAAAAAAGAGATTGGGCGTTCACATGGGCTGCCTTAACAGTATTTGGAAATGGTGAAAGAGTTTGGCAGAGAAACTGTGATAGTGGGTGCAAGGATGATAAGGCGTGCTGGCCCAGGGCGGCATTATCAGTCATCATGGTGGACGAGTAGCAGCGAGAGCAGACGAGCAGAGCCCCGGTCGCCGCAACAATCTGGGGAGACCATTCATTCCACCTGACTCAAAACAATCACACTCACAACCATACCTACTAAACAAACAGCCACACAAAGTAAACATACAGTAATTACCAATAAGCATATACTCATGTTCTATACACACATTGCGTTCGGCTCAAAAATATAAGAATCTAACTCGTTGCTATTCAGTTTCAAAAAATAGTGTTTAAAACAATGAAAATTAATGATTAGTGTTAATATAAATAATAAACTAGACCAACAAATAATAATAGTAATAATCTTATTAAATAAATTACAATGAAAACAAGACATTATTAGAAATAAATTTCCTTATAAACAGTTAATATAAATAATAAACTGGATAACCAAATAATAGTAATGGTCTTAAAAATTAAATTCAGTGATAAAAGAGAAAAACATTTTTTCATTTCTTCTTCTTTATCACTAGAAACAAATTTCCTTCTGGAAAAGAAAATATTATATTAAATTGTAACAAAATTATTGTAAAATACAAATAAAAATCTACTCTTGCAGGTGATATAATGTCTAAAAAGTGATAATAAAATGAAAAGTATTTGTAAAAAATCTGACTAACAAAACAGGCATATTATACTATATTTTAAATGCATTTACTTTAAGAACATAATGAAACTTAAAACAATTATAATGATAAAAAATAAAATTTGTGTAAACATAAATATTAATAGGAATAATAATTGGTCAACTATACCACACTGCAATTTTATTTTTACATATTTAAATTGAAGTAATATTATTAAAAAATAAAATAATAATAGTAAAATAAAATAATAATAATAGTAAACAATCTTACTGCTCTGTTTACTACAACAGTAACTTCTTCATCTATTCAGATAAGATAGGTTTAAGTATTACAATGGTCATGGACGATTTTATGATTGTGTAGTAACGTTTTCGGCATTAGTGTGGAAGGGAAAATGAGGATTGTGACCGTCAGTTAGTTTTTCTTATGGGCTATGATGTGATACCACAAACCCACATGGTGTCTAAACAGCATAGCGTTCAGTCTAATCCAGTCAAGCTAGGGAATGCTCTTAGCTTCTTAACTATGTTGCCTAATCAGTTATTTGAAGTCCTGTTAAGTTAATAGCCTTCCTCTTGGAACTTACTATCATAATTGGTTCCCTAAAGATTGGGTTTCAGTGTCTGACTTGGACAGAATAGAAATGTTCAGTAATTATGCCTTTGTATCTTAATTCATGTAGTGAATAATTAATCGTTTAAGCTGTGTCACAGTCTTTGCACTGAATGGTCTTAGACTAGCTGGGTATGTGTCTTTTTACCACAGCACCTCGCAAACTGTCTGATTATATTACATTTAGAGTGATGTGAAATGGGATTTTTTACAATTGAAGCACTATGGAAATTGTTTGTATTATTAAATTATATATAACTGTAACAACAATTTTTTGTCATTTCCTCAAGGACAGCTATTTTAATTTTTTCACAATATATTTTGGCAAAATTATAAAAATAAATTATTTTGATAATTTTTAGTTTTTTACTATAGATAATTGTATGTATAAGAATAAACTTATATGTACACCTGTTAAAAAACAATTGTTAGATTTTGAAATTACTAATACAGCCTACTGTTCAAAACCAGTGTAAATTTGTGTTTAAGTGGGAAAATAACTAATACATGTTTTAAATGTGGAGCGTAAATCGCTGCCAAAAAGACAGTCCCACTAAATTAAAAAGTTGTGTCTAAGGAAGAGGTATGTTTTACTGTAAACAAGGAAACAAGTGGAAAAATCAGTGTAACCATGAAACAAATTGGTTAACGAATAGTCAAATACCGGTAAAAAAAAATAAGCTACACCGGTAAAAAAATGTAAATTTTATTCTAGACAGAAGAACCTAGCATGTTCTTCCATTGAAAAGTATGTAATGGATTACAGGATTCTCCCCTTTCATCCAATTAAGTAAGTTCCCTGCACAGATCAGTAGTCTATGGGAAATTGCCAGTGTGGGGGCTCAGTGGATAAGGCTTCTGACTGCGGAGGGCAAGGTTCAAGGTTTGAATCCCCACTGAGCTAGCGGTTGGTACTTCACTCATTGAAAGTTCACGCACAGGCGTAGGTCCATGTGAACTTGTGATTGAAGTTAATAAAAAACAAAAATGGGTAGAGTGAGTTCAAAAAAAGATTTGCCTCTCCTTAAAAACAAGAGAGAGCATTGTATGGTCTCAGAGAATCCCCTCAATGTTTGAATTATTGTTTTAGCAAATGTGTTGAAAAGACTAGCTCAACATTTGTTATGCACGAGGTTTGATTGTATGTATGCGAGGGCGTGTCAGTCATAACACCATCGGTCAATACCTTTGTAGGCCGGTGGGTAAGTCCTAAGTCAGGTAAGTGGGCTCTAAGTCAATAGGATGGGGGACTATAGCCCTTTTTATTAACACTGCTGTATGAGTTAGGTGGGTGGGAGGACCAACACCACTGTACAGGTATAGGTGGGTGGGAGGGAGTTGTGAAGTAATTATCCGGTCAAGCAGTCAAACCATACTTTCTCCTTATAGATCCACAGTGTCTGGATTGCCCCAGGATTTTGTTCTTGGCCCTGCTCTATTTCTGATGTACATTAACACGTTCACTGCTATAGTAAAAACACTCTAACCGACCCGGGAAACTAAGTACTATAAAATTTAATTTTGCTTTTCATAAGGTATAGATAGACAGCCCAAAAACAGCAAAACGAAGTTGTTTGTAGCATGGGAAAAAGTTGTTTATGACGTCAAAAGTTGTGGTCTGGATACGGTCCATCAGCCCCTTGGGATGCTGGAAAACCAATCAATAGGTGAGCCATCACCAGGTATGGCCACCAATAGCTTATTGTCCTTCAAAAAGTCTAGAGTCTAGCAGTGTTGTTACACCAAATAAGGTTCAAAACTTCATCATAATCATCACTTTTGTCACTTTCGGTGTCGGAATCTTCACTTGTAATAATGTCGTCACTCAAGTCAAGGTCATCAACAGTGTTGTCAGCCATGTTTCAACAATAAAAATTATACTGAATACTACAATAATATACACTAAACACTTATTTACATAAAGAACAAACTTATTTACATGAAGAAATCACTAAATTACATCAATAATTGTAAAACTCCGCTCGAAAAAAACGATAGATAAAAACGGAAAACGCAAAAATATAGAACGGTTCACATTTGTATAGTGGCCGATGTAAGGTCTACCTCGCGCAAGAGCTGAGCTCACACTGACTGCATAGCAACAACAGTGTAGAGTGGTATGGGCCCGGTCCACGCGCCACCAGCGCCCGGCCGGCGGTGGATCGTATACGGTCCACCCGCACTAAACGTGTTAATGATCTTCCAAAAATATCACCTGATCTCAATATTGTTATGTTTGCTGATGATTGCTCTCTTCTTGTTTTTGATAAGTCTCCAAACGCTGTTCTTTCTACTGGAAAAGTAAAAGCACATTTCCGTGATAAATGTTATTACAATTTAAGTGACTTGTTGTGAGTGTCACTCTTATATTAATTTAGCACTACATTTTAGTGTTAACCACTGACGTGTTTATAACTGATTTATGTATGTTTAAACAAATAAAGATGAATTATGAATTATATAATACAAGAATGAGAAATAAGTTATTTGAATTATTGTTGAACTCAAAAGATCTAATTCTTTATCAATTAATTATTATTATTTTTATTTTATTTTTGTACTAGCCACAATTAATGGAAACTGATTAGTCTTATTCCTAATTTTTGTACTAAGTTTAGTGTATATTGTTAAATATTTGCTGAAATAAGTCATTATTTTACATTGCTCTGATCTTCAACCCAACTGGACACAAAAACTAAAAGAACGAGTACACTTGATCTAGTCATACTTATTTACAAAACCTCATTAGAAGATTACATTTAGAATTATAATCATATTTAAATAAAACTAACGATAGTAAAATCCTTACTTAGAAAAAAAGAAACCAAAATGTAAATAGGAAATATTTGCCAAAAAGAGAAATATAAAATAAGTTATTTTAACAATTAACCATCTTTAAACTAGTTAAAATAGTACCAATATACTGTACAGACTTTTATAAAGTCAATATTTTTTGTAGGTTTGTAACAACAGAAGAGAAGAAACTTCAAGGAGCAAAACGAGACAATGACATTTTACTTCAGCGGCGGAAAGAAGGAGGACTAACAGTTCCCTACAGAGTAATAGACAATCCCCAGAAACTAACGCTAGGTGACTGGGACAGAGTGGTTGCAGTGTTTGTGATGGGTCCCGCCTGGCAGTTCAAAGGCTGGCCCTGGGATGGAAATCCCGTCGAGATATTTTCTAAAAGTAAGTAGAATAATTTAACATTTTGAAACGTTGCTCTACAGGACTATAGTTTTTGTATTTAGATGTGATGGTTTCATAGGTATTTGTAGAAACAAAGCCTTTAATGGTATTTTTTTGGTTGGTGATAAAGAAATAAGTTTGAGTTGCAAGCACTTGTAACATGATGATTTCTGATATTTCAGAAGAACAATGAATGATAAATGATAATTTTAATTGTAAAAATGTTACTAATTCATTCATTATGTAGAACTTACTGGTTTAGTACTTATATTACGCTTGAAATTTATTGGATTGAATTTTGAATGGTGGAAGGTTTTTGTCTGGCCACTCAAATTTTAATGCTCAAGTTTCAGTATTAGAATATGTGTATATGAATTTTGAATAATCAGCGCTTATAATAAATGTATTGAATTTATAAGGGATGTTAAATTAAGATTTTAGTTTAAGAGATATGTGACAATATAAACTTGTTGTAATGACGTTAAAGTGTAAAATATTCAAAGTACTTGCTAGTTGTTCTATAGTGCAATCTATGTAAGCTAGAAATTGAGGTACCAGAATTAATGAGGCAACAACATGGATAAAATAGTTATAATTGGGCCGGTTTGAAAGCGACCTGCGTGAAATATGCGTGAAAGCGACCGGTATGAAATGACTCCAGCAGCAGAGGGGAAGTGTTCCACCACTCCGACTTGAGTTGGTGTGAGGGGCAGTGTTGGGAGTGTGGACAAAAGACACATCCAGCAGGTGAAGTTGAGGTAGGTTATAATGTGCTTAGCACCTTGTAAAGGGATGTTAAATTAAGATTTTAGTTTAAGAGATATGTGATAATATAAACTTGGTGTAATGATGTTAAAAGTGTAAAATATTCGAAGTACTTGCTAGTTGTTCTATAGTCAGTTCTACGTCAGCTAGGAATTGAGGTACCAGAATTAATGAGGCAACAACATGGATAAAATAGTTATAATTGGGCCGGTTTGAAAGTGACCTGCGTGAAATATGCGTGAAAGCGACCGGTATGAAATGGCTCCAGCAGCAGAGGGGAAGTGTTCCACCACTGTGTCTTTAGTTGGTGTGAGGGGCAGTGTTGGGAGTGTGGACAACAGACACATCCAGCTGGTGAAGTTGACGTAGGTTACGATGTGCTTAGCACTTCATCTCCTCTGCTCCCTTTGTTTGTAGGTTATGTTAAAGGTATTAGAGAAAATTGCTTGTATTATAAAATTCGATATAACATAACCATATTCTTGTGTATTGTAATTTTTGTAGTTATTATAAATCATGTTGAAATTGAATATTACGTTCTTGCTCGATCTATCACGAATTATACAGTAAACAAAGCACACTTTTAAAAATTGCATACAAAGTAATATGTAAATAAAACATTAATGAACGTAGTGATAAATATTATTTCAGTTTGAAGGTAGGTTACTAAACATTTTAATCACATTATACTGTAAGTATTTCAAATAATATATTTATTTAAAACACAATAATATTGCAAATCAAATTGTAATTTAATCTCAATATAAATTGGTAATGACAACGAACTGACTATACCAGCTATCCTATCTCTGGTCTATTTCCCTCTATGTCATGTTCCAACTGTACTAGATTCCAGTTCCCTCCACGTTCCTCACCCACCAATGGTCACCTAGCATGATGATATAATGATGATGATATAATAGGTGGAGCTTCCCACTGCTTTCATGACAACGAAATGTTAAAGTGGCACGTCGGTTCAGTGGTGGGAGAAGATTTATGTTCCTTTTCACTTCAATGACTAGCTTTGTCTCCTACAAGTTCTCTAATAAGGTTGCAATCAAAGCGGCCGAACTGTAGTCACATCTCTATACAGGGTGTCAATTAAGTCTGGAACCCCTTTTTTAACTTTTAAACCACAACAGAGAAAACATGAAAGTTCACGCACCATTACTGGTGACAGTAACCTATTTTCTGTTCTGTTACCAATTACATGATGCCTGTGGGGGACGGCCCACAAGGAGTAAGAAAAAAATATTTAATAGGAGCCTATGTCAAATTGTACATTAATTGAAAGGTCTTAGTTTACTGAAAACAATGCTGCAAACTGGACTTCAAAAGGATAAAGAAATTGCTATTTCAATTTTAAAACTATTTCAAACTGTAAAACATTAAGTGTTACAAGTTAAACAATGTTTAATTACCTGAGATCAAAGTAAGTGTTCAAAATTGCTTCCTCCCGTTGTCTGACAATGAGTTAATTTAAATCAGGAAGAATTCATCAATAACACTACCAAAAACATAACTACCTTTAGGAAGTGAAAGAGGGCTCTTTTGGTTTTCCACGAATTGGACTTTGAATCCAACGGCTGTTATCTTTCTTTTGTAAGTAGTTGCACTGAAGCTTTCAGCTGGTTTTGTTATGTACATGGAAGAAGTTTTTCATTCAGCTTCAAGTTTAAAAATAGTATAATTTTGATTTTGTTATTTACCGTTATGTCACTTAGTGTATGTGAAAGAATAACACTGCTAATGATGTGTGGATGGGGAGATAATGTACGATCATATGTTGCAGTAACACATTTATTTAATGATAGTTTTCCTGACAGAAATCCTATCTCCAAGTCAACAGTAGTTAAAACCGTAGCTCGTTTTGAAGACAATAGACAATATACTTTATTTACGTATTCATAGAGAACAGTATTAGCGTCAAGAGATAGCTAAAATAAAAATTGTAGTCATAGATACATTATGTAGTCAGGATATTGATCATAACATGTTTAAATTGTAAAATTCTTGCATGGAGTAGAGTGGCTGGTTGCAAAGCCATTTGTACAGTGCTAACTTGAGCTCCTTTCCATTCTTGGTCTGCAGTTCAGCTGGTAGGTGGTTGTATAATTTTCTGCCAATGTATGATGTTTTTTTTTTTTCTCATAGAGGGTCATATGGTGTACAGGCAGGTCAAGCATTGTTGTGTTTCTAATATTGTACTGGTGATCTTCATTCCGCCTTGGAAAGCCCTCCTTTACTGCATGCATTACTGCTTCCTTGACATACAGTGCCACTATAGTCAGAATTTTAAGAGTCTTAAACGCCTCTCTGCAGCTATCGAGTCTCTGTAATCCTGCTAGAGTTCTAATTGCCTTTTTCTGAAGTTTAAGGATCCTCTGTAAGTTAGTTGCAGAAGTTCCACATCAGTCCATATCGGATATGTGACTCAAATAGTGCATATTAGGCTGTTATTGTTGTTCGGTCATCTGTTGTCTCTTTAAGTCGTCTTATGGCAAAAATACTGCTACTTAGTTTCGTACAGAGGTTATCTATGTGGGGTGCCCAGGTGAGGTTTTTGTCAAGGGTAATGCCTAGAAATGTTGCCTTTTCACACATTTCAACATCTGGTAGGTGTGGGACTTCATTAAATTTCCTTCCAAAAGCTATTTGGGAAGCCTTATTCATATTGACTGACAGATCGTTGTTGTGGCAGTATTGATATGCTATATTTAGACATATGTACGATTTTATTTCCAATGCATCACTTGTTGGTTCTCTGAGTACTAACGTTGTGTTGTCTGCATACATCAGTGTAAGGTAGTCATCTCCAATCTGTTAAGGTAGATCATTTATAAAAAGAATGAACAATGCTGGACCCATGACAGATCCTTGAGGAACTCCTCGAGTCACCGGTTGGAGACTGGATCTTGCTTCCTTGATTACTCCGTTTTCTAAATGCCTTAGTTCAACTAGCTGACTTCGTCCTTCCAAGTAACTTTGAAACAACTTCTTAGCTGTGCCAACAATATCAAAAGTTTCTAGTTTTTGAATTATAAGCTTGTGTTCCAGGCAGTCTAGAAGCTTGGCTTTGGAAAAGTCTAGAAAAATACCTGTTATAAGGTTCTTGTCTTCAAGGCCGTCAATTAATGCTTCAACCATTTGAATCAGTGCTGTATTAGTTGATTTCCCTTTTGTGAACCCATGTTGGACATTATGTAATAGGTTGTGTGTTGTACAATGGTTCAGAATTCTTTTTAAAACAACTCTTTCGATTAACTTTGAAAATGTGGGTATGAGAGAGATGGGCCTGTAATTACTTGCTTGTAAGGTGTTTCCGTTCTTGAATTTAGGGTAAACTTTTGTTATTTTTAGTGGTGAGAGAAATATCCATTTCTGAGTGATTTATTGATTATATGTACGAGTGGAGGAACTCATTCATTACAGCAGAATTTAATAGCCTTTGTTGTTATTTCATCAATTCCTGACGATTTTTTTGTTTTTAGTTTGCTAATAATTGCCACCAGTTCTTCTTTGTGTATTCATAGTTTACCAGTTGTTGTAGCGGTCTAGTTGGTCATTGTAGTGGCCTTTTCATATGTTTCTGGTTTTGCAATGTTTTTCTGCAATGCTTGTGAAGTGTACGTTTAGATGCTCCGCAACTTCAGAGGCATTGTCTATATGGAGTCCATTGATCTGTAGAGTTATTTCGTTTGTAGGAGATATTTTTTTGGACCATACTGTGTTGATTGTATTCCAGATCGCTTTTTATTTATTTTCTGCATCGTTGATGTATTCGGCATTAGCTTCCTTCCGTATGAGTTTCAGATGAAGGTCATAGTTCTTTTTGTTCTGAGCAGCAGCCTTTTTATCATTTGCATTACCAGTCCGCTCAAACTTTTCAGCAGCTCTTAAGTATTCATCCTTGAGCCTTTTTGCTTCAGGGTCTAAATTAAATTGTTGTTTTGGCTTTCTTAGTATTTTGTTTCTCCTAGGGGGCAAGCCGAGTTCAGTGCTACTCTTATGATGTTGTTAAAAATTTTGAAGGCTTCCTCAACATTATGGGTTTCATAAACATGACTCCAGTTCTCATGTGACAGAGTATGTTTAAGGTTCTGCAGGTTCTTCCTTCCGAAGTTTCGGCTAATTTGGACTGGTAAGTTAAATTTTGTATTGCAATTAATTGTACAAATTTGTGCTGTGTGATCAGAGAGCCTGGTATTAATAACTTCTGTACTGAGTTTGTCCAGACTTACGAGGCATGTTTTTAAAGTAAGTACCGTTTTTAAATTACGCCACCGCAGCGCTGCGGTCGCCGTTTAGCGCATGCGCGCCGTGTAGCTACATCTGTTGGGAAGCCATAGACGCCATTACGGAACCATCCGATCGAGTCTACATATGTTTGCGTGATTTTAAAATGACTCCACCTATTGAGAATCCCGCCGACTGTAAAGTGCGTGCTGTAATACGGTTTCTCTGTGTTCAAGGCTTCAAAGCAGTTGACATTCATCACCAAATCAGTGAAGTGTATGGTGAAAACATTATGAGTGATGGAATGTTTCGGAAAGATGGCCGTACAAACTTTCATGATTAGGAACGGTAATGACTTCAGATCATCGGTAATGACTGAAGGTCGCCCACTTCGTTCCTCATCATGAAAGTTTGTACGGCCATCTTTAAAGGCCCTAACCCATTTCCGAACCATTCCATCACTCATAATGTTTTCACCATACACTTCACTGATTTGGTGATGAATGTCAACTGCTTTGAAGCCTTGAACACAGAGAAACCGTATTACAGCACGCACTTTACAGTCGGCGGGATTCTCAATAGGTGGAGTCATTTTAAAATCACGCAAACAGATGTAGACTCGATCGGATGGTTCCGTAATGGCGTCTATGGCTTCCCAACAGATGTGGCTACACGGCGCGCATGCGCTAAACGGCGACCGCAGCGTTGCGGTGGCGTAATTTAAAAACGGTACTTACTTTAAAAACACGCCTCGTACATTGGTGCATATCCAATCAATGGATGATTCTGTATGGTGTGTGATTCTTGTAGCAGGTATCTGAAGTCTAACTATGTTGTGAGAAGCCAGAGTTTCGTTTAAAAGTGTAGATCTTCTGTCAGGATTCAGTATATCAACATTTATATCTCCCATTACAATTAACGGTGTGTTTTTTATTTTTGATTCCAATATTAATTCAGAGATTAAATTAAGTGCTTCATCGAAATTTCCTTCAGGCGACCTATATGTCCCCAATATGTACAGGTTGGATTTCTTTATCTTTATTTTTACGAGGGCAGCCTCAAAAGTAAAATCTTCACAGAAACGTCAGACGTCAATATTTTCTGTATAATGCTCAAAGCTTTGTTTTACATAGATTGCCACACCTCCCTTTCTATGTGCAGATCTACAGTAATAAGCTCTAAGGGTGAAGCCAGGAAGCATAATTGTATTCATTATTAAGTTTGTTTTTAGGCCGTGTTCACTAAGTATAACTACATCTGGGTTAGTTTCTTCAACAACATGCCTAAGTCTGTTTACTTTGTTACTGACCTCTTCTGTATTTTGGTGAAGAATTATTAATTTTTTGTTACTATAGTTTTGTCTAGTTCCTTTTTTGATTAGTGGTTCTCTAAAAAATGAGTTTTCAAGTTTGTTTTCTTGTAGAGAATCAGTTGATTTTTGTAGGTCCCTGTAGGATTCTATGTATTTGTTGTAGAAGTCTTCTATCGTTACATCAGGAGGTCGTGGTATTGCTGTAATCGGAGGAATTTTCCTATTGATTATCATCAACCTGTTTTCTTTGTTTGTAAGTTTTTCTGAATGGTCGTGGTGCATTGTCTCTGTTTTAGTGGGAGTGTTTGGTTTATGTGCTACTCTCTGGCTATTTTTACTGGTTACTATGTTATTGGTGTTATTTTTAGCTTTATTTTTATGTCTTGCCATTTGTAAAGATACACTGTGGATGTTCTTATTGTTTTCAGTGGCTTTATTATTCCCTTGTACATTGTAACCTTTCTTGAGTGTCTGATTTAGGCAGGGAGGAGTGGGATTGTATTGTTTATCTTGAAGCTTGATTTTAGGTTCCTTTCTCTCAAAGTTCTGCTGCAGTGTATTTATGGTAAGCTCCATTTTTACCTGTTTCAACTTGATCTCTATTAGTTCAGCTAGAAGGAAGCGGCAGTGGCCCGACACAATTTGGTCACACACCTCTGTCTGCGCTGCCTTGTCTGTGTGTGCAATTGTGCTTTCTTTGTTGTTCTCAGGTTCTCTATGTAGTTTTTGTTTCAAATAATTGATTTTTTGTTGCATTTGTTGGATGACATTTTCACATTTTTTATATTTTCTTCTTTTTCTCTATCGAGTTCTTCAAAAATACTTTCCAAATTGATGCGTTTCTGTTTTTTGTGTTCTAATTATTTTTCAATTTTATTTATTTTTTCCACTAAAAGATTGTTTCACTTCAGAAGGGAATCATTTTCGTTTTTTAGATTTTCTATTTTTCCTTCATTAACTATTTCCTATTCATTATTAATTTTAGTTATTTGGGAGGCTAGCTTTGAATTCTTGAGTATCATGTCTTGTAAGTCATGCTTTAGCTTATTATTTTCCGCAAGGAGCATACTGCCAACCTCTGCAGCAAGGTTAATAGACGATTCCAGGTCACTTTCATCACTGTTAAAGTTTATTACTTTGGTATGTACCTCATCTGAGATGGTGTTTTGATAAGGTTCAGCTGTAGGTCACAAGACCATGTATTTATTTCATTGTTAGTTAGACTTTTAGATTGTTTAAAGGACTATGATAGGCATTTTGAGTGAAACCATTTTTTACAAGAACTGGTACATTGTGTGCCTTGATATTTAACTCCAATCTTACAAGTTCCACATGGAAATTTAGACATTTTAATATGATTAATATTTAATCCAAGATTTAAAGTTGAGTGATAGCAGTTTTTGAGCTGGATTTGACTGATTCTTATTGTCCAAGACAAAGAATTTAATGAAATCAGTTTTTTGAGCTTGGTTTGGCTTATTCCTATTGTCCAAAATATAAAATTGAATGCAATCAGTTTTTTAAAAATAAATGGTTGAGATAATACTTTTTTTTAAGTCTGGTTTGACTGTTTCCAGTTATTGTAAAATAAAAAGTAGATAAAACAGTTTTTATTGTCAGGAATAGACTGCAGCGTTAAGGATCATGTCAGAACTGGACAACCAACAACAGTGACAGATGAACTCACATCATTAGATGTCCTTCAATCTTTTGTCCAAAATCCCACTAAATCAGAATAGTAACACTAGGACATGGAATGTTTCAGAAGTCTGAAACAGAAAAGTTAAAAAAAAATCAGGTATTAAGGCGTATTGAGTATATATGGTTCAGGAACTCAACAAAAACGACTTTGATCGGTGGCTTGAATTTTGTGAAGGTGATGTTATGGATAGAATTAACCAAAACCAAATACTTCTGAACGATATTTTATTTTCAGATGAGGCAAAATTTATGCTAAATGGCACTGTTAACAGGCATAACTGTCGGTATTGGGAAAACAGCAACCCACACCGGAAAGATGAGACTTATACACAGCACCCACAAAAATTTAATGTTTAAGCAGTTATTTTTAGAAACAAAATTGTAGGCCCATTTTTTATTAATGGTAATTTAAATGCTGTCTTGTACCTGGAAATGCTCCATAATGAGATAATTCCTGCCCTACAAGCTAGAAATGGCCCACAATTCCAAACAATTTATTTCCAACAAGATGGAGCACCACCACACTATGGCGTTGATGTTAGACAATACTTGGATACAATATTCTCTCAAAGGTGTATAGGAAAACACGGTGCAATAGAGTAGCGTGCTCATTCCCTCTATTTATCTCCACCTGATTTTTTTCTTTTATCGTACTAAGCTTCGAGATTATCGTACTAAAATACTAAGATATGAGTTGACGCACCTCATATCTGAAGAAGCTCAAGATATTCCTCATGACTACCTTTAAAATGCAGCGGTAAGCTTTTACAACCATCTGGGACATTTTCAGAAAATGAGAGGAGGAAATTTTGAACACAGTGTGATCTCGGGTAATTAAGTGTTGCATTGTTTGACTTGTAACACTTAATGTTTTACAGTTTGGAATAGTTTTAAAATTCAAACAGCAATTTCTTGCGACTGGATCAACCTTTTGAAGTCATGGTTTTCAGTAAACTAAGACCTTTCAGTTGATGTACAACTTGACATAGGCTCCCATTAAAGATTTTGTTTTGAGTCCTTGTGGGTTTCAATTGATGTAAACTTGACATAGGCTCCCATTAAAGATTTAGTTCATAGGCTCCCATTAAAGATTTAGTTCTGACTTCTTGTGGCCCATCCCCCAAAGATGTCATGCGGTCAGTAATAGAACAGAAATGTAGGATATTATCACCAGTAATGGTGTGTGAACTTTCATGTTTTTCTCTGTTGTGGTTTAAAAGATAAAAAGGAGGTTCCAAATTAATTGTCACCTTGTATATTTGCTGGATTGGGATCACTCACTCACTGACTGACATAAATGTTGAGGCACTTCCCGGCGTCCTACCCCCATAAAGTGTATACTTGAATTGAAGCTCTCTGTCTGAAATCTCCAGGAAAATTCACAAAATTTGACTTTTTTCACTCATATAAAAGATGGCGGGCATTTTTTATCCCAAAACTGCCTTAATGTTTTTTTTAAGTAGTTTTTATAATCTAACTTAAGAAAAGGCTTGAGTAACATTTTCAAACCTTCTCAGTTTTACACTTGTTACAAACGTGCACCTTATGTATGAATTTCAGCTTAAAAATTTGGAGTATCGTAGCCCAAAAACTGAAATTTTTGAAAAAGTAAAATTATTTAATACTGATGTTATCAACTCAATTGTTGTATTAATTTAAAGCTATTTTTCTCATACATCAAAATATACCATCATATTTTAAAAAGGGCCAATAATAAGGGGTATATGCTCCAAAAACCAAGAGAAAATCTCCGAAAACCAAAAGAGGGTAATATTAAAATAAAATGCCCAAGTAGGGTGTCAAATTATAGATATTTATCTACCAAATCACATTGTATCATTAAATGTTTGAAGAGAAACGTTTAAGGACTCTGCCCCCTGCCTCCCAAAAACAAATGTTCTTCCAAACCTAAAATTGGGTAGTGTTAAACTATTACACCCAAGTGGAGTATTAAATTAAAGGTATTCTTCTTTTAATAATTACTAATATACCATCCGATTTTAGAAAAGACTATGTATATGGGCTCCACTGCCTCAAAAACCAAAATTCGTGGTCATACTGGTTAAGAATCCTGACGAGGCCATAAACCGATCTTCCTCATGAGGTGTAATAACCAAACTCCACAAATGGGTCTGTAGCAGAGCATCTTGGCTAGGCTGTAGGCAGAGGTACCCCACGAGCCTGCAGGTTGAGTTCCACAAAGGCGCTAAAGGTTGGATCCTCGGGTGAGGCCATGGGAGGCTGATCTTCCCTCACGAGAATGGCGAGTGATAGGGTTGGTACGTGAAGTGTGCAGGGTTGTCCTCTAGTCTAAATACTATTAAGTTCGATGTGGTGACTGACACTTCTCGGCGTCCTACCCCGAAAAAGTGTATACTTGAATTGAAGCTCTCAGACTGAAACATCCAGGAAAATTCACAAAAGTTACCATCAGAAATGGTACTTTCCTCTCTCATAAACAAGATGGCAGCCTTTTTTGCCCCAAAACTGCCCCTGTGTATTTTTTTTATGGTAGAATGTTGAAACCTTCACAGTTCTACACACTTACCAAACGTGCTCCTTGTATATGAATTTCAACTTAAAAATTTTGGGTATCGGGGAGACAAAATTTAAGGGCTCTGCCCCCCCCCCTACCAAAAATATGCTTAAAAACCTGAAATTGGGTAATGTTTAACTAATACAATCGAGTGGGGTATCAAATTAAAGATATTCTCCTTTTAATTACTAATATACAATCAGATTTTAAAAGACTATGTCTATGGTCTTCAATGCCCCAAAAACCAAAATTCATGATTGTATTGCTTAAAAACTCTGGTGAGGCCGATTTTCCTCACAAGGCGATATGCCAAGATCCACAGATGGGACTGTACCAGAGTGTCTTGGTGAGGCCACAGTCTGAACTTTCCCCCACGAGGCCATAGGTCGAGTTTCATAAAGGGGCCTGTATTTAGAGCGTCTAGGCGAGGCCGAGCTGACCCACGAGGTCGCTAACCGAGTTCCACAAAGGGGCTAAAGGCAGAATCCCCAGGTGAGGCTGCAGGCCAAGCTTACCTCACGAGCATAGCGAGTGACGGGGGTGGCACAAGAAGTGTGCAGGGGTTCCCCCAGTCAAATTATACTATTGGACCTTCCTCGCAAGGAGTGAATTACATTGAAGTGAACCTATGTTGCTTTTGCTACATAGGTTGGAAAGATTCAGCTGCTGGAAATATAAGCAAGGAATGACAAATAATATCTTGTGATTGCGGAGCGGAACTCAAACTATGAATCATATAGTTAATGATTTTGGGTTAGGTTAAAGGGCGCTTGGCCAGGAATTAGTATGTTGGAGAGAAAGGACATCAGCAAACTTACCTTATTTGACAAGTCAACTAACACCAGAGTAGAGAGTTGCTCTCACTCCCCTGAAGAAAGTGCCAGTGGTACAGAAAATTTGTGAATTGTGATTCTTTTGTATTTTTTTACTACTACTCTGGTATTAGTGGACTTGTCTTCTAAGGTAAGTTTGCTGATATCCTATATCTCCAATATAATAGTTAATGATTACCCATTGTGCTCTTTTCAAGAGGAGTTAGCTGGTTTTCATATAATTGGAGAAGCGATGTTAAATGGTTGCAAACTTGGACTTTAATGGGAAGATCATTAAAACACTAACACACAAGTACTTTGAACTTTACATTTAAATGTTTAGTTCTGTTTAAGTTATTCTTGTTTTCTCACCTTTTATTTTTGTAGCTGGTATTAAAAGCCATTCGATATACTTATTATCATTGACTTCCCAGCTCTATGTAGAAGACAAGCAAGCTACTTTGGATTACTTTTTATAGGCGAAAAAGAGGATGTATAAAGGAGCATTATTTTAAGTTATTACAGTTCTCGTAAAAATTATGGGACAGTGCATAAGATAATTTATTTTAACTTAACTTGTTGGTTCATGTGTGGCTGCAGGCTCATATGATCTAACTAGCTCTGGAAACACAGCTTTGGTAGACGTTGGAGATACTGCTGTCATATCTCCTAGTGAATTTTACTGTGGTTAAGGTTAACAGCCACACTTAAGAATGTGCACTTACAAGAACAGCAATGCACATGGTGCCATATAGATCTGGTGATATTAACTGACTGGAGTACTGCACTGGCTTGGTATCCATAGTCATAGTTCCATGTTTGTCATTAATAAACCTAGCAGCAAACTTATCACTTAGAGGTATCTTTACAGTTGTAATGTATAGTTCCACGATTGTTCTTGGTTTTGTTACAAATAACACAAGATATGATATTTATATCTGAAAATAGTTAATTTTAAATACATACTCTAAAAGTGGTGATTATAATATTCTAATAAAAAATTACTTATGTTTTTACCACATCAGACATTTATTTGTTGACAGTTTGTGGATTTCACCTAAAATATGATGAAATGAGGCTTGACAAAAATGTGGAAGGATGGGCTGTATCTGTCATCCAGCTTTCTCGAACAAAACGCCATCTTGATCGTGCTGCCCTCATGGTTTTCTGGGAGAGATTGGATAAGTAAGATTAGATTGATTAAAATAATTTAGTTCTATCCTTGTGATGAGTAGTCATGACATGGAAATATATTAAATTAAACTTGCACATTTAAAAGAAGTAAGAATTGCCTTTCAACAAGTAGAACAAGTTCATCTGCATTTAAAATAAAAATGCATTCCTTCATTAAAATAAAAATCTTGTCCATTTGAGTGCTGTGAAACAAAATCATTGCTTTACAATTACTGAAAATACCTTGAAGTGATATATCATGCAATGCATGTTTTTTATCTATATCTTTCATTTCTTCAAATTCCTGTTCCCAGATTTGTGCCTTTTAAGGATGCTTGTGCCATTTAACAATAAAATTGATTAATATCCAGCTAGTGAACATGTTATCTTTGAAAATGTTAGGCAATCTTGGTTAAAACTGAATTTGATATGGACGTTAAAAAGTGAATGATTAAACACTTCAGTTGGCCAAGACATCCCTTGAGCTTTTTTTAGTACAAAATGAAATACTTTACCTCTTACTAGTCTGTTTACATAATTTTTGAAAAATGATGACGAAGTGGATATAAAATAGGGCTTAAATGGGAACACACAGGTGATGGCATTATATTGTGTGAAACATTGCATATAAATCAATAACACTACACATAAACTATATCTGAAAATTTCCTTTTTTTCTAAGCAAATATCAGTTACCATATGAAGTCAGAAGAAAATCTAAAATTAGTGCATAGGATGACATGTGTATCGTATTAAACGTCTCTATTAGTATAAAACAATGCCATACACCCAACCTCAAAAGGATCATTCTGGCCAAAATGACAGCTGTTTAAATTTACAACCTTGAGTGTGTGTTAAGCAACTGATAGGTATGTTGAACCATTGTTGATTACAGCCATAACTTGTAAAACATGGGAACTGTATCTAAAAATATATAAAGCAAAACTCAGTAGTTTATCAAATCAGGGGGATAGACCCCGAGGAGTCAGACAAATATCTCAAAGAGAGTAGGTCAAGTTGTATATAAAATTAAATTAAACATCCTACAAATCTAATCATAAAAGGTCCATTCTACATACAATGGCGGTAGTTGTAAAAGATTAAGGTAAATGAAAATTTAGGATTCCTTTCTTGCTATGGGTCAAAATAGCAAATTTTTGTGAACCCATCCTGGGTATAAATAAAGTTATCCACTTAGTATGTAACTTACATCCATTGAGAACATTTATGAGAACTTCGAGAATGACAGAATTTTTTAAAATCTCAATGTTGTACATCTCAACCACTTCCATTTTATGTAGGATGTACCTTTCATAATCAGAGTTGTAGCATTGTGCTCTCCTTGTAAAGATATTTAGTTTGATATACAACTTGACCTATTTTTTCACTAAAAAATTTGACACCCTGGGGGCCATCCCCCTGATGTGATAAACTATTGAGATTTGCTTTATAAATAGATTTCAGACACGGTATCCATGTTTTACAAGATTATTTTGATTTTATTGATTTACTCTACTATGTATCAATCTCAAGTTTGTAATTGCAAACCATCACCATTTTGGCTAGGGTTATCCTTTTGAGGCATTGTTTTCTACTAATAGAGACCTTTGTACGATTTACATCTTAACCTATGCTCTAATTTAAGATATTTCTTAACTTCCAGTGGGCTGAGCCTTGTACGACAATGATATCAAAAATTGATATTTACTTCTAAAATTATATTTTTGGTATATTATAAATGTGTAAAGTGTTATTGCTTTATCTGTATTGATTCAAAAAAAATAATGCCATCCCCAGACTTTTGGTACACTCTGTATGAATTAATCTATGCAATGGTAAATGAAAAATTTAACGAGAAAGATAACACTTTAAGAAAATATTGAGTTAAAAGACTGCGACTAAGAATTTATTCATACAGATGAGAGTGGCTAACCTTCATCTCAATAGAGATTAATGTGGTTTAGTAAAGACTGCGGCTATGAATTTAGTCGTGCTAATGAGAGTGATTGTACCCTCATATCAATAGAGATTAACAAGGCTTAGCAAAGGCTGCGGCTATGAATTTAGTCATGCTAATGAGATTGACTATACTCTCATCTCAATAGAGATTAACAAGTTTTAGTAAAGACTGCGGCTATGAATTTAGTCATGCTAATGAGAGTGACTACCCCTCAGAGTAACTGTACAGAGTTTTGAGGGCAATATTTTGGTGTGTGAGTGTGTGTGTGTGTGTGCGTGCGTGCGCGTGTGTGTGAGAAAAAGTAGAACATTTTCATAAAGTAAAAAATTTCAAGTCAAAAAATTTTAGAAAACATAGTACCACTGTATGTGTATTAGTGGGTGGGTGGGTAAGTACCACTGTACATGTATGGGCGGGTGGGTGGGTCAATGCCACTGTAGATGTATGGGTGGGCAGGTGGGTCAATGCCACTGTAGGTGTATGGGTGGGCGGGTGGGTCAGTACCACTGTATGTGTATGTGTGGGCGGGTGGGTCAGTACCACTGTATGTGTATGGGTGGGCGGGTGGGTCAGTACCACTGTATGTGTATGTGTGGGCGGGTGGGTCCTTTATGTGTACTAAGCCCTGTCTCTATAGATTAACAGGGCTTAGTAAAAACTGCTGCTTTGAATTTAGTCATGCTAATGAGAGTGACTGTACCCTTATCTCAATAGAGATTAACAGGGCTTAGTAAAAGACTACTGTTATGAATTTAGTCATGCTAATGAGAGTGACAACCCTCATCTCAATAGAGATTAACAGGGCTTAGTAAAAGACTACTGTTATGAATTTAGTCATGCTAATGAGTGACTGTACCCTCATCCTCATCTCAATAGAGATTAACGTGGTTTAGTAAAGACTGTGGCTACGAATTTATTCATGCTAATGAAATTGATTTTACTCTCATCTCAATAGAGATTAACAGAGCTTAGTAAAGACTGTGGCTTATGAATTTGGTCATGCGCAGAAGTGAATAACCTTATCTCAATTAATTGAAATTAACAGGGTTTAGGAAAGAGTGCGGGTATGTATTTAGTTATGATAATGAGAGTGATTGTACACCCTCATCTCAATAGAGATTAACAGGGCTTAGTAAAAGACTACTGTTATGAATTTAGTCATGCTAATGAGAGTCACTGTACCCTCATCTCAATAGAGATTAACAGGGCTTAGTAAAAGACTACTGTTATGAATTTAGTCATGCTAATGAGTGACTGTACCCTCATCTCAATAGAGATTAACAGGGTTTAGTAAAGACTGTGGCTATGAATTTGGTCATGCAAAGAATAGTGACTACCCTCATCTCTATTAATTGAAATTAACAGGGTTTAGTAAAAATTGCTGCTTTGAATTTAGTCATGCTAATGAGAGTGACTGTACCCTCATCTCCATAGAGATTAACAGGGCTTAGTAAGGACTGCTGCTAAAGTTTAGTCACGCTAATGAGAGTGACTTTCCTCATCTCAATAGAGATTAACAGGTCAAGCTGTCTCTTTATTTGTTTAGTAGAGAATCTATACACCATTGTCTGTTCCTTTAGGGACATTTAATGCTGGTAAACCTCCAAGATCTTTATAATTAAATTACTTATATAAGCAGTGCCTTACAATGTTTTGTTCTTGTTACAGGCATTTGATGAAAAATAAACCCCATTTGCGATTTTGAAACTTGGTTCCGTGCCTATGTATATATTACATATATGAATTATACAATATTCTAGTTGTAAATATTTACAAATTTTATTAATAAATAATTATGAACAAAATATTAATACTACACATTCTTTCAACTTAAACCTCTTAAACCCCCTAAAAGTTCTAGCAAGTGATGGTTTGCTATATGTACTTCATATTACTATAACACAAGACTTGTTATACAGTAGAGCCCTGCTGTATAACAAGTCCTGCTATTCCGAACACAGCTTGTCAGTAGTTGAAAACAGAAAAAGTTATGAAGAGAATTTATTTTTGGTAAATAACGATCATTTATTGATGTACAACGTAGTTTTAAATATAAATTCAAATGTTAACTGCAGTTCAAAAGTACAAACGGTTAGTTGGTGTATAACTTTATGTTTAAAAGAAATGTTAGTAAAAAACAGAGTCAAGTATAATTAAAAAGACAAAAATGAAAGTGGAATGAAAACTGGTTACTTACAGTTCATATCGTCTCCATTTAAATAAATCTGAAGAATAAGCTTTAATCATTGATATTAACGCACAAAATAATTAAATTAATAATTCTGCACACTTAGGAAGTAAAGTCAGTGATTTTTTCTGACGAAGAGCACTAAATCTACTTGAATATGCAATGTTCCGCCATGGCCGCTTGATGTTGATGAAGCGTGTTGTTTGACGTAGCTACGTAGTAAGGTGAGGTCGAGAGCATTTGCCGTGTCTGCATGAGATAATGATGTCAGATGGAGCATTCACGTCTTCTTCATCACTTTCGTCCGAATCAATCTCAGCTTGTGAGCCCTGCACCATTGCTACACGATATCTTCATCTCCGTAATCCTGGTGTCCATTGTCGTCAACAGCAGTCCATTCACGAATACAGCTTTCCTGTGTCTTCACAACCTAGAAAATTTTTGACTAATGGAAGAAGGTTGCTGTCTTATTGGTGTAAAAGTTCTTTCAACAAAATCCAATGCAGGCCAGACACATATCCATGATTTTTGTATTGCACCTTTAGTGGTGTTATCCCATGCTTCGGCCACCCAGTAAATCACATCTTTTATTGTAATTTTAAAAAGTGTTTGCAGGATTGCAAGTTCATTTTCATCCTCTTTAAGTGAAGTCCTAAGGTGAATTTTGTTGTAGTTTTGTTTTATGGCCTGCAACACACCCAGTCCATAGGTTGAAAAATGGAAGTCACGTTCTGTGGTAAAAAGATTGCTTTGATATCTCCATTAATTAACTGCATTTCTTCTATATGAGAAGGAGCATTGTCTATCAATAGAAGAGCACTATTAGGCAGTCCATTTTATCTATTCAATGAAGTCACTTAAGGAACAAATTGGTGATCAAACCATACCTTGAACAAGTCACGGTCCATCTAAGCTTTTTTTGATTTTTATAAAATACAGGGAGAGTTAATATTAACTTTTTTCAATGCTCTTGGTTTTGCCGATTTGCTTATTATAATCAGCGGAAGTTTGTTTGTTGCTTAGGCATTGCTGCAAGCTAAAACAGTTATTCATTGTTTGTTCTGTTTAAAGCCTGGAGCAGATTTTTCTTCCTGGGAAGCGAGACTTTTGGTGGGCAATGCTTTAAAATTTAATCCCATTTCATCCGCGTTGTATATTTGCTGTGGGGAGTAATTTTGGGATGAAATAAGATCTTCAAATTCTTTAAAGTAATTGGCAGCTGCTTCGTTGTTAGTTAACAGTTTTCCCCTGGCAATCGTGAGCTGTCTAATGCCATGGATTTTTCTTTCAACGATCAAAAATACCACAACTAGCTGAAAATGATGGGTCTCAATCTATAAGCTGATTTAGTTGAAGTTCCTTTTCTTTTACCAAAGGACCACTAATGTGGATTCATTTTTCCTTTCTTGAGTAAGCAATAAAATAAGGCCTCATCAAGAACAAGACACAGTCATTTTCTTCCGTTTTCCCAGTTCTTTAACTTGACGCAGAACAAAGTGGCTCAATTTTAACAAAATTTTTCATCCAATCACTAATTGTTGCTTTTCTAACACCATATTTAATAGCTAATTTAGTAGCACTTTCTTCCTTGTTCAATCTTTGTAACACTTCCAATTTTTCTTTTAAGGTACACGAGGAACGGCTGCGTTTACTTGCCATGTTAATAATTACTAGTTGATATCAAAAACTACAAACATAAATCTATAAACAGTACAGTAAAAAAAAATTCAGACTTTATAAATTAACATAACACGAACGAAACAAACTTTAGGTACAAGTAGCCCACACAATTGCTACTACTAAAAAATGGTCAACTAAACTAAGATTAAACACTTGTATGCATGGAACTGTAATGTGACTAGACAGACAGTGCAGTGACTGAGTTGTTTTGATTATGGAGCACGGGAGGGAGATGGCCGGGTAGGGTGGAGTGGGTGTGTGTGTGGAGTCTTCTGTAAGTTATTTTTAGAATGCCATTCTGTCAACGTTAGTCATCAAAATATCACTGCCCTCCTCTTTCGACTTTCACTAATCTGTGCACTCGGATCAATCATTAGTAATCTGTATCAAGTTACCATTATATTATCCCCTCCTAGATTGTTTATAAAGTTAAAAAATAATTAATGGTATTTTTTCCTTGTAATATCAATACTAAAATTTGTGATTTGACAAAATATTAACAGAAACCTAAATGAATCATCAATTGTTAAGAATCAAGATTAATTATAGAGATATGTCATTAGAACAGACAGATAACAAGACACATGTAGTAGTGGGCCGGACATCATTAAAGAATATTCAAAATGGGGCGATAGGGCGTAACCTTGACCCACCCATTGTATCTGCTTCAACTTTGCAGATGTTTATGCCTTTATCCAGTCAATATGCTTTTATTTTACATTAATCTGCCTATTTTGAACTTCCCGCTAAATCGAACATGGTTTGGTCCCAATAAAGGGACACTACTGTTTATCATTTTAAAGATTGCACTTTTTAACAAATTTAGTTTTATATAGGATAATTCAATAATATCTTTACTGCGCATCGTGCCTTTCGAGTAAGGTGCAGTGTGTTGTGGAAGATATGAGTATTTGTGTTGCAATCCAATTATTGAGTGTATTTTGAGAATATTGTCAATTTCTACTTATTTTGAGTGTATTGTCTATTATATATTCTTCACTATGTTGGTAATTTAAAAAAGTTTCCAATACATTTTTTTACTAGGCCGGAAACTACCATTTTGGCATCATCTGGCAACAAAAATTTATCTCATATGTTCATTTGCCAGTTCAATAGAAGTTGAAAACCGATTCCGTAGACTCAACGAAACAATAAACCGATCACCCCTAGCACTGGTTGCTAGGCTTCGACCGTATCTGAGCCTTCAATCTTAACTACCAGTCAGCCTGAATCGGATAATAGTTCTATTAATGCTTGTACGTGAAAATCCTGTGATCTCTGCTACCTGACGCACGCTATTGCCAATTTTCAATTAATGCCACCACTCTAGCAGCATTCACTGGTGAAAGAGACATTTTAAAAGTCACAAATGCACCACAACTGTATTAGTTACAACCAGAAACAGGAATGAGGACATGGTGGCCAGCACTGATGTACAAAGGTCAAGATTTGGCTTGATAAGAATTCACTAGTACCTTATGACAATAATAGACATGCAAAATGAGTCTAATGAACAGGTTTGTCAGCTTTTTTATAAGGAAACGAGTGGTTGCTTAGAACTGGAACTTACACACTACATTTATTATTTATATAAATATGATTCATGATGAAAAATAAGCTAAGGACGTTAAAAAATTTATTTGTCTTTAACCCTTTCCACTCCAATTACTGGGAACCCAGTTTCCCTATCAGCTCCATTTACTTTTAAGCAAAGATTGCCTACTACATTTGTTCAGTGGGAAAAACATATATCTGATAGTTCCAAAAAGCTGATGTATTTTTTCTTTGTTTCTTCTATAACTAAAGTATAGATTAATATAAAATAAAACATATATTTTTATTTTCAAAATTTTTTAATTATATATATTCATTGGAACAAAATTGAATTTCTAACAAAAAAACGGATTCAAGAAGAATTTTTGAAAAATTTTAAATAGGAAGAATAGTATTTGATGTTTGTTTTTTGTTGTTTGTATCCTTACAAATAAAAAAAATTCATTTTCAAATATTTTGGACTAAATTATACATAAAAAAAATATATAATTCTAAAACCGAATTTTTTTGAAAAACAACATTTTTAGCAAAAAAATTATTTTCACTGCAACTAGTAAACAATTGCTCCGTAAATTTTATTTTATTGCTTAGCAACAGTCAAAATGTACATAATTTAGACCAAATTTGTAAGTAAAGCTTTTTTCAATAATTCAAAACATGTTATCAGCTAAAAATATAAACAGACAAAATCTAATAGCCTACTTGCAACGCTCTTTTATTCGACAGGAATCATCGTCGTAAAATAAAAATATTATGAATAAACAGTAAAACAACAACGATAACCTAGCAACAACAATGCGTTTTATAAGCTCATTACGAACGATAACATATGACGGAACAAAGTGAGTGCAGATAGCTGTTGCAGTCAGCCAGCTGTTTACGGAGCAGCCACAGACGACAAACATTACATTTCATGAGGTTTGTTTACCGATACTAAACTCAAACGGTTCCGAAAAAATTCTACAGGTAGCAGCACATATCAAACAACAACCCTAGCGGTCAATAATGTAACTACGTCAGTCTAAATACAATCATAGAACGTTTTTATAGAGACGTCGGGCCCGGCCCGACATTGGAGTTAGTGCGGTAAGTTGCGTGGCGGGGCTGCCCCGCCACTTGAGTGGAAAGGGTTAAAAACTATTTTTTAATGTCCTTGGTAGAATGTCCATCTAGAATGTCAATACTCTGGAAGCATGCAAATTATATTAGTCCTTTTAAAATATTTTACATTATTCCAGGGTTTAAACAAATTATAACCTAATAATTCCCAGGCTATCCTACTAGACTACTATCAGACAAAACATAACCTAATAAATGCTGTTATTCGTTATTATTTATTCTATCAACTTGTTTGACTTAAGATTTGGTGTCATAAGTTCTCAAAATAACAGGCATATGTACACAATATTTAACATATGGCTTTCAAAGCGAGCAACCAACATTTACTAAAATTTACTAAACCAATGAACAATAAGAAAATAATATCTACAGTAAAAAGTACTTGCATCTTAGTGTTTAAATATTGATCTCCGACACAGCTAAATCCAGGTTTCCAGGCGGACCAAAAATTATTAAAAATCAGATAATGAACAATAATATTACTATTTATTTTGTCTTATTATTTAAATATCAATAGATAGATAGGATTTCTTTATTTGTAAATGTTCTTTTAATAGGTGGTTCCTCTCTTAAATCTTTTAAAGAGTTAAGTTTTCAAGATTGATGTCCTCCTGCATGGTGTGGGATATCTTGCAAAATGAGGATATATGGATTAGATAGGATCTTTTTGAACTCTCTGAAAAGTTCTTATTTGTGTTTTATATCTATGTCTTGTTACAGGATTAACATATAAACAGTAATGTTTTAGATTATTTTACAAGTTATATTTCAATAAGCATCACTTGACCTATTTCAAAAGTTTTCATTTTAGTTGTTTTTATCTAAAGTGGATGGTGTCAAATAAATAAAGTAACTTCATTTCATTATTGAAACTTTAAAGGCCACTAAGGAGAAGGCCTTGAGTTGGAATGTATGAAACTCCCTAAAGTTTCATGGCGATCTAATGAGTTAAGTAATATGTAAATGACAAACACACATACATTCGTTTTTATACATACATACATATATATATATATATATCTATGAGCTATTTTGCACAGCACTGGATGGAATCCATGGTAGAGGAACCACTGATAGCCCTTATCACTCTATTTAGTTGTTTATCAACCCATCATGCTTGTATCTTCTGTGTTAAGCCACACAAAGGCACAAATTATAACTGGGAAGGAATTTCTTTTATGCCTTAAAAATAAACTGTAAATGTGATTTAAATTAGGGTATTTTAGGAAACAATAGCAACTTTACTTAGCTACCAAATTTGATAGAGTAACATAGAGACCTATTGTTTGTACCATTCTTCTATTTTTTTAATACTTTAAAATAAGTTGTTATTTGCTGGAATTTCTTATTTAAAAATGTTTACTTACCCATGAACTGCCCCATTTTCAATAATGGGGTCGACATTTTTCATTCATAAAAAATTCTTAGTTGGTTATATAAACATTCCCCGTGGTTAATCACTCCATTTGTCTCTAATTATAAAAAGGCAATGGGGATGACTCTTAAACCTTTCTGCTCTCTCCTGGCTTTACTTAAATGTCCTCTCAGGTCTGTAAGCCACTTGCGTGGACCCCGCCATTCTTCATGGACAAGTCTGATTTAAATATTGGTCACCTGTCCCTCAAGTCTCTGTGCCACTCTAATGGCCCAGACTGATTTCCGTTGTAGTTCATCAGGCCACTTACATGGTTCATTGTACTACTTCACTATTCTCTCCTTAGTTTATTCCTTGTTGAGCTGAGCATTCTGGCAGTTGCTGCTATGGTTCGGAAGATACCTGAACTACTAGTAAACAACACCATTTTATAATGATTGACTATTCACGTTGCTTGACAACCTATTCAATATACATGATCCACCTTTCATAGTGCACACTTGCAAATATATGTTTTTAATTGTATTATAAAGTATTATTGTTTAAGAATGTAAATAGTTAGTTTTTCAATAAAAGTAGTGTAAAAATGACTGACAGGGAAATAATTTAGGGTCAGAAGCCATTTGAAACGTCATTTATAGCGAAGATGAGGATTAAGGTAGCATTTGTGACGATAATAGTCTGGAAAAAACTGATTTAGTATTCAGTGTAGACAATGTGTTTGATAGTGATCATGACAGTGACTTAGATGAAGACATACAATCTGAAGAAGAATTAGGCCGTGTAGTATTTCGAGTGCTAGTAGAATTTCTTCTATTTAATTACGATCTGGAGGGCGTCACACCTGGAGCCACATAAGTGGCGCATAGAGCTGATGGGACGGCCCCCTTGTATAAAATGCTGAGTTTATGGCACCATTTACTAAAACCATCTATGTGCCGTGGAAAGGGTTAATACACCCTGTATGCCCTGGCTATTGTGCTATTAATAAATGGCCCTTCCTGGGAAACAGTTTTAACTCAGGTGGTAACCAGACTACAGAGGTCATCCACACTAATGTAATCATTCATATTCGCCTTAAAATATGCACAAATTTGGCATCTCATATCCAAGAATATAATACAGATATTTATGAAAAAAAGTAACAAAGACTATTAATCATAATGTCTTAGTAAAGTTGGCAATTTTCTGTTATGCAGAAAGGTCATTTTATATTTTGTACCTAAAATTACAACATTCTGAAACAAATTACATCCTAAAAAAGTTTGATTTCCGGAATAAGACATACTCGTATAACATAATGTAATTGATAAGTATTTTCAATGTTAAATACTGAAATTAAAAAAGCACAAACGGATGGAGACTTTTTTCCAGATTGAGAATTAATTGGATTTTGTCTGTCCTAAAGACATCAGTTTGTTCCTCTTGGGCATTGCTAATCTCCAATGTGTCAAACTCCGTGCATGGTGATGTTTACTGCTTGGTTGAAACAGTTCATCATAGATGTAAATATTAGTGATATTTGGTACAGTATTTTTATATTAATGATGGCCTCCATTTATAGTGAGATGTCATTCCATTGACAGTTCTCTCTAATCTGTCATATTTATGGATTTATACTCAATATGATGCTTTAGAACAGAAAAAATTATGTAGATACAAGATCTTATAATTTAAATAGTTACCTATTCAAGCGAAAGAGAAAATGAAAAAAAAATGTAGTGACGTCTTTACTCTTGTTGCAGGAGGTTTTATTTTTTACGGAAAACCTCTCCCATCGATGGGGAACAGATTTAAACACCATTTAATTGTTTAATTTTATTTATTGCAACTATGGACAACTACAATGATAGCTAACAAAGAACCAAAATAGTGACCATAGTCTTATCAAATACTCATCTGAATGAAAAAATAATAAATTAAAGCCATTTTTCAAGTAACAATAATTAATTCAAATCAACAAATGAAGTGAAACCTAACATATGTTAACTTTGGCCTGCTAATGCCATCAAGTTCTAACATATCACAATAATTTTTGTGTCAGTCAATCCAACTGATGGCAGATATAGGCAGTTTAATGTTGAGTCATTCTTTGTAGGATCAGAGCCGCTTCCACTTTCCCAATTGTGCAACACTCTCGTACTAGCTACCTTCGCCAATACTATCTTCACACTCTTCATCAACCACTAGTAAATGTTCAATGTTTTTCATAATTCACAAACTATTTTCACTCACAAGTATTTCCTGGTTATGATAACTCAACAATTTATATAATCATATCTTTATAAAAAAAGAACATAGTAGTAATATACAATCTCGATAGTCTTTATTGGCTGTAAATACACAAAAAATGCACACAAAAATATACGCACATAATATACTAATTTACTTGAAAAAATTAATAGTGTCTGTAAAACTAAGCTTACATAGTATATGATTCTAATAAGTCATGCTAGTATCGTTTAGCAAATAACATTTTACCCCCAAACATGTTCAGATATTAGTGCTTCAGCACCAGAGAATATCAAACAAGAAAAACGGATTTACATGTTGAGTAAAAACACACACACATACATTTATATATTTATATATCAACAAAAATTTATATTACATCCCTAGCCCAATTGTATTCATATAACTAGAGAACTTTATAGCGTAAGGCAGTTACAGCCGATAAGATTTCTGGGCCTAAACAATAAAGGGGGAAAATTAGGAGCTATTTTAACATCGATTCAGCGATAGTTGATTGTGTAGTAGAAACAAAGGCTGATGAGCACATCAGAATATAACGTCACATTTAGGAAAGCAAATAATTCATTCAATCAATGTTTGCAGAATTGTCAGTAGCTATATCTGTTGTTGAAGCAGCAGGAGAGCTCATTTCACAATCATTGGCCACTAATTCATCTTTATTTTCCAAATTTGTGTTGACAAGTTTAGGAGAGTTATCTGTAACAAAAAAAAACAATAATGTCAAATTTGGAAATAATTTTTATCTTCAACATAATTACTGTTAATATTGCTGAAATTTGTTTTTCTTAATGTAAGAAGGAAACTATTCACATTTCGGACCCAGCAATCTAACTCTACGTTTTGATCAACAAATTATATAAGAGCTTGAACATGTACAACCTGATTGTGCGAACAACAATCGGTCCATTTTCCAGTTGTTGCATTTATAACTTTCTTGAAGGCGTTCAGGGCCAAACCATCTCACTGTGTTGTACCTAACATTAGTACAACACCATTTTGTTTCCAATTAATTTGTTAAGTCGTTTACTTGAATTAAGAGAATTTGAAATTGTATTGAATATTTCCATTATAAAGTACAATGGTTACTAAACAATGAAGCAAACAACAAATAGTCACCTGAACAAGCATGTATGTTACACGTAAATTACTAACTAAATTTGTAGAGAATTTTTTGACAGTAGAACTATTTTCATATTAAATCTGTATGATTCCTTACATGCGCAGGCTTTTTAAAGAGTAATTTTTTAAGTACCAACAATGTTATTAAATACAAAAATTAATGTAAGTATTAATGATTTTAGAACTTAGGCTTAAGCGGCCGGTTTCATAACTAGAATCTATATTTTCCGGTGACTAGTGATGTGGGCCGGGCAAATGTCAGTGGGCAGGACATCTATAAATGGGCATTTGCCCAAAGCAATTTTAAGCACCAAAAAATGGGCATTTATAAAAAAAAGGTAGTTTTAACCTGTAACCACTTGTAAATGTTTATTTCAATGCCTAATGTCTTTACATTTCTTCAAGACCCCTATTGAGTTCCTAAAACTTACTTTGAGACCATTATCAAAGGTGTAGTTATTGAACAAACTTTGAGCTTCGTATGGAGACTTCCACGGTCGATATTCAAGCTATTTACACAATCGTAATCCGGGTTGGACAGTGTCTGGTTATTATGTACACTATGTACAAATTGCCGACGTTTCGAGCACATTGCAGCACTCATCTTCAGGGCAACACACTTTGCTACTCGATCCACAGAGTATATGAAATCAGACTCTGCTGCTAACTCTATTTATGTTGTCGGGGCCTCAAATTGTAACCACGGCATTCTTGTCCTCGATGTTTCTAGAAAGGCCCAGGTGGGACTGGAATGTCCGGGAGGCAGGCTTAGGTACGCAAAGGTCATTGTCTGTGTCCAGGTGACTTGAAGTTATGCCATATGTTGTCTTTCCAACTGATTTAAAACTATTCTTACATTTAGGTAATTTGTTTATTATGGGCAGCCAAGAATCATGAATTTTAATTTCATCATCAAGATTTATATTATTAGGATGTTTTTTAATTTCTATTGCCTCTCTGATTTTTCTTTTAAAATAATCTTGTATGGGGGCCAGAACGGTGGTTTCGTCAAATAACATGAAATGTTTATTTTTAGTGGAGTGCTCTGCCACATCTGATATCTCTGTATTTAATTTCTTGGTGCAACGAACGTGTTCTTTAATTCTTGTAGAAATTAGACGGCGGCTTTAACCCACATAACACTGACCAAAACTACACTGTATATGGTACACTCCGTGAGTTTGAAGTTTAATCTTGTCCTTTACACTGCGTAGATAGTCTTTAATTTTCCTATGTGGCTTGAAGAATGTTTTTATATTGAATTTCCGTTAAGTTTTAGCTAATTTATCTGTAGTACCCTTGATGTATGGAAGTACAACAGTTTTAATCCTACCTGGAAGCTGGGTTTCTTCTCCTGTATTATGATTGTGATTAACTTTTTGTTCTTGTTTTCTAAATACTTTTTTAATATTAGCTGTCGAATATCCATTATGTGGAAGTGTTTTAAACAGATGTAATTTTTCTGATTTAAAGCTATTTTTATCTGACAAAGATATTGCACGGTTTATTAGTGTATTAAGTATAGATTGTTTTTGTGCCGGCAAACTTTGAGCTTGTTAAAATATAGTCCTTAAAACTTCCGTACAGTACAGTAGTCCCTCTGTAATCCAGCCCTGCACCAGTCTGACGACCCCCCCCCCCCCCAGTAATCAGGCCAGTAGAAAAAGGCAGTCTTGTAGTACCTGTATCATCATTCAAGTAACTGTTTGTTGATGAATTACAATAAATTACAACAATTAATTTTGATACATTCCTTTAAATCTTTTAAAAATAAATTCTATCACTGGCTTACAAACACACCCTTTTACAGTTTGGATGATTTTTTTGGAGTTGAAAATCCTCAATTCTGAAACTAGTTTTCAGTTGAATTTTCACTTTCACAGACAGCTTCATTGGTTTTCGCTGTGTTCTCTAGCTATTTGGAGAATAATTTGATGTGTTAATGTTATCATTGCCAATTGTTGTTGCACTTAAGAAGTTGGTATCTAGGAAGTGAACTTTATGTATTGTATGTTGTGCTTGACTTGGCCATTGCTGTAATTTGACGTTGTCAATAATTTGTTAATTATTTTTACGACAATAAATGATAATTTGATTTGATGTGAGAGAGAGAAAGAAAGAAAGAGAAATAGGAGTAGCTGGTCCAAGAAGTAAAGGTAAACGTTATTGTTATCAACTAATTAGTTGGGAGACCACAACTGTTGTAAATAGCATTGTTTGTACATATCCTGAATAAAGGTAGTCTGTGTGGGGATGGGAAAAGGTGAGGACCAGTTTGTTATCAGTGGGCTGAATTCTTCTGTATTGTATTTTGAAACATCACTTCATTCAGTTGTCAGTTCAAATTATCGCTACAATGTGTGCGTGGAGTACACTACTGTTGTAAGCTTTTTAACTTGTTTTTCATGCATATGTAACATCAGTATTTTTGAACACCGTTTCAACTGTTGTACCGTACCTTTCTTACTCTGATACTATTGTACATCTTTATTGTAAAAATTGACTTTTTTTAGTTACAATATACAATTTATTGACTTTTTTGTTACAATATACAATTTATTATGTAATTAAAGCATGTTTTTCAATTGAACTCCAGTAATCTGGCTTTTTCACTAATCCAACACATACCTGGTCTGAACTGTGTTGGATTAATGAGGGACTACTGTATTTGCAAAAACCCCATATTATAACTGAGTGCCTTAATATAAATTGTGGAATTGTTAAAAATTATAACTACTACTTTACATTTGCACCCTATAAATTCTAAAAAATACGGTGGAGGGAGAATCAGAACTGTCTGCAGAATCTGAGCCGGAACTTCTGGACACTTCATTAGAAAACACTAATGAAGATTCTTGTGAAGAAAGTGTTTGAGCAGTATTAAACAATCACTGTTTAATAATTATTTAGTATTTGTTGTCAAGGTTGTTTTGTGATAAAACATTAAATAATTTTGTTCTTTTACCTAATAACATATTTGCAATAGAGATTTTGTACTGAAAATAATGTTATAAACCTAATTAGTTTTCTCATTCAGTAAATAGTTGAAAAAATCAACATACAAGAATAATAATAATAATAAATGTTACTTTTAGTCTGAATATCTTTTCTCCATTATAAAACCAATAACTATGAGTCAAATAGTGAACCAACATTTTCAATTTTTCTTTAAATCAACTAAAGATACAAAATATTTTCCTTTGATAATGTAATCCTTTAAATATATACAGGGTGTCCTTGAACTCTCTGAGGATCTTTTCAGGTATTGATCATGGATCAAAAACAAGACATAATATCGTATTTAAAAATTCCAAATCACCTCCAGTACCCGTACAGCCGCCATTATGTATTTTACAATTTAAAAAAAAAAAATAAAACTATTTATTCTATAGTTCAAATTTGGCATACAAATTAATAAAGCAATTTTCTTATTTAATAAAAAAAATCAAAAAACCTTTTTTTAATTATTTTCAAAATGGCAGCACTTTGAAATGTTTGATCCTTAATAACTTTTGAAAGGTTAGGAATACAACAAAATCACAACAATGCCTTTTTTTGCAAATTTCACTTGCAATCAAAAAAACGTAAAGTTGTATGAAATCGGATGACAAAACAACCGAGATTTGAATATTTTTGTATTTAATGATGTGTACAGCCATGGTGTTGTGCAGCGCGTGTCAACCACAACAATACATCAGCAATCTATTCTGATTAATTTAATCCAAAACACGACAATAAAGTAATTTATGACATTATTATAATGAAAATGCCCATAGCAGGCAACAGGAAAAAAAAAACATTAATTTTAACCAAGTAGTGCTCTAAAAACGAACGTTTGTAAAATTTATTTGTGATGCAAAGCAGGTTTTGGACATGAAACAATTAAAATAAAAAAGAATTAGATTATAAATTGAAACTTTAATTACATTTATTTTCACTTTTTTTTTTTTTTATAGACTATGTTCAAAATATCGTCCTCTCATTTGATTGCAAAGGAAAAAACCGATTGGAAAGTGACTGGCGCACAGCAGTAAATTATTTTTTTCTTGAATAATTCCATCAGCTTCAACAATTTTACCAACGAAGTCTTGCTCGTTGATAACAGGTGTAGAATAAACTAAACTATTCAAATGTCCCCAAACATAAAAGTCTAAAGGCGTCAAGTCCAGCGATCTTGCTGGCCAAGGCGTCCTCCACGTCCAATCCAATTTTCCCCATACGTGGTGTTCAAATGGTTTCGAATATGTACTCCAAAGTGGGCATGTGCGCCGTCATGCTGGAACCATGTCATATGCAACCGGTCTTCAAGAGCAACAACATCCAAGAGATCGGGCAGTATGTCTCTTAAGAACACTAGATAGGTTTGCGCATTGGGTATATCTGGAAGTATTCAAGGACAAAAGAGAGAATCTCCTAAAACTCCAGCCCAAACAATTACACAAAAGCGCTGTTGGTGTCCTCTGACTACAGTTTCATGCGGATTAACTTCAGCCCATACATGACTTGTTTCTAGAATTGAATATGCCGTCTCGTGAGAAGCTAGTTTCATCTGTGAAAAGAATTTGTTTTAAGGAATCTGGATTGTTTACTTCCGTGTGAAGAAACCACCGAGAACAAACTAATCGGTGTGGATAATCCTGAGGTTCGAGAGAGTGGACCTTTTGAAGATGAAAAGGATGCATATTTTCTTCATGAAGAACTCTCCTTACTGTGATTTTACTGGTGTTCAGAATGTCTCCCACTGCTAGAGTACTAGTATTGGGGTTATCGCCAAACCGCTGAAGCACATCTTCTTCAAAATCCATAGTTCTTACAGTTTTCTCATGACCAGTGTTAGCCATACTTATTTCAAAAGTTCCAGTCTCACTGAGTCTGTTGTCTGAAAAAGTATTGGCACTAGGTAGTCTTCTTGCAGGAAACTGTTCTTCTTGCTTCATAAGCATTGTTAAATGCAGCTCCACAATAAAAATGAATATCACAACATTTTCAGAGAATATGTTCTGAATACTGAACAGTATTCAGCAGTCATGTAGTTAGCCATTGAATAAATAACGAAAGAACATATAACAAATAAATAAACAGAAAGAATAATAAATAATAAGAAACAAAATCCTCAATTATTACCCTTCTGTCAAAAAAATTCACGTTATGTCATTGTTATTGTTGCTACCAGCTGTTGTGTATATAAAAAAATTAAAACAGCTGATGAATTAATATTTAGGCCCCTTAACATTATAATTAATTACAGGTTAAAAGAAATGGCAAAGAATTGGTAATTTTATATCATAATATTTATATCAATTTCCGCTACTTGTAAGCTCAATAATGTCAAAAATCACTTTATTGCAGAGTTTTGGATGAAATTAATCAGAATAGATAGCTGATATCATGATTGTGGTTGACTCATGCGGCACAAAACCAAGGCTTTACACATTCGCGAGTAAATGATTAAATACAAAAATACTCAAATCCTGGTTGTTTTGTCATCCGATTTCATACAACTTTACTTTTTTGATTGCAAATGGAATTTGTAAAAAAAGGCACTCTTGTGATTTTTTGTATTCCTAACCTTTCAAACGTTATTAAGGATCAAACATTTCAAAGTGCCGCCATTTTGAAAATAATTAAAAAAGGGTTTTAATTTTTTTTATTCAGTAAGAAAATTGCTTTATTACTGTGTATATACCAAATTTAAACTCTATAGATTAATATATAATTTGTAAAAACAAAATGGCGGCTGCGCGGGTACCGAAAGTGATTTGGAATTTTTAAATACGATATTATGTCTTGTTTTTTGACCCACAATCAATACCTCAAAAGATCCTCAGAGTTCAGGGACAACCTGTATATATATTGAGATTTAAAAATTATTAATAATTGTGGTCGTAACACTTTTCTCTATTGTTAAAGCCTATTTACATTTAAAGTAAATAAATGCCCGGGCATTTATTGATTTTGGACATTTACCCGGGCATATTCCCTGACTTATAAATGCCCGGGCATTTTACATCACTACCTGTAACAATGCGTTAAGGTTCTATCTACATTATTTACAAGATAACCAGACGTTTCGTCCATGCTGTGATGTGGCATCCTCATCGAGCACCGGAAAATATAGATTCTAGTTATAAATATCCGTGCATTATTGAATAAAATAACCTTTGTATTTCTTTTATTACTGTACATAATTTTGCGTATGTTTTCTTTTTATATATATAATTTTGATTTCTTTTGTTAGGTGATAAAATATGTTCAATTGTAGCCTAATAAAAAAGAACATGCCATAAGGGTGACAAGAAAACACAAAACTTTACTTCTGAAGAAAATAATGAAGTAGCTATAGTATTAAAAGATTATTTACCTAACTGTGTCAGCTGTGGATTAGGCATCTCCAAAAGAGGTTTGTTTGTATTCAGATTATTTTAAACTGTTTTGTATGCCATTTATTCGTGTAAGTCTAATGTGGCTCTTGGTCTCGCCACTTTATACATTTCTTTAGTTACATTACAAGTTTTGTCAGTATTTTGTACTTTGAAGTATGGGTCTTGAAAGGGAAACAAAAGACTCTCGCAGGAATAGTGAAAAACCGAAATTGGAGAGTGAAGGATCTAATTTGATGACATTTGGTCCTTTAATCACAAGAAAAAGACAAGGTCCTGATGATGCTGATTTGATGACATCTGATCCTTCATCTAAAAGAAGACTTAAGATTAAGAATTAATTTCGTACCTCTAATTAAATTAAATTAGTACCTCCACAAGCTAATCCTAATTTAATGACGCATGATTCTTCAACCATCAACAATTTCAAAGTGATTTCGGGTGACTGTTTATTCCTGCAATCTCTTATTGTTTATTTAGAACTGAAGACGTTTGACTGCTATTGACCACATTGCTAAGAAGTGGCGTGCATTTAAACATTTTATTTTTGGGATGAAACATATGGGCAAAGTATTAAAAATGCTACTGATTTATAAAAGTGTAACGAGTGCCAATGGCCAGTATGCAGGACCAGCTGAACTTCAGTGTGCGTGAGCTATTTCCAAATTGTTTGTTTAGAGTTTATCAAGAAAATGATAACACAATTGCTAATTATGGTTCTGGAGGGACTATTATAACTTTCTATTCTCTGGAAACATAGGCCTTTATAATGGGCATTATAGTGTCTTGAAGGATAGTTATAGAAAACCCATGAGGGAAACACTTGATATAGTTCTGTAGTTGTTGATCCTGACATCAAGAGGACTAAAAACAAGGCCACTGACTGGCCGGCGTGAGGCAAAGGCCAAAACCCAAAAAGAGCGGTAGAGTAGTAAGAAGTTTAGATTTGCTTCAAGGCGTGCGGTTTCTGATGCTAGTCCAAATGTCAGTTCTTAATCTGTAGGTGGTCTTAAGGGAGTTTGACAGTATCGCTCAGCATTGTATTTCAAACCTGAGAAGAATACAACTGGAAAGTTCACTGTCTGTTGCTATGATGGAAAATCAAACTTCTACCTTCTACTACACTTGAAGAAATGACAGAGTTGTTCTATGGTAATAACGAAAGATCCAACAATTTTAGAGACAACATTTGTCAATACAGTAATGCAATTGTTATTTGTTTCATTTGATGCAAAAGTCGATTTACCACCTAACTATGGTCCTTATTCCTTTAGATAACATGGCATAGTTTATCACCAAATTTCTCCATTATATCTTGATGATTCCCAAAGTACATTAACATTCTGAATCCAGTTTAAAAGTTAATAGCAAGGAAGTTGCCATAATTCGTTCTGCTAAGTTAATTATCTTGGATAGGCACCTTTGGCCAACAAACATACCTTAATGTGTATTAATCAACAATTGAAAGATATAATGGGTAACGATGTACCATTTGGTGGGAAAATCGTCATCTTAGGAGGAGATTTCAGGCAAGTGTTGCCAGTTGTACCTCACACATCATAAGGTACTAAAGTACATAACTCAATTAAAAGTAAATATACTAACTTCCTGCTATAAATTGGTAATGGACAATATCCTACTAATGATGACACAGTGAAAAGTTAGCCGGTTAAAAAACTGTTGAAATCAGTGTTACAACCAAATTATAGAAATATTTTAAAAGTAGTGGCAGGTTTTTTTTAGCTGTGATGAACAACTAAAATCATACTGATTAAAAGGGTCCACCATGGTACCGTACCCTCCCACCCATACTCCTTTAGTGGTGCTGACCCTCCCACCCACCTAGACACAAACAGTAGGCCTAGATGTATGGGTGGTTGGGAGGCCATTACCACAATACATGAATGGGTGGGTGGATATGTTAATAACATTGTACATGTATGGGTAGGCGGGTTTGGGGCTGAACTTTTAAATGAATTATATAACAGTAACTATCCTACTTGTAAATTTCTACTTTAGGTTAGGTTAAAGGGCACTAATCCAGGAATTATTATATTAGAGAGATAGGATATCAGCAAACTTACCTTAGAGGACAAGTTCACTAACACCAGAGTAGTACTAAACAAATACAAAAGAATCACATTTCACAAATTTTATGTACCTGTACAATTTTTATGTACAAAATGCTGCACCTCTTCTGCACTGGACCTGAAGAAAGATCCAGTGGTGCAGAACATTTGAAGAAAAGTTTTGCTGATGTCATATCTTTCCAATATACTAAAACTTCTATTTTATGAATTCTATTTCCTGGTACAATAGACACTCTCTTAATCAGCCTCTAATCTACCGGCCGCTAATTAGAAACGATGAGTCATCAACAGGCCACCATACGCTCAGCTATTTTGGGTTTGTTTACTTCAATCTAGTCAGTTGAGCGGGGTGACTTTTGCACTGTACAGTATTATACGAGTATATTGTACATAATATACTATTTATTCACAGAAACTGTAATACCTGTACAACGCTGTGAAATGTTTACTGTACAATGTCCTGAACATTTTAAAATATGTAGTACACAACACACAATACAAAATAGTAATACACACTTACAAATAATTACAGCATTAGTCCTAACATTTTAAAATTACAGTACTGTATCTCTAAGAAAGTAACCTCCAAACTTTCGTTTAAGTAAGGTACTGGTAGGGTACTGTACTCTTATCCACGATTTCATGAACATTATCACAGTAACCCTCCGCGATGTAACCTTCGCGGAAACAAAGTGGTTACTGTAATTTCCACATACTCTGGATTATCCGGCCGGGGGTTCAGTCACGTAGTGGCCGGTTAAGAGAGCGTCTACTGTAACAACTATGGTGATTATTTATTTTGATTTCAAACATTATTAACATTAATTTGATATGTTATATTTGCACATACGCACGTACAAACGGGCGCGCGCGCGCACGCGCACGCACACACACACACACACACACACACACACACAAATATATAAATGAAGGATTTGAGCAAACCACAACATTTCTCAGAGAAAAAAATCACACCATATGCTCTCCCTAAACTTGAAATCCACTCTTGAAAACCTCTAATTAATATTCTTATTACTGTTATAAGAGTTGAATAAATTGTATTACTTTGTGTAACGTAGTAGTGGGCAGCAGTAGTAGCAGTAAGGGAGGCAGTTGTGGTGCTTGGCGGTGGTAGCTTGAATCTAGTTTGTAAGCGGTGACGACCAATAGGCTGGAATGTGACTGGTCGCTGGATGGGTGTTGGGTACCGCCGCACATTCACATTGCCTCGCTGCTGCTGCTGCTGTATCATCTACAATGCATTAATTGAAAAACAACATAAATAAAATAGTAAATTTGAGTTGGTATGATTGGAACTAGTTTTGTTTATAAACAAACAAACGTGTTACTTGATGCATTGCTTTTGAAAGGCCTCGCAAAAGTTATTTTATAGATATTTACTCATAATTTAACAAATTAATACACATGGGTTAACTTTAAATCACACAGTACCATTGTAACTACAAGATAAGAAACATCTAAATTAATTAGATGTTAAAAGAAAAATTTAAAGATTTCTATTTTAGATGTAGAAAATACTTTGAAAAGACACAAGAAATTAAAAAAAAAAACTAATTTAACACGTTTGCTGCAGCAATATGACGTAAGGGTCACCCGGAGTGCGGATAATTTTGTTTGGTAATTTGGAGTTTGGTAAAAAATTGGTGTACTTATAAGCTTTCCGCTTCCGCAGTGAACGTGATAACCCTCCCCCATTATGGTTTGTATTACGAGCCATTAAAATGGTCACATGACTGCAAAGGTTTGTACTACCTTGCATGGTTGTACTACCTTGCAAATGGTTTGTAGTACCTTGTACTACAAACCATTTGCAGCACTTCGCTAAAATGACTCTCTTCCGATTATAAGACGACCGATCGTAATAAGAATACAATCATTTTAAAGATTGAAAATAGCACTTCACTTTGATATATACACATGCTGTCTGCAGTCAGGTTTTAGATTTACTGTCTTTGATCAAAGCCTTTGATATCAGCTGAACTTACTCCGTGCTCGTGTCAGTTGTGTGAAGTAAAATTAGTATACATAGTTTTTTTTTACAAATTTTTTCATTGTACAAATATTTAAACATGTAGAAAATTTGTAATTCCTAGGGCTGCTATGTATAATAAAGTTATAATATAAAATAACAATTGAGTGACAATATAAAAACTCAATTGTTATTTTATATTATAACTTTATTCTAAACATGTATATATTTTTTAAATCTACATTTAATTTCAAACAACTTGCTATCTTAGATTTTTCGTATCTCCAAAAAAATTTGTATTAACTGAGCCAGAACTTACACATTTTTATTTATATTTTTTATAATTGCTACTCAATACCTCAAACACCATCAAAGGTAAGAATTCAACTTATTTGTCTTATTACAGAGCATGTTGTTTTGAACAAAATGGTAAACAATAAGTTTTATTTACAACTAAATTTATATTTTATAATGCTTTTTGTATTATAAAAGTACTCAGAAAAATCTTTGGACCCACAATAGAAAACTAAGTATGGAGGCTGAAGCACAACAGAGAAATTAGAGATCTATTCAAAGAACCAGACATTATAGCAGAAGCCAAGTGCCGACGTTTGCGGTGGGCGGGGCACGTAATGAGAAGAAATAATAATACTATGATAAAACAAGCGTGGAAAGAAAACCCTGACGGTAGAAGGCCCCCTGAACGTCCTAAGAAAAGATGGAAGGATCAAGTGGTCATTGACATGAATAAATTAAGGGTCAATGAAGAAGATGCAGAGGATCGTGAGAGTGAGAAGTGGAGGCAAATAGTTGGTGAGGCCAAATACCACCTTGGGTATCAGTGGCCATGGGAGTAAGTAAGTAAGTAATGCTTTTTGTATAAAACAATACAGAACCTTAAAAAACAGTGTAAAATTTTAGGTGTGTTAGTGCAACAGTGGGAGCTTAATCAGACACCAAACTCAAAGTCTTTGATTAAAAAGAAGAAAACATTTATCTGGCTTCTAACAACAAACCAACTGTGGGAGTCCACAAACAATTGTGGCTCCCGCCATTCAAAATTAATAATACTTATCAATACCAACCAAAATACTAAAGAACCATATTCAATTAAAATAACAGACATATTAAATTTTAACACAACAAAGCATCAGGTGAAGATGAAATTTTAGCAGTATATTCAGAATGAACTGGCAAATTTTAAAATGTCAAGGAATAGGGTAAAATCATAAAAAAGTTAAACTTCAAATGTTGCAAATTTAACCACGTGTAAAAAATTGACAAATACATAATATAGCCTAACAAAGACATTTATAATAAAAAACACCCTAAATATGCAAAACTCTAACACTAAAACACACAAATTAAACTGTATTACCTCTGTGGAGCCAACGATTGACTAAGTACAAATTTTTGAAGGTTTAAAAAAAAAAAAAAAATTATATCTAATGTAGGTGAGATGGTGGTGGGGGGATGATGCACAAAATCAAAACTAAATGCTGTTTCATGAAAGAGACGAAAACCACTTGAATAATAACAATGTTTCATTGGCTCAAAAGTATATAGGATCCAAATTATATCCATATATTTGTCAAATGTGCACAGGGACCATAAGTGCAGTCAAGCCTATTACTTTGCTCAAATAAGTGTTTTATTGATTCCAAAGTAAATACCAAACATCTTACAATGATTCTATTCTTGTTGATTGCCTTGTGCCTTGGATCTATTGTGATATAGAAACATTTTTGTGAATTACTTTTAAAATCCATTTTGTAGCCCCTGAACTGTTGTAATTAGACTAAAATAGGTATACTTTACCTTCATGTCAAACAGTTCACAGTGTGGATGGTGAGAATACCAACTACATGTTTCGCCGTAAATACGGCATCTTCAGGTTAAAGAACATAAAAGATAAATAAGTCCCATTGGGATGCGTCACAAATTAATTAAAAAACACAGTTTACACACGGAAACATAAAACATTGAAACTTTTGGTAGGCCTACCACACACATTTCACGGTCCACGGCGTGATCCGGAAGCAGACTGGAAACAATTCAATTATGTTACTCCTCCCACCACTCTTCTGTTATCAGTAGGGCAATGGTCGATTCGTCTAGGTCCACTGTTTAGAGACATAATTGTGTTGAAAATAGAATGTGATTTAAATTTTAGTTTTTCATTAAGTACAGAATCTTTGGTATCGTTATTACTGAAACTTCTATAAATTTCAAATTGTTCCAGTGAGTCTAATTTGCTTCCTTTGTTGCAGACATGTAAAATATCTAAGCCATTAATTAAATCAGCCATGGTGTGATTTTTGTCAACCAAGTGTTGAGCAAAGGTTGACTTTTGCTCAACACTTGCTCAACACTTGGTGGAAAGTCAACCTTTGCTCAACACTTGGTTGACAAAAATCACACCATGGCTGATTTAATTAATGGCTTAGATATTTTACATGTCTGCAACAAAGGAAGCAAATTAGACTCCCTGGAACAATTTGAAATTTATAGAAGTTTCAGTAATAACGATACCAAAGATTCTGTACTTAATGAAAAACTAAAATTTAAATCACATTCTATTTTCAACACAATTATGTCTCTAAACAGTGGACCTAGACGAAGGTTGACTTTTGCTCAACACTTGCTCAACACTTGGTGGAAAGTCAACCTTTGCTCAACACTTGGTTGACAAAAATCACACCATGGCTGATTTAATTAATGGCTTAGATATTTTACATGTCTGCAACAAAGGAAGCAAATTAGACTCCCTGGAACAATTTGAAATTTATAGAAGTTTCAGTAATAACGATACCAAAGATTCTGTACTTAATGAAAAACTAAAATTTAAATCACATTCTATTTTCAACACAATTATGTCTCTAAACAGTGGACCTAGACGAATCGACCATTGCCCTACTGATAACAGAAGAGTGGTGGGAGGAGTAACATAATTGAATTGTTTCCAGTCTGCTTCCGGATCACGCCGTGGACCGTGAAATGTGTGTGGTAGGCCTACCAAAAGTTTCAATGTTTTATGTTTCCGTGTGTAAACTGTGTTTTTTAATTAATTTGTGACGCATCCCAATGGGACTTATTTATCTTTTATGTTCTTTAACCTGAAGATGCCGTATTTACGGCGAAACATGTAGTTGGTATTCTCAACATCCACACTGTGAACTGTTTGACGTGAAGGTAAAGTATACCTATTTTAGTCGAATTACTTTTGTAAACGAATACAAACAAATACTTTTGTGTTATCTCGGTAACAAAATTAGATACGATGCTATGAAAATCCTCCAATTGTTCTGAATATATTAAAGATCAACTGACATACGAGTACTAAAATATTTGTTTGCCTCCTTAAAGATCCTTCGCAAGGTGAGGATCTCTGTTTGGAGCAGCATGAAGAGACTGTCTGTTTGGCTTGGACACATAACTATTAAGTTGTGTTACAGCTTCTCCATGGCCACTTGTTGAGATTTCCACATTAAGTACAATAGAAGTACTAAAATAATAATGTTCTTAAACTTTATTTATTTATTTTTAAGGAAAAGCCAATCTTCTTCTTAAGTCTTACTCTGCCCATTCCTCATAGACTATTGATCTAGAACTTGTCCAGAAAAAGTAAGGGACTTCTGTCGGGCTTCAATAGTTATAACAGCAGTCAGCGTTTCAAATCATATGGAATTATCACACTAAAACAATCTTACAACACTAATGAACATTATATAACAGAACCTTACGAGCTGGGCTGACGTTGGGATATTTTGTTGATATGTGGTGAACTTGTAGCTCTGTGTGGGGCTGGGCTGTTGCTGCGATGTACAGTTGACTGTACTCTGCTTCCCACTACTGCCGTTTGAACGGCATTTTGGAGAATTACTCTGGGTAGCTACAAAAAACAAGTAATGACAATTATTGTTGGAATTCGTAATCTATACAAAAACTATAAAATAATACTACATATGTGTAAGCTGAGGGAATACAAAATAGCTTAAGAAAAATTAATTTAATTTTTCATAGTTAATTGAAGACTCTTATTATACAAAAAATGTAACTATTAGTAATTTATTTTCTAACAAGGCCCTTCTGTAGGGGTGTGCAAGTAGTAGTTTTTAAGTTCTAGTAGTTGGCATTTTTTTCGAGTATTTAGTATGTTCGATCGAGTATTTAGAAGAATTTCCTGTTCATACAAGACAAGTGGAAAACACAAATACCATCCTAAGCCTATTTTAAGTTTTGCCTTATTTGTACTTTTGTAAAAAAATATATATTTAGTAATATATTTGACTAAACACAATAATTCTTTATTCGACTTTATATTTGGTAAATAAAACCTTTAATTTCCTCCAATTTATTTCTTGCCTTCCTACATTTTTACCTGACATTGTTTAGTTTAACCTTTTTCTCTAACTTATGACTAATATGATGTGAGAAAGTGTAATTGATTGAAACAAGTGGATTATGAAGATTACACCTGTTGACAGATATCACAGCTCAGACTTCTAAGAAAGCCATGCATACTATTAACAATTATATTATCCAGCATTTCTCATTAGCTATATTAGTTAGGCCCCATTTAAATTATGTATTTTTTCCTAACTATAACTGAACTGTGATGTAGAATTGAAAAAAAAAAAAAAAAAAAAAAACAATTGGAATAACAAATTTAGGTAATTATACAGTTTCTTGCCACCAAATAACATTTGAAAACTGCTTAAAATGGGTTAAGAATTGGTCATACTTTAACAAGATATGCTTTTTATTCTGTAAAATCACAGATTTTCCGAAATATTCTAGAAAAACCAATGTACCCACTTTAAGTATTTTTGACACATTTTCGTTAATTTAAATGACTCTTTAATCATTTTTATAAATGTTAAGTGTTTTTTATGCTGTATACGAATTTGAAAACTATTTCGATCATCAACAATTATTTCTCGAGGCTATATATAATAATATAATAGAAAGACTTCTTTCGCAACAAATTGCAATTAACGGACACTACACAATAAACACCAATTATTAATCACAAAAATGAATTCACATATATTACTGCCAGAGGGACGGCTGGGCCAGCCTGGATGCCAGGCACCTGATTACCACAAATTACAAACTTAATTATATATCTTTCTTGTAATCTAGGATATTATACTATTCTACGTCGTATTATCATGGACGTGGTTGTGCCTGTTTTCAATTTAAATGAAACACGTCTCACACCATCTGCCGCAATTTTATCAAAATAGTTCCAAATTATTGCTGCAGAGCATTTCGAGTAACCTAGACCTTGGCTCTCTAATGTGTTTTCATTCCCAGTCTGGGCGATGTGATGGGGATATTGAACATGTTCAATATATTTTTTTTTATAAGTAAATTATTTCAAAACTTTCACTATTCGCAAAAACTCACCACATAAATCACACTCAACGTCAGATTTTATTTACTTATCTTGGCAAATCAGAATAGAGATGTGTCTTTCGGTCATAATCCGTTCATTTGACTCAGCTGGTCTGAATGAACTTGAGATCCGGATCACAACACTAAAAAGGACCCGGTTAAGTCGGACCCGTTACCGACACTGAGACCTGATGATCAACTAAACATATTTAATGGCCAGACCATTAGATTTGATTGTTCAAGACAGTACTGCTAACTGAGACCCGAACGAAATAGATCAAGAATGTGAACAATAAATGGTCTGGTTCAAGAAGTATTATTGTCCGATCACTTTACTGGCCCGAACCGAATGATCCGGATCATAGTAAAAAGTCAAAAAGTTGTTCAGTTTTGTTCCATTCATGCAATTTTAGGTTAGGTTACAACTAAACAGACTAAAGACTCTGTCATCATATGTGTTTTCTACCTTCCCAGCTCTGTTGTTCTTTTTTTTTTTTTTTTATTTTATTTCACATAACGTTAACATAATTTTACAAAATTTCATTTGTAAGTAAACAGTCAATGTCCTAAAAACTAAAACTATCCTAAAACTTATTCTAAAATTACATATCAACGATCAAAGAGTTATCACTTAAAAACTCTTCTACATCATAATATTCTTTCTGAATCAGGAAGTTTTTAACAATTTTTTTAAACTTAATAATATTTAGGATTTTTAGATTAGACGGAATTTTATTGTAATACTTTAGACCAATGTAATGAGGGGAATTTTCAAATAGTTTTAGCCTATGAATTGGATATTGGAGTTGTTCTCTGAATCTTGTGTTGTAAATATGGCTGTGCTGTTTATTTAAAATTAAATCTTTATTTTTATGTACAAATAATAAACATTTGAAAATATACATGGAAGGAAGTGTTAGAACATTCAGCTCTTTGAATACAGATCTGCATGATTGGTTATGGTCCATAAAAAGCATTGTTCGAATGTACGTCTTCTGAATTTAAAAAATCTTAAGAATATCGGTTTAGCTACCCCATAGTTCAAGACCATACTGGAGCAGGGAACCAAAGCAAGCATGATACACTGTCATTCTAACACTCAGCTCCACAGTTCCTCTCAGAATATACATTTGGAAACATAAGGAACTTAATCTTTTACTCAGTGCTTCTATTAGGGGTCTCCATGTGACGTTTTGATCAATGATTAACCCCAAAAACTTCACCATGTCTTTGATAGTTATGATGTTGTCATCGATGGTAATGGAATTACTAAAAGGGCATTTGTTATGTTGTGTTTGAAATTTTATTATTTCAGTTTTTTCCTTATTTAATAAAAGTCCATTTATATCAAACCACTGCTTTATTTCATGTAAAACTCTTTCCACTGCTTTCTTTAATTCATTATCATTTGAACATTTCAATAGAATTGAGGTGTCATCTGCATATAAAAATACTTCAGCATGGTTAATATTTAAAGGTAAATCATTGATGTATAGAATGAATAATAATGGACCTAGCAGCGAACCTTGAAGAACTCCATTTATATTCTCATTCCAATCTGACATATATTTACCATCTGTTTTGTTTATAATGACTCGTTGTTTTCTATTTGTCAGGTATGATTTTAACCAATTTAGAGCTCCATTGTTGATTCTATAAAATTTCAGTTTCTCAATTAGAATGTCATGATTAACACAGTCAAATGCTTTTGACAAGTCACAAAAAACACCTGCGGTGCTCTTAGACTTGTCCAGCCCCTCTGTAATATGGTTGATTAATTCTGTGGCTGCATCAATTGTACTATACCCCGGTCGAAAACCGTACTGATTTTTACAAATTATATTATTATTGTTGAGAAATGTACTTAACTGATCGAGAGCAACTTTTTCAAATACTTTTGATAGAACTGATAATACTGACACAGGCCTATAATTATCGGGGTTATTTTTATTGTATTTTTTTATGGATTGGTATTACGTTTGCATATTTTAATTGACTTGGGAAAACTCCCTCATAGAAGCACTGATTGATTAGAAACGTCAAAGGCTGTGAAATATAACCTGCAGTATTTTTCAGAACCTGCACAGGAATCTCATCCCACCCAACTGATTTTTTGTTTTTTAAATTTGCTATTACTCCATTTATCTGATTTATTGTAACAAAACTAAATTCAAATTTATGGTTTGACACTTCTTCCCGTTTTGTTAGAAACTTCCTAGCAGCTTCTATTGAAATTAAGTTGTTTGATTTACATCCAAATCAAACAGTTATACTTTCAGTTGTACAAGTTAAAATCATAATGAATGAACAAATAATTTGACTGTTGTCATGAAATACCCATCCCTGATCGTTTAGTTTAGTTCATAGTTAAGCATACCCAACTGTTAACGTATGATTTAGGATAAAATAAAACAAGGAAACATACAGTTTTATTATTATTAAAAGTTAATTCTTAACTTAAATACTCTACTTTTCGAGTACCCGCACACCCCTACCCTTCTGTAGACCTTACATGTCACATTTTCAAGAAACAAAAATTTCTGATTTTTGTTATATTTTGATAGTAACATTTATTTTAATCTTGTCACTTGTTAACATGATAAAAGCCACTATGATGATTGTTAATTATTACCTTTATCTTTTTTTTTTAACTAAACAATATTGAGCAAAATGGAGTTAGAAAAAATGTTTGAAAAACAAATTTTAAACACAGCAAATATATACCTAATCTTCATATACCTAAATAAATTCAAAAACCTCCATATACCAACAATAATTCTAATCAGTGTTCTATATTTTGTGATTATATAAAATTAACTTCTACTTGGCATTTTTAACTGTATGGGGCATCAAACGGAACAAAAAAGCTTTTGATTGCCAGGTATACATAGAACATTGTTACCTACAACATTTTTTAAAATCCATCATTATATATATAAATCAACCTACTGAATGTTTGTGTACCCAACACTTGATAAGTAGTGAATGTATTCACTTGAAATGTTTATACAACACTGCATTTATATAAAAGAATATTTTTATACGTTTAGTTCCTAAAATTGTAAATGGGAACAGGGTATTTCAAGTATTTCCCGACCTACCTACATTTAACAAGTTGATTTATGTGCATGTTATATCCAGATCATATCCTGTAAGTTAATTATTGAGAACATATGATTGGTAATTTATGAAAAGAACTAATTTACTTTATTTTAAATAAAATAGAAAACAGCCAACTTCCATTTATGTAACTAAAGTTAAAATAACGACTAATTAAAATAAGTTAGTTACTAATCCACAGCAAAGCGTGGCCGGGTTTAGCTAGTATAATTAACTTTGGACTTGGTATAATATAAACTCAGACATTACTAGTTTTTTACCCAGTGAAGCGACATTACTCTTTCTTGATTACAGCCTTTCCCCTGTATGAAATTTGAATCCTCTACTTGTGTAGAATTGTTAGCAAATCGTGATTTTACTGATACTGAGCAAAATCATAAACACACATAAATATACCACCGAAGATTGACTATAACAATTTGTGATTGCAAATCATCAGCATTTTAAACTGTTAGGTAGACATTTTATACATTTTATATAAAACAGGGATTTTTTAAATGAAAATTTAATATTAAAAAGATATTCTCTGAAATATTTAATTTCTGGTACTCCACAATTAATTATTACTTCAATGAATGACGGGAATCAGTACAAAAAAATCTCTTTGGTTCATATTATTTTCCCATATTTTTTAGTATTTAGGGAGTTCTGTTTAAGGAATGTTACATATCAAGTCCCAAAAACCTACAATTAGAAACCTAAATGGCCCACAAAACTTATGCTATTTGCTTCATTTTTTTCAGAGAACATTTTTACCAAATACTTAGCTTTGCCCAATTCGCACTTTAACAAACTTGGCTAAAATTTTAATTAATAACCAGTTTATAAAACGGTATACGATGGGGTGTCGTATCTGTATTATCTTTAAACAATTGAATGATTCTACACTGCCTAAGCCTGTTGCGAACACTGAACATTAACATATATGGCAATTATTCATTCTTAAAGCATGAACAGAAGGCTGATGGGACACTTAGCATTCAGGAAGTACCTGGAGAGGAGAAGACAGAGAGGGCGTCCTGGTGGTCGGCTGCCGACTTGAGGTACGACGGCGCTGTACTGCGGTACTGTTGCGCCATCTGTAACCCATTAGACAGAAACTGTCCAATGCGTACAGACCATACAATACAACCAGTTACAATAGACTATTCAGTATTTAATATTCAATAAATTTTAGCTATGATTGAAGATATTTAAAATGGCTCAAAAATATAACTACTTTATGTAAAGTAATTAGCAAGTAACCATAATACAAACTGGTTGTCAATGAAAGATTTGCAATCTTCAAAAAAAAAAAACAATTTTATTATTCTTCTCCCCTCCCTTTGTACTTCAACTAGAATGCCAAGTGAATTGGATTTTTTTTAAATACGGCTACTTACTAAGGTATGAAGCTAAACATAGACTTAAGTGATAATTAATAATATTTGTAAAAAAAAAAAAAAAAAAAAAAACATAATTTAATGACCAAAGTATATAAAAAATCGTGAATATGAGCATTTCAATAAACACAAAATACCTTTCAATAAATCTGTTTGATAGTTTTAATACTGATTTATAAATAGGTTCGGAAATAATACTAAGTATTCAAAACAATATTAATAAAGTATATTTATAAAATTGTGACAAAATATGCCTTAGGGTAGTTTTAATTACTTTATATTATAATTTAAATAAATAATTCTTGTTAGAATATTTAATAATCAGGCACATGATATTAACTCCAAAAATAGTTTATGCAAATTATTTAAAGCGTCTCAAAAGAAAGGCTGAGTCAACGAACTTTCCAAGAAGTCAATGTCTGATAAGAATCTGTACGGGGTCCTATTTCATATACATAGTTTTGTTAGTAGTAATCCAATCTATCTAAGGAACTTCGCCTCACCCATTTTTATACAAATTAAACAATAATAACCACAGGTTGTTGGGAACGTCGGTTATTGTAAACGTGCCCTCGGCTCTAGGACAGAAAAGCTTGTATTCAATCAGTGTGTTTTACCTGATTTTTGTGTGTTTGTTTATGTTTCCGGCGGTTTTACCCAGTGCATTGTAGTAAAATTGAGTGTATGTATTTGTATAGTTATACTCATTTCGCCCCCAAAACAAACACCCATAGCTTGGCTTACCTATGACAAAAAAGTTAATTGTAAAAAAATTGCACACCACTTATATTGTGCCCACTTTATACATGGTTATTTTCTAATTTAACAATTGTTTGTTCTGTTCAACTATCAGTTGATTTTCTTTTATATTAAAATCGGCTATCCTTGTAGACCATGGCTACTTATTTTAATCATGGTGGGCTGACAAAAGTTGATCATGGATGGTTAGCAGCGTATATTGCTAGCTACCCCAGTTGATCATGGATAGCTGCTACACCAGATGATCAGGTTGGCCACCTAAGATCACCCTCGTAAGTCAGTAGCTACTGAAATTGATCACGATTGACTACTTAAATGATCATGGGCTACCAAAGTAGGTCAGTGTCACAGGTGGCTACTTAAATTGATCACAAGCAACCAAACTAGGTCAGTGCTACCCAAGTTGATCAGGGGTGGTGTTTAAAATGATTGGTATACGTTTCTCCAGACTACTCAATCGGTCAGTAGTGTGCTGGTTAAAGCCCAGCCTCACAAGCTAAAGATTTTCAGTTCTACCCTAATCAATACATTGTGACGGATATTCTCTACAACCTGCAACTATAATAAAACAAAACTATACACTTAGTTCATAAATCAAGCTGTCTATTTTGAGTTTTTCAAGTTAAAGATTTAAAACCAAAATCAAAATGGAAGTAAAATTTCAAGATTGTAGCTTATTTTTGTCAGTTCTAAATGAATAAAATGTTCAAACAATTTGGTTTTTAACTAAAACTTAAATTAAGAGCTTTTTCTTAAATAAGTATAACTTATACAGCAAAAAAGACCTTTTTTGTAGAACATTTAGTTGATTATCATATGATGGTGCTTGGTTTACTCACAAGTACATATTGCTATTGCAATAGCATGGGAATTCCAAAAAGGCTCAAATGCCAGTGTTTCCACCAATCATTTCATTAGTAGGTAATTGATGAAAAAATATGATTTTAGAAATAATTTAATTAATTTGTGGCTAAATGAAACACTTGCTTTAACAATTTAAAGTTTCTAGCTTCTTTTAAATCTTTTAAATGGCAGAAAATTTTTCAAAAACATCACGCTTTAGAACAAAAAAATTTTTTTTTTATTTTTTTTAAAAGGAAATTTTAGTATATAGAGCAAAAATGTAAATAGCCATTTTTATAATTAATTTTACCATGTCATTCGATGTGTTCTAAAATAAATATTGCAACGAAAGTAAAACATAAACCTCAACTGTGCACATAGATCAGCATTTTCATGTCCTCCATTTTGAATAGACTATAAAAGGTGAATAATAAAATGTTAAAGCAGTTTTGTTAACAGAGTGGCAGAGATAAATCATGCGTAGGATTAAAAGTACTTTCATTATCTTAACAATGCAATAAGGTTTTGCAACACCACTTATTTTGTGCCCACTTTAAACATGGTTATTTTCTAATTTAACAATTGTTTGTTCTGTTCAACAATTGACAGTTCAACCACAATCAAGCTATAAGTAAAATTAACAGGCAATACAAAAATCAAGCTAGCCATTTTAATTTTTTGGGGGTATTATAATTTAAAACTTCAAGTTTCTAGATCATGTTGGAGTGAGTTAGAATTTGTATACATGAGTGAGTGTTACACATGTGGCTTTACAAGCATTAGATTATTGTTTTTATATTTGTTTATAAGAGTTTTATTGGAATATTATTAACTTGTATAATTTGTATTATCTGTGATAATCATGCAGCAACCTCAAAAACTATGATGACTTAAATATGGATAGTGAATTCATTATTCATCACTAGGCATTAAATGTGAAGATATAGGCTAATATGAGGAGCAAATGAGTATAGATGAACAAGTGTAGTCATTGTTACTAAGGTTGACTGTGCATCTAAGGGACCTACAGCTTTACATGGGATCCAAACCACATAGTATTGGCCTGATTTTCAGCTAACTGACAAGCCTGATACTCTTCCCTACAGTACCATGACTACCACCCAACATGAACACCCCAAATTTCTCTGGTAGTATCCACGTTGATAGCAACCATTGAGTGGACACTATTTCAGTATTGAGGACCGAGTATAGAGCCTATCGCCTAAAATCTCAACACAACTCTTTATCCCCTAAAGTAGTTAGGTTATAGTGTTACGTCCCTAATGCAAAATTTAAACGTTGTGTCGGCGTCTCATATGTAAGAATGAATAGAGATGATTAAAATGTATAAAGCTATATTTAGGCTATCACGTGTACATTAACTATAAGAATGTACGATAACAGTATCTTAGTGTTTTTACACTTGTGCATTTCAAACTTTTAAAACATTAAGTGCGTGATGATTACATTTTCACAGCGTGCTAACTATGTAGATACTGAGAATAACCATTTTGAATGACAGACATTCCCCTTTGGACATAACTACCTTCTTATACCATTAAGAAAATTTGTAAAGTAGTTTAAATTTCATTTTTTGGGGTGTTTAGTGTATTTTCGTATCAGTCCAGATAAGAACTCTAAATTATGGTTTCAAGGCATATGATTGATTTCCATAACTCAAGATAATGCTATAAACTATGAGGCGTGTTTTTAAAGAAAGTACCATTTTGGAATCCTGCCTTTGTAACGCTGCTGTAGGCATTCACCTCATGCAAGTTGCATACCGCTATGTGTTGGGATGTCACAGCCACCATTACAGATCCATTCGATAGTGTTTAAGGTTGTTTATAAGAGTTTAAAAATGCCTCCTCCGATTGAAAATATCACTGACGCTGAAGTACACACTGAGAAACGTTTTCTTAACAATGAAAGCAGCTGACATTCACCGTGAGATATGTGAAGTTTATTAAGAAATCACAATGAATGATGGGATTGTACAGAAATAGGTGAGAACTTCTAGAGATGGCCATACGAATGTGCGTGAAGAGGAACGAAGCGGACGACCTTCACTCATTACTGATGGCTTGGTGCAAAAAGTTGATGAATAAGGCATATAGAATAAACTCTTTACAATTAATTATCTAGTGAGTTTCCTCAAGTATCAAGAAGTGTGATCTATGAAATTGTGACAGAACCTTTGAAGTGCTGATAAGTATGCTCACATTGAGTTCTGTAAATGTTCATGCTGAATCTAAAAAAAAAGTTTAGTCAGTTCTCACTCATCCTTAGAATGTTACAAATGGGATAGTAATGTTTTTTAAACCAAATTGTCACTGGGACAGATCTTACTATTTATGTCAGCTGCTTTTAGTTTTTTAGTATTAAGAAAGTGTATCACAGTCAAACTACACACTAAGCGGTATTTTAAACACTCATAAACAACCTTAAACACTGTTGAATAGATCAGTAATGGCGGCTGTTGATTGGCAACATAGTGGTACAGACGCTGATGCACAGAACGCCAACTGTAGCATTACAAAGGTGAAATTCCAAACGGTACTTACTTAAAAAAAAAGCCTCATGTGATCTGATGGGCTTGGAAAAAACACTTTTGTTATACTAAATATGTCAAATCAATTCTGTCTTATGAATTGCCAATCAGTAAACCCCTAAAAACAAACTTTAAACAAAGAAATGAGAAGAAACTTGATCAATCTTATGTTAGAACATGATATTTAAGTTCTGGTAGTTATAGTTAATAACAAAAATGTCCTAGAATGCCTATGTAAATGCAGTATAACATTATTAAGCTCTGCTGTATACATAATTAGGAGCAAGAATATAACATACAGAAAAACAACTAGATTGAATCCCATTACATCTGCTTCCAATCTGAAGAGTCCTAACATTGTAAAGAAAATCAATTAGCAATATTAATAAGCTCAAACCAATGGCAAGTCTATTAGAATTCTAAAAAGACATGTATAGCAAAACATTCATGCAACTAATACAGACTTTACCATACATGGATTTATTACATTATAGCACGGAAATCTTTGGCATTAATGTTTTTTTTTTTTACTTTTATACTATTTTCTAAATAGATGGACCACTGACAACATTTTAATATGGTATTCATAACTTTTTCATAACAATTTGATGTATATATATATTTTAAAACTGTATGTAACTTACAGTATTAAGTTTTTTATTTACATTTATTTTTTTTAAATTGGTATTTCCACATACAGAAATAAAATTTAAATCTTTGCTAGATTTAGATCTTGGAGCCAAAAAATATTTATATTTTTCTAAAGCCCTTTCTTCAGAAACATACAAATTTTGTTTTTGGGACTCCATTAAATTTGTATATTTTATATCAATACATCATGCATGTGGCGAATTTTTACTGATTAGATAATTAACCGATAACATCTTAGCAGAGCAGCAGTGGCATAAGGGAATATATTGGTACACACTTAAGACCGATTAATTCAATACCATCGGTAGCTATAAAGATGACAACTGCCACTACATCAGGCGTTTTTCTACCGATTCCGATATATACTGTGATATACTAGGCCTAACACACGCATAATGTTGTTCGGACTTTCATTAATTTATGTAAATAATTTAATATGGCTCATGATATCGTGAACAGAAATTTGACCTTTTATTTAATTCAAGAAAGGCTCGTTCTTTTGTGTAAAACATTGAATAAATTTAAAGATAAAAAAAAAAAAAAAACATGGAATGCATGGTATGAAGTGTGTCTTCCATTTAGAAATAATGTTGATGAACTAAAGGACATTAAAAAGAATGAATCTCTACAGGTTTCTATATGTAAACACCATTTTGTTAGGTTAAACTAGGTTTTGTTGATGCCAATATATTAGGTTGGATTACCTCAGGTTAGTTAGATTACGAAAACTGTGTCGGCAACAAAAATCTCGGCTTATTAAATAATCTGATCAGAGGAAAAATGCTGCGTGTGTCTAAGGCCTGTCTTAAATTTATAGAACTTACGCTGCAAACTTGAACTGATGAGTTTTATTCAAAAGAAAATGACAGCACAAATTACAGTTGCTCAAATTTATAATGTTGACTTGCCAGAGATACAAATTTGATGTATTTAATAAATTTTTTTTACATTTAATTAATGGCTTACAATGTAATATTGTTTTAGTAATTAGTTTACCTCAGAAGACACGAGAACTGAAACATATTTAAAGTAAGGAGGCTAGTGGAGTGTAACCCTAGAGGAAGCTTGGTCAGTTATCACCACCGTTGTTTTCTGACAATACTAGTTACTAGAAAGCAGCATTTTAAACGTTCATTTCAAGGTTAAGTGGTTCATAGTGGTCAATTACTGAGTAAGATTGTCTAACTCTCCTTATGATTTTTGGTTTGGGAGATCATACTACAACACCAGACATATGTAAATGAAAAATTTTCTAATAATATTAATTAATAAACGGGAGAAAGAAAAACTAATAGATTTTAGACTTTAGACAATTATTTTTCTAGGTTAGAGCGGGGGCTGGAAATGGCTAACATTTCTTCGGACTCAGTACTTTCAATAAGTGCAACTATACCTAACACATATAAGTTTATTATTATATCAAGGTTAAATTTGACCAACCCAAGTTCTTCATTCAGCTTCTACAATCATATTCTTTGCTAATAGAATTTGTAGCCTACCATATACCCTTATAAAAAGGTATATATTTGATCAATAATGCTATTTTATTGATCATAATTTAAGAAAAATTGCAAATATACTTTTGCAAACAGAGTTATAGTCAAATAAACAGTTACTTTGCTAAAAACTTTCAAACTAGATATTTATTTATTTTTGAGCTTAAGAAAAAACCAATTGCTTTTAGATTCCGCAAGGTGACTAACTTAAATATAAAAATCATGAAATTGATAACAGTAAAACATAAAATAACTTATGATGTTTTTGCTTTTTTTATAGGTGGAGGAATGAAGGAGGTCTCTAGGGATGGCAAATGAAAATTCATAATACATTAGAATTGAATATTTTCACAGTTAAATTTTTTTAAATAAAAATAATTCCTTAACATTAAAAAAAACCATAAAAAGACTAGCTTACAGATCCAAAACTGCCCATGCCAGCAGGAGTAGCAGCAGGTGTCTGAGTGGAGAAAGGCGGCAAGTGGTGCATGTTTGAGTTGCCAGGCTGGAAGTATGCAGTCGCGTTTCCTCCTGCCAAACAGCATGAATATAATGTCAGAGGGAAAATATATACAATTTTAATAAATTGCAAAAATAAAAAATTAAAACAAAATAATCATATTAAATTTAAAATAAAATTATAAACTAAAAATTAATCAGGCAGTTTGAAATATCAGCGATACATGCTAAAAGAAATCATAATTATGATTCTTTTTTTTTTAGCGCTTTCAAGTAAACAAGCCCATCTACAAAATGTAAATTAAGGGTGTTCGATCGAAAATCATTAAAAAATTTTTAGAATAAATTGTTTTGTTACAAGTAATAAGTGTGTTGAGGGAAAAAATAAAAATTTTTTACGGAGATGTGGCTACCTAAAGTGGCTAATTTGGCCTTTCTTGGTTCCAAACTCATTAAGAAACCGTGCGATATATTTTATTCAAATTTTGAGAATATAGCGAACAAATGGTACCAACCACCCCAGAGTAAATTAAAACTAATAATAAAAATAATAGTTTTTAAAGTGTAACCAATTATTATTATTTGATAAATGACGTCTGTACGAATTTCTAGTTGAAATTAGTAAAGTTATCTTTGGCCGAAAAAGTAGATTAATAATACATACAATCTTTATTGATAAATGTTTACAATAAATTAGGCAGTTATTTCCGGTTGTGCTCCGGACACGGAGCAAGAGTGCTGTTACTCTCCCATACCAACAGCAAAGGATTCACCTTGCTGCTCATGGCGACAGTGGCTTTACAAGCATTAGATTATTGTTTTTATATTTGTTTCCAAGAGTTTTATTGGAATATTATTAACTTGTATAATTTGTATTATCTTTGATAATCATGCAGCAATCTCAAAAACTATGATGACTTAAATATGGATAGTGAATTCATTATTCATCACTAGGCTAATATGAGGAGCAAATGAGTATAGATGAACAAGTGTAGTCATTGTTACTAAGGTTGACTGTGCATCTAAGGGTCCTACAGCTTTACATGGGATCCAAACCACATAGTATTGGCCTGATTTTCAGCTAACTGACAAGCCTGATACTCTTCCCTACAGTACCATGACTACCACCCAACATGAACACCCCAAATTTCTCTGGTAGTATCCACGTTGATAGCAACCATTGAGTGGACACTATTTCAGTATTATGAGGACCGAGTATAGAGCCTATCGCCTAAAATCCCAACACACAACTCTTTATCCCCTAAAGTAGTTAGGTTATAGTGTTACGTCCCTAATGCAAAATTTAAACGTTGTGTCGGCGTCTCATATGTAAGAATGAATAGAGATGATTAAAATGTATAAAGCTATATTTAGGCTATCACTTGTACATTAACTATAAGAATGTACGATAACAGTATCTTAGTGTTTTTACACTTGTGCATTTCAAACTTTTAAAACATTAAGTGCGTGATGATTACATTTTCACAGCGTGCTAACTATGTAGATACTGAGAATAACCATTTTGAATGACAGACATTCCTCTTTGGACATAACTACCTTCTTATACCATTAAGAAAATTTGTAAAGTAGTTTACATTTCATTTTTTGGGGCGTTTAGTGTATTTTCGTATCAGTCAAGATAAGAACTCTAAATTATGGTTTCAAGGCATATGATTGATTTCCATAACTCAAGATAATGCTATAAACTATGAGGCGTGTTTTTAAAGAAAGTACCATTTTGGAATCCTGCCTTTGTAACGCTGCTGTAGGCATTCACCTCATGCAAGTTGCATACCGCTATGTGTTGGGATGTCACAGCCACCATTACAGATCCATTCGACAGTGTTTAAGGTTGTTTATGAGAGTTTAACCCTTTTAGTGCTATGCCGCCTAACCAATGGATATACCCAAAAGTGTTAAGCTGTTTTGGGTGAAAATGTTGAGTTTTGGTAAAACGCTCATAGATTCGTTATTTGTGGTCATATCTTTATAACTTTTGTTTTGTATTGCACAGAAATAAACAGAGAACAACTGTATGGTAAAATGATAAAATAAAGTTTTTTTTATTTTTGTACTTTTGAATAAAATAAGAGTGCCTAAATATTTGTTATGTTTTTTTTACCTATTCCATTGTAAAGAGCATCTAATGAAGAACAAATTTAATATATTTTCAGTTCATTTTTATGAAAAAATAAGGAGTTTAGAGGAAATATAAAAAATATTGTCCTCACAAAAATTAGTTGAAATCTTCACATTTGAAACATTTGTTTCAAACAAACTTACAATAACTATGCAATCATATATATATGGCACTGAAATGTTTTATTTACATAAAATCTTTATTATAATAAAAAAATAAAGCATCAGTAATATTTGCAATGCTTTCATTGTTTAGTTATTCGTCAATAACATTGCGTAGCAAGGAATCGTTCCCGGCAAAGTTTTTATTTGCCATGCTAAAAACAATTGATTTTCTATAATTATTACAGAACGCTAAAGTTCAAAATAAACGTTTTTTTATTGCTAATAAAACAAACTATTTATATGTAAAATGGAATTCTGTTGAATGAAACATTATACACGTAAACAACAAAACGCACTCGCACACTTAACAAAACAAACAGACGAACATAACCTCGATTTTCTTTCGAGGTAAATAAATATAATAAGTCGTTTGTCGGCAACCGAATGGCCATATATTGGTTCTCTGATACCTTTGGAATAAAATGACATTGATAGTGGCCAGTAAAATAAAATAGCCTGTCGTATATAAATAAAATACGTAGCGTCTACTATATAGACGCTCACACTTTTAGACATAAATACAACGTCTACTATGTAGACGCTGTAGCACTAAAGGGGTTAAAAATGCCTCCTCCGATTGAAAATATCACTGACGCTGAAGTACACACTGAGAAACGTTTTCTTAACAATGAAAGCAGCTGACATTCACCGTGAGATCTGTGAAGTTTATTAAGAAATCACAATGAATGATGGGATTGTACAGAAATAGGTGAGAACTTCTAGAGATGGCCATACGAATGTGCGTGAAGAGGAACGAAGTGGACGACCTTCACTCATTACTGATGGCTTGGTGCAAAAAGTTGATGAAAAAGGCATATAGAATAAACTCTTTACAATTAATTATCTAGTGAGTTTCCTCAAGTATCAAGAAGTGTGATCTATGAAATTGTGACAGAACCTTTGAAGTGCTGATAAGTATGCTCACATTGAGTTCTGTAAATGTTCATGCTGAATCTAAAAAAAAAGTTTAGTCAGTTCTCACTCATCCTTAGAGTGTTACAAATGGGATGGTAATGTTTTTTAAACCAAATTGTCACTGGGACAGATCTCACTATTTATGTCAGCTGCTTTTAGTTTTTTAGTATTAAGAAAGTGTATCACAGTCAAACTACACACTAAGTGGTATTTTAAACACTCATAAACAACCTTAAACACTGTTGAATGGATCAGTAATGGCGGCTGTTGAATGGCTGTATGTTTTAAATTATTTTTCTTTGTACTAGCAAGATACTGTACCAGTAACAAAAGATATTATTGTTACTCAATTGCTTCAAAACTTTCAGTTCCGCCTGCGTGAAAGACCACGCTTATCCCAACAAGGTGCACTATTTCACCTTGCCACTCTGTCCTTCTAGTTTTTCTGTTTAAACTCAGTAGTATGGACGTCATAATTGTCTTTTTAAATATTGTTCCTTTTTTAGTTGTCTTATTTTCTTTTAATTTAGTTTCAGTTGAATTCTAATTAGTAGTTGAAATACAATTAGACTAAGATATTAAATTCCTGATGAGTTTTATTTAACATTTTACAAGGTGGAACTAGCAGACATTGCTCAACTAAATTATAAATAAATTTAATTTTCCCTGTATTATTAGCTCCCCCTATTCACGAACAGTGGTACTGACTCCCTCTCCGAACACATGAAGTTGGTAATACCATTGTATGTGTGTGGGTGGATGGATGAGTCAAAACCAAAGTAGGTGCAAAGGTGGGCGGATGGCACCTAAATCAATACCCCTGCATATGTATGGTGGGTCAATACAAATGTTCATATACAAGTGAATGGGTGGGAATGTGGGTCAACACCACTGCAAGTTTATGAGTGGATAGGTGGGTCAATTCCAATCACCTATACAATACCAACGTGTGTATAGGTAAGCAGGTGGGTCAATTCCATTGCACGTGTATAGCAATACCCCTGCACATGTGTGGGTGGTAGGGTGGGTAAACACTACTATACGTGTATGAGTGGGCGAATGGGTCAATATCATTTCCGTTTAGAGTGATAAAATGGCCTGGAAAGCCAGGTTTCTCATGGGCACTTTGAGGTGACCCAAATGTTTGGCAACATTACTTCCTCTAATGTGTTTATACATCAATGGACTGTAATTACATTACCTGTTCATCTATCATCTCTGATCCACTGTCACACGGTAGCTCAGTGGCTAAGGCTTCCGACTGCAGAGGGCAAGGTTCAAGGTTTGAATTTTCAACTGAGCTAATGGTCGGTACTTTACTCGTTCAGTTAAGTTCACGCACACAGGCTTGCTGGCCCATATGAACTGGCGAGTGAAGGTTTATTAAAAAGAAAAGGAAAAAAGAAAGAATTTGAGCCAGAGAGGCAGCATGTTAACTTTCCACATCATACGCAATCAGACAATTTTCATGCATACATCAATGTAAATGAACTTAGTTCTTGGCACTTTACTTATTTTAATAAGTAAGGTGGCTTTAAATAAGTATTAAATATTAGTGAATTCCAAAATGATAATCTTATTGTTTGATAATTTATATCCCTTTCACCACATATCAGAGTGTATAAGTTCTCTAGAACGAACCACTACTTATTTGATTATTATAACTTGATACTATGGAGTAAAGCACTATATTACTTTAACTTGTACCTGTTGAGGCAGAGTAATACGAAGCAGAAGAAGGAGGCATTGCAGATACGACACTGTTTGGTGGGCGTTGCACCATCTGGGAGTTTTGAATGTAGTTTTGGTTCATTATCTGTGGGTCTGAATAGATCAGCAACTAAATAAACAAAAGAAACATAATTTAGGAGTAAAAGGGAAAAAGCATTCAATGAATACAATAATTTTATACAAATATTTATTTAATTACTTTAAAGAAAAAATAGGCGCTGCTATAGATTGTGAAAAATTTCAATAATTTGTTGAAAACTAAGGCATACTTTTCCTAAATAACCCAATTGGGATAGAGATAAATAACAAGCTCGTCCCTTTCACATTGGATCAAACTGGGACATGAACTGGAATTTGACTTACAGTAGTCATAGTTCAGACAGACCATGAGATGGGCTTATACCTACAGTAGTCATAGTTCAGAGAAACCATGAGATAGGTGTTAGCCTACAGTCCAATCGGTTCATCATCTTGAACCTAGCTAACTATCATGCAAAACGTTACTTCCAACTCACATTATATCTATCCTTCTTTTTTATTTTCAATAATTCAAATAGTTCTAAATTTTATTGTTTTCTAAATTAAATGACCAATTTTCTATATTTTATTTCACTCAAAATCAATTAGCCTACTTGAACCATCAATCAAGTAAAGCCAGCACGATACCCTACCCAGAGATTTTGTATCTACAAATTTAGAATAAATTGTCTCATAGTGTAATTTAGACAAGCTGAAGGTACACATATAAAACCTTGTAACTTAAAATTAAATTCATACATACTGATATTATAAAATTTTAGGTTATGTTAAAGGGCACTAGGCCAGGAATTAGTATATTAGAGAGATAGTACATCAGCAAACTTACCTTAAAAGACAAGTTTATTATAAAATTTGTGAGACATCCATTTTAAACACTTTATAAATTCATTTCATTTAATTAAACATCTGTTTTTGTACTTATTCATAGCCTTAAGTAGAAAGAAATATTTATTTTAAATACAGTTTCATATCAACACAATAATATTTTAATCTTATCAAATTTATAAAATAAAAAAGGCATTGAACTCTAAACATATATTTCACTTTAAAATTTGCTACTCCACAACACAGAGAAAGGTGTGATCATGTATGTAATCTTAAGACCTTTCAAAAGCACTTTAACCCTTTGAGGACCAACATTTTATTTTTTTTTTTTAAGTGCTAACTCATTTCCCCCCTCACTTTTCAAGTGCGACATGTAAAATATTTTGGGGATGAACATTTGAAGATACGTAAGTCTTTATACATTTATTTATAAAATTTGTTCTAAAAAAGATACAAGGATACTTCTTTGACCAGAATGTTTGTAATGAGTACTTTATCAGAATTAATGTCCAAAAAGTCATCTCAAGGTTTTTAAATATTTTTATTTTGTTAAAAAATGTATTTTGTTTCAAAAATTTACTTTTTTTATGCTTACAGCTCATAAACAAAAAATATTTTATGTGTGGGAATATGTGTTATTAAGGCTACCTTAATCACCTACAAACACAGAAAAAATTATAACAATCGGATTGAAAATAAAAAAAATATAACATACAATATTTTTTTAATAGTGTCAGATTTGTCAGTTAAAATTAACTCTCTGTCTATTATTGTCAATTCTTTTCATTGACGTTATATTCCAACAGCTGGCTCAACGTCTGCGTATCATCCCAAAGATGTAAAAGTTATTGTAAATGGTATATTGGACGCTATATGTTCAAATGACGGGATATCATCATTCGGTCCTCAATGTACAATTTAGTAATGACCATATTTCGTCATTTTGGTTCTCAAGGGAAAAACGTTAATGACGAAATATAGTCATTCAGTCCCCAAAGGGTTAAATGTAAAATCTGTGACCTATATTTATCTTCATTGTTAATTTAGTTAGGATTTATGGATATTTAGGCCAGTGACACACGAGCATAGAGAAGTACGCAAGTTAGAAATGCAATGTGTTAACCATCTGCTTAGAAGAGTATTGGTGGTAATTGGTGCAGAAACATTAGATGTCCTATTTTGCAGTGCGTCAATGTGTGTGCACGTTGATCTGACTGCCTAGAGATAATGCAGCTTGTTTCTCTAGGCTGTCGGACAACATGCACAATGTTTTGTTGATGCAGTCACTGCCTAGCGTTGTATTGCAGGCAGCGTATGAGGACAGACGATGCTTTCAAACACAACGGCACTTTTTATATTGTCTTCTTTTTCGTTCTACAGTGTTTCTTGTTACAAAGGAAGATGAGATTTTACGTAATTTTGGCCAAGTAAGTAGTTTATTAAGAGCCGAAAATCTTGTACCAATGAATGAAGAAAACATGGCAACATGGTAATGGTGGGGTTAATGTCCTTCTTCAACAGGATGTTTTTTTTTTTTTGTTGAAAATAACGTTCTAATTTTATTTTGTCTTCAAATGTTATGTTTATTAGTGAACTTTGAAACTGCTTGAATTTTACAGTTTGTTATTTTTAAATGTCAATAAATATTAATACATTTTTTTTTTTTTGAATAGGACCAACTTGTTATATTTTTAGGCACATATAATGTTTGCCAATACATTATCCAATAAATGGTCTCTTACCTAGTCCTATTGTAGTGTTACTACTACGGAGGAAAAGTCAGTCTACTGGTATTCCTAATGAGATGTTTCCCTCAACATGAAAAAGTCAAAGAACTTCTTATTGTCTTTTATTAGTAGAAATATTAAGAAGAAGCAGTCTATCAGTATACACTGGATGAATCCAACATGTACAATTTCACCACCTTTTTTTAACTTATAAGTGACCACTATTGGTGAGACCATATTTTTAACAAACCATTAAACTGACACGTGCACTCGTATGTCCTCCCCATTAAATTTGACATGCATAGATCAAAGCGCGCACTTGCGTATTTCTCAACGCTTGTGTGTCCCTGGTCTTAAATTTAAAACCATAGTAAAATAGCTTGGGTCTAAATGGATGGGTTAATTAAAATGTTGCTTTTAAATTAAGCATACATTTACTATTTCTAAATTATGAAAATATCTATCTTAGATAAAAAAAAGTCCACACATTTAATTAAAATACACAAATCTCGCAATAGTAATAAATAACTAGTTTCATTGACTTTTTTAAAAAAGGATTGTGTTAAGATTTTAAATCTCAAGTAAAAAGCAATTTACATTCCAGACAGCAATTTATATCTTTAAATCGCCCAGCACCGATCCCTTATAATATTATTGAATACCAACATTAAAAATCTTTAAGAATAAAAACTACCACTGTTCCTTGATAGTCAACTTTGTTCTGCTCAGTCAGTTGTTATCATTTAGACTATGTTTAGATGTACAGTATTTTAGATTTAAGATATGCTCTTGCCTGAGAGGGAGGTTGTGAGGGTGGCTGGTACGAGGCTGCTTTACTCCCAATGGCTCCAATGGGCTGTGGAGGGGGTTTCATACTTGTCGATGAGATCAACATCGTGCTTGGGTTAGTGTTCATCTGCTGATTGGCTCCATATGCTGGTGGCTACAAAGATGAACCATGACAACATTACAAGTCTTTCGAGTCTTTAAGCATAAAATGTTTATAATAGAATGCTTCACAATAATCATCAAATGACTAGTCATCATTTTGATATTGTATTTGAACTATTTTTATGCTACAATATTGTTTTCGAAATTACTTTAGATTATTTTTCAAGTAAAATATATCATTGTTATCTTTACACTTAAAAAAGAATTGTTACATAAATTTTTTATATGAAATAAAATTACATGACAGCATTTTATATATTAACACATTTAAAATACGTCCTTCATCTGCAGATATTTAACTTTTTGATATTTTATTGAGTGGGAAGTGAAATTAAAAAAATGCAGTAGAGTCCCGCTATTCTGAACTAATTGGGATCGAACCATGTTCGGTTTAGCGGGAAGTTCTGAATAGGCGGATTAATGTAAAATAAAAGCATATTGACTGGATAAAGGCATAAACATCTGCAAAGTTAAAGCAGATACAATGGGTTGTCAAGGTTATGCCCTCTCGACCCATTTCGAATATCCTTTAAAGACATCCGGCTCACTACTAAATAGGCCTACATGTGTCTTGATATCTGTCTGTTCGAAAGCCATATCTCTATACTGAATCTTGATTCGTAAAAAGTGATGATTCATTTAGGTTTCTGTTAATTTTTTATCAAATCACAAATTTCAGTATAGATATTTGAAAGAGAAAATGCCATTAATTATTTTTTAGCTTTTTACACAATATAGAAGGGGATAATATAATGGGACATTAGCTTATTTTCACGCACTTTGTTTGCTCTCCACATATTAAACATGAAACAGTTTAAACTGTAATTAATTACTTTATTTCAACTTTCTTATTTGTATATTGAGTTTGAATGTAAGGTACATAAATAATAATGTATTTAAAAAGGCCTTTTAAAATATTTTAATTTATAATGGTCTGTTTCTATCTTGTTAAGCATTGCTTTGGTAGATATCTTTAGGCTACATTTTATAATCGGAAAATAGGCAACATAACTAAATGTTTATTCCTGTTGATATTTTACGCTATCTGTGCCATAATATTGTAGTTGCATTTTTTTTTTTTTTTTTTTATAATTCAACGCAGAAAGGTTAAAAGCATTCTGCTTTAGGGGTTAAGTAACAATAATTGTTTGCTTCTGTCGACTTTTCATTAATTTAATTTTAAATAAAAGAAGTTAATAATAATAATATACCAAGTCTATTTCGTGTTTAAAATTGAATAGCTTTATATTGAATGTTACATAAATAAAGCACGTAAAATGGTAGAACATATTTTGGACACGGCAAATAACAGCCTCAAGTGAAGTGATACCCAGTTTATTACATGGTATTGATTATCAACAGAGATGGTTTTGAAATTAATTCCAAGCCGAGGACGCCTTAGAATAACCAAAATATATGAATTTCCATTTGACTCTGACTGAAAAACTAACCTATTATTTTTTTTTGCAAAAGATAGTTGACAAATCGTGATTGGCCACACAGAAAATGTCATCTATTAAACATTCTAATAACATAATTCCAAGATTTTCTTTGATCTTTAAAAATTTACCCTTAGCCATTTTCTTTTATTCTTTTTTATTACACATTTGTATGGACCTAATAATGTTGAGCAGGGCCTAGTATTGCTTTTTTGAGAGGCTTATAACTTCAGCCACTTTCTCTCTCTACTTCTGTCATAATAAGAAATTGAATATTTGAAAATGTATTACTTTAAGATATTATATGTTTTGTTTTTTGCCTTTATTTTAACATTCTGGTAACCTAGTACAGTACAATCTTGATTATCTGGCCTCACTTTATCCCGCAGTACATGTCATCCGGTTTGGCAAGTAGATAACAATAAAAATTATTTACAAGATAAAGTTACAATTAATCAGAAGCATCTTCCAGTTTTGAAACGCAAATGTCGTAAACAAGTGTTTCGGTTTTGCATTTTGCAAATTGCAGGCGCTGTATTGACTAGTCACCCTCTCTCGACAAGCGGTTGCTTGTTACTGCGTAATAATTTAATAATGTGCCTGAAGATCCGAGCTGGCAATGCTGTTTACTTTTGTTCAGTGTGGCTGGATGGAAAAGTTCATTTCGCGAGTGGGGGAAGTGGAACATAAATATCTTTTGTATTGTATTGTAAAGTAGCGTCAAAGTTGGCGATCGTGAAAAACATAATTCATTTCATTACAACTGTTGCAAAGCGTGTTGCGTTACATGCAATTGTAGGCGCCCTCTTACACGTGCTGTATTGTTATTTAAACGTGTTTCTCCAGCAAAACCAAGTTATTTATGACTTATGTTTTATTTGGCTTTTATCGTGTCCGGCTTGACCTTCACCACATTAGGCCGGATAACCGAGGTTGTACTGTATATCTCAACTGACATAACCTATGCTATGTAAACAAATGTTACAGAGGTTAGCTTTTTCTTCTTACAACCACAAAGAGTTGTCCATTTCTTATGTGGCCTTCTTTGGTTAAATTTGACCATTGTTAAATTTAACTAAAATGTTGATGATGAAACAAAATAATATTAACCATAGTTAAATATTTTAATCAAGATCAAATTAACCACAGTTAGAGCAAATATAACAAGGTTGGTGAAACTGGCCACAACAATTCTAAATGTCAATTAAACGTACCTCAGTCACCCTCCCAACATTTGAAAATAGGCCTACTATTTCAAACTAACAGCATATTTTGGTTATCTTCTTTTACAGCCCCTCATAGGGTTAAAAAAGTTTATTGTTGTATTGATTTTATCAATGAAAATGTGTTTTTTTTCTTTCTTTCTTTTCACGTAAAAATTTAAATATTTATTTTAGATTATTAGTATCTTGATTAGATACAAAATTTCCTAACTTGAAAATCGTATACTTATACTAAATAAAATATTAATACCTATATTTAGTATTATATTTTGATTTTATGAATTAGGCTGGTAAATAAAAAAAGTTGTGAAATATGGAACACTACTGTACCAGATCTAGTCGGAATAAGATGATTTTTTTTGAATGGCTACCTGAATCCTAAACTGAGAGATCTGTGTCTGGAACATGTCGGGGTGGGCAGGAGCAGCAGCCCCAGTGGGCGGAGGTGGAGCTGTCTGAGCTAGGTACATGTTCTGTTGACTAAAACCAGATGTCTGACCCAAGCCTTGTGATATGTAAGGGGTGAACTGGGAAAACTGTGATGTAGCTTGTCTGTTCAACATCTACAAACAAATTAATAAATAAAATAGTCTTCTAAGTCACATATTACTGTATTTTTAATAATTGTGTTATTTAAAAATATATTATCATTTAATCTAGGTGAATCATAACAGTAAGGTATAGCAACAATGACAATATTTGTTGCTACATTCCAGCATCAGGTCTCTCATACCTTGCCCTATCGTCAGCTGAGATGGTTCACGGCTATCACAATCGTTCGTGCCCCCAAGAATAACAACATAATCTCTTTCTGTATACCCTTCCACCAGGGATCGTCCTTCCTTAATTATGTGCTTCAATTGCACTCCTGGTTTGCTAATAACAGTAACGGAAGTATCTTTCCAAAGACTGTTCAAGGCATGATACAAGCCCCTACCATGGCTATCTGAAAGAATTAGCACTTTATTCTCTTGCAATGTTTTGTGTTTTGTGGTATAGTTGCAGGATGCCGTACCGGCAAATCAATGTCCGTTCTATGAACTACAGCTTCCACAACCAAGAAGTGCCAGGTTCGCAAATAGACTCATCAGCTGTCAATGGTGCAAATAAATTGCCAGTCTCAAACGTGTGACGAATTGGAGCTTGGTTTGATGGTTTACGCCAGGCCTTCTTAGGACACACAAAATGTTGTTCAACCTCACAACCCAGGCTTACCCTATTGTTATTAAGCTGTTCTCTTAAATCCTCACAATCATTGGTTAGCATGCTAATGATAGCATTTTTATTTTCAATTTCTTGCTTTGAATGATTGTAACTTATTTCTAGAGAAGTCAAATCATTCTTTAATATAACTATTTCTTTTTCTGCTTCCTCTTCAACAACTAATGAAGCTTCAAAATCACTTTTTCTATTGCGTTTCTCAAGCTCTAAGATTTTTTTAATGACTCTTTTTCTGTAATAACCTCTTTTAAATTTAAAGTGAGGTCTTGTTAACTTGAAGTGAAGCATCTAGACTATTTAGTACGGCTGTTTTCAGGGATTAAATCTACAATAATATCAGACAAATATTTGTTAGTAATTACACTAAACAATCCATATATGTTTACAGCAAAATCCACAACTTCTTTATGAATTAATTCATCCGTTATATTTAAAAATCTGTCATCAGCCTTTTTTTTTTTTTAAGGTGCCATGGGTCTTACATGTCATCATTATGTAGATTGTTAAGAATTGAATCTACTTCAATCTCAGGAAACTTTTGACACGCAACAAAGTAATACCGAGGTATCCTGAAACTTGAAGGCGTCTCAGATTAACTGTTCTGTCGACAGATAGCGGGGGCCTTCACTTGTGGCGTATTGATGAGTTCCACGCATAAACTGGGAATTTCCACTGAGATGACAACCTGTTCCACAGGAACACATGCGTCAACTCAGAAGAAGCTGAGCGTGAGGTTCCAGCTAGACAAAACACGTGTCCTGTCCTGTAAGATAGGGTTGGAAATTTATGGAAATAATTAACTTACAGCATTAAGAAAAAACTGTTCCCAGATGCTGCCAATGGTAACTTAGTCTTATAGATAATACACAGTACCTGTCTAACGATTGAAAGCCCTCATGAATACTTTAAAAATAGAAAACACTGTCAGAGAATAACAAAATCGCTACTACATATATAATTCACTACAGGGATACCAACAACAAATCAAAGGCTATAATCATAGAGTCACAGCCGAAAAAGTCCAAAATAACTTAATTTACTAAACATATTATTCAGGAAAAAAGGTAGATTAGAGACTAAATCTACATATATATACATACTATATATAAAACTTATACAGTACAACCTCGATTCTCCAGTCTTGCTTTATCCAACAGTCCGTGTCATCCGGTGTGGCAAGTAGATATCAATAAAAATGATTTACAACATAAAATTATAATTAATCAGAAGCGCATTTCAGTTTTGAAACGAAAATGTCGTACACAAGTGTTTCAGGTTTGCATTTAGCAAACTGCAGGCACTGTATTGACTAGTCACCCTCTCTCGACAAGCGGTCGCTTGTTACTGCATAATAATTTAATAATGCGTTTGAAGATCCAATCTAGCAATGTTGTTTACTTTTGTTTAGTGTGGCTGGCTGGAAGAGTCCATTTTGCGAGTGGGGGAAGTGGAACAGTTCATTTTACATACACTCCCTTGGCATTTTTAGTCTCATTACACTGATAAACATAGTTCGTTTCATTAAAATTGCTGCAGAGAGTGTTGTGTCACACCAATTGTAGGAGTTCCGCTTAAGCGTGCTGTCTGTTATCATTTACTAAATGTGTGTCTCCAATAAAACCATGTTATTTATGACTTGTGTTTTATCCAGCTTTTATCATATCCATCTTGACCTTCGCCACATTAGGCCAGATAACCGAGGTTGTACTGTATCTATAAACTTAAATTAAAAATATGTTCAATCTGACTGGAACAAGAAGCACCTACTTATGCCAATTCCCTTACCTCCAATAATATTTGTAAGTATAAAACTATTGTATTATTATAGCCTATATTTTTTAAAGAAGTTAATAAAAGTTAAGGATTGAATACAACATACAAATATATAGAAAGATGATTCATTCAGCATTCAGATGATTTCTAAAGCAAATTTATGTTATTTATTGAACAAGTTGAGATTTTAGTTTCACGTATTAGTAAAAAGTTAATTTTTTTAAATCCCTATATTTTTCCTGACTGTTAAGTCCAATTCCCAAACTTTTCCCTGATTTACAGTTTTGTTAGAGCCCAGATTCGATTACAAATTTCAGGAAGTACTGAAATAAACAGCAAAAATGAATATTAAAACAGTTGAATAAAGGTAAGAAAATTATAAAAAAGTAGCTTCTATCCAAATAGCCATATGACTAACTGTACCAACCTGCGAGTTGTTAATCTGTATTGCTTGATACAGATGCTCATGAGATTGTGTATACATTGTAGGTGGAGAGGGAATTGCAGGTATCCCACCATACTGCCCTGGAGGAGGCTGAAACAAATCAAACATGATATTTTATTTTATTCATTGCTAAAGCCTCCTGAGTTGATATATATATAACAAATAATAAGGTTAACGTACCTTTGTCGTCTTCAGCTACAAAATCCTATTTACAAAATCTTAATTGCAAAAAATAAGCTGAAGACGGCAAAGGTACGTTAACCTTATTATTTGTTATGAAATTTTATGTTATGGAATTGTTTTATTCAGTGAAGACAATTACAAAATATTGTCCATGTTTTTGTGAAACATATTCAATTTCTGCTTGTTTCGTCAGGGGAAATAAACACATTCACTGCTAAAATTCATGCAATATACTATGCCAGATGCTAAGTCATTTTTTTTAATTATATGATTTTTTAAAGTGAAGAAATTACGAAAATGGATGGAAAGTGATTTCCAGCTACCCAAACAGATCTCTTTCTGCCACTTTAAAAACAGGGTAGAAATGTCTTCCATGTCCATCAGGGGAGTCACCAGTTCTGATACACATACAAAAATAGTTTTATGACTGGCAAATGGTAGAACACACAATTATAGAATGATTTATGTTAAAAAAATAGTATCAAGTTCTCTCTGCCATTTTTAAAACATGATAGAAACCCCTTCCATACGCACCAGGGAAGCGTCACCAGTTTCAAAATGCAAAAAAGTAATTCTACATCTGTCACAACACTGGCATGTGGTAGAACACAATTTTAGAGCATTTGGAGAGAAAAGAAATATTTAAAAAAACCATGTAGAAAACACACACTTACACTATACTGCACTTATACACAAAAAAATATAATAAAAACTAAGCGCGCCAAAATCTTCACATAATATGTAATGACAAACAACAGTACTATGGTCTGCCTTCCAAAACTGCTCAGGTCACACTCACCTTGTAAAACAACAAAGGGGCTATAGAAGAATTTCTTCATCATGCTGAATACTGTTATTGAAGAAAGTGAAAATAAGTTTACATTTATAAACTCTAAACATTTTTTTAAGGCCATACAAAAATTAAAACTTTTCCACATTGATTTGACGCGAAAGCTGCTCAATAAAATAATACTGTCGTTGTTTGCTGGTATACTGAACAAAAGAAAAAAGTAATTGTTTCGAAGTAACATAAAAACCACAGACCACTTGGAGGATGCTAATCAAGAGCCTATGGTAGTCTTTAGTTAGCAGCATATTTGTTTGATCATTAATATTCCTTTTTTCAAGTCTTTGATCACAGTTGAAGTTTTCTTTTCAAGTGGTCTCAGCGTTAAAATGTGTTGACTTATTTAATGACACTGATCTGTTTTTTACTGATCATTTGAGAAGGTGGAATGTCCGAGCGGATGCTATGAATAAACTAATATATAGAGCAGGCAGGGTTCCTCACTAGGATTTCATGACAAGCCTTATTACTTTTCTCAAAATAATGAAAAGGACATACTGTTTTTATATACACCTATTCAACATACATTATCGGTAAAAAAAATAAATAAATAAAAAAAGAAAAACCAGTATGTATCAAGTAAACCAAATATGTTGTATAATACTACGCTTATTTAAGATAATTAATTATAAATAACACAGACAACTGATCTTACTTGTATGCACTTAGTAAATTATTGCAGTTCTAAAGAATTTCAAGGGCCGCAAAAATAGTGTTAAGGGTCGCGTAGTTAGTATCCCTGATATAAAACAAAACTTGACTAAAATATACATAAAAAATTAGTCATCATATAATTTGCAGTTTGAAGTATGTGTGTCTTAATTAAAAAATACTGACTCCATGACAAAACTTAAACTCTAACAGTCGCAACCCATCAATACTGCTCGCATCACTGACTGAATTAAGACTATCTAATATCCCAGAAAAGAGGACTGTCAAACAATAATGTTATCATACAGAATGTAGAAGTAGACGGACAGATTGTTTTAAACTCTTTTAATGATTTTAAGCAACTTAGATTTTTAAATTAAATAAAATCTGTGCAATAATAATAAACAGAAGTTTATAATATAACATTATTGTTTAATGTAATTATTTTATTATATTTACCAAATAAAGACAAAAATGAAAACAAAGAGATCCAATCCATTAATTTTATTATATTAAGGGATAGCTAAGGTTTATGTGTAAATTGATAAAACTGATGAATAAGCCAGAAATATTAATCCTGTTTCACATAGATCTTAATGCTAATTTTTTAACTAGTATTAAAGATATAAATTAACAATGGTTAAAAGAAAATGAGTCGCTACAATTTTACAGTAAAAAAAATTAATATATCTGAATTTGACGCACCTGATAGTTGATGTGCTGGTTGGGCTGTGCCAAAGAGGACGTGAATGGTCCTACAGGCGGGGAGAGAGGCCCGGCATGGGGATGCATCCCTGACTGAGGCAGCGGTTTGACCTGCGGAGCAAGCAGCTGCACATCAGTGAGAATGAGCTCTGATCACTATTTCACATAGCTTGTACAGTAGACAATTGTCACTGGACACTAGTACAGATATCTTTAACTTAATAGAGTAATTAATTGTAATTAGTATTGAGCAAAAATATACAACCTATCATAGTTTTAACAAACGTTAAACAACTAAACGAAAGACTACTTGATGGAGCTACTAAACTGATCAGTCTATTATGTTTTATTTAAGAGAGGAAGCAGGCCTACATTTTTAAAAATTTGTTTGGTAAGTTCTTCGAAAGTTGACACAAAAAAAGTAAAACAATCATCGAGATATTTCAAGGCCACCGGCCTATCTTTAGTCCATGACGGAAGAGAGTCAACGGAAGACAGGAATAGTAGAACTGAGCTGGAGGTTACAGTGTTGCTTTCATTATGGTTAAATATTCCTTATTTGTAATGTCTAGGCCATAATGATGGCAACACTGGAACCCCGAGCTTAGTTCTACTACTCTTGTCTTCCATTAACCTTCCTCTGTGATGAATGGGAGATATAAGATTAAATATTTCCATGACTGTTTTACCTTTTTTTATGTGAGTTAACACTCAAAGGACTTACCAAAGGAATTTATAAATAAAGTAAGCCTGTTTTCCTGTCCTAAACAAAACCTAAATAATTCAGGCAATTGCCCTATTGTGAAAAATTGATCAATCTGGTAGCGAGTGAGTTTAAAAAAAACAACCATGCACGGCGCAGTAACAGTATAACTCTACACTTAGCAATCAATACAAAGGGTCTACTGTAATCACATAGCGAGTGAGTTTAAAAAAAAAAACAACCATGCACGGCGCAGTAACAGTATAACTCTACACTTAGCAATCAATACCAAGGGTCTACTGTAATTACATAGCGAGTGAGTTTAAAAAAAAAAACAACCATGCACGGCGCAGTAACAGTATAACTCTACACTTAGCAATCAATACCAAGGGTCTACTGTAATCACATAGCGAGTGAGTTTAAACAAAACAACCATGCACGGCGCAGTAACAGTATAACTCTACACTTAGCAATCAATACCAAGGGTCTTCTGTAATCACATTTGGGGTAGCGGAAAAGTACCCCCCACTGCCTATGCCACTTTGAAAGCTGACGAAACTGGTGTGCACGACTGGAAAAGTACCCCAACCTCGCGGCCGATCTAGTAAACTCGCTGAATGTAAGAATATAGTCTAATATAAATTAAATTTATAATCACATACAGTCAGTTTTGATCTAATTTACAGTATTTGGAAAAGCACCCCCCTCGGCTGGCTGTATTCGGAGTGGAAAAGTACCTCCCCCAGCAACTGCCTACGTCACTTTGACGAAACAAAAACGTTACTTGGACAGCTAACGAAACTGGTGTTCACAACTGGCAAAGTACCACCCCCCCGTGACCGATTTAGAAAACTCGCTGAATGTAATGATATATATAGTCTAATATAAATTAAATTTATAATCATATACAGTCAGTTTTGATCGGATTTATAGCATTTGGAAAAGTACCCCCCTCGGCCGACTGTATACGGGCTGGAAAAGTACCCCACCCCCCCAAGCTGGCTCTCCCTTGAGATTGCCGCAGCTTATTTGCAGACATTTAAAAACTACTGATCGTGGACTGTAATTTTGAAGGTCTATAATTTATTAATATAGACACTTCAACTTCAGGTTGCGGCCAAAGGAAATAACATCAGAAACTAAGGAGAACTGGTCTAGGTGAGAAGTAGGAGTGAAAGTAAGGCCTTTGGACAAAATGCTCAGTTCGGGTTCGAAGAGTGGTAAACCTGTGGGTTTGAGAGGTTATACACAGAATGGATGGAAAGATTGACTGTTTCCGTAGGTAGGCCAACTCCCTGTTCCTACCAAAAAACTGTGTACCAACTCCTCTACCTACTATATTATTAACCCTTCTCCTCCAACAGTCAATCCTTCCAACCATTCTGTATAACCTCTCAAACCCACAGGTTTGCCCCTCTTCAAACCCGAACTGAGCATTTTGTCCAAAGGCCTTACTTTCACTCCTACTTCTCACCTAGACCAAGTTCTCCTTAGTTTCTGATGTTATTTCCTTTGGCCGCAACCTGAAGTTGAAGTGTCTATATGAGAGGTGTATAACCTCTCAAACTATACCCTCTCCGAACCCCAAACTTAGCATTTTGTCCAAAGGCCTTACTTTCACTCCTACTTCTCACCTAGACAAGTTCTCTTTAGTTTCTGATGTTATTTCCTTTGGCGGCAACCTGAAGTTGAAGATGTCTTTTGAGAACAACACCTTCAAACCTAATCCTACAAACCTGCCTGAAACCTGCCTAGCGTGCTTCAAACCTCCTTCCAGCGTTGACCCACCACCATTGCCTCCTGACCATCCTATTGAACTTTACCTTAACTTCATCCTCCGAAAAGTATCAGATTCTCAGTTCTTCTCCCAACTCCCTAAAGATCAGAACCTTACCATCGCTGTATGTGGAACCATAAAATCTCTAAAATCCCATGACAACACAATGATCCTTCCTGCCGATAAAGTTTCCACCACTGTTATTCTTAACAAATCCGATTATATCAATGAAATTAACCTCTAGTTGTCTGAGTCCTCCACCAACAAAAAACTTGACTTCGACCCAATCGAAAAACACAACCAAGAACTGAAAAATCTCCTCCTTCATCATGCTAAATACTAAAGCCTAACCACCGCCAGAAAAATCCTGCTTATCAATGAACAGCCTATTCCACCCCAGTTTTATATCCTACCCAAAATCCACAAAAGCACCATCCCTCCCCCTGGTAGGCCTATTGTAGCCAGGACAAAAACTAGGATACAAATTAATAAAACCTTTAATAAAACTTTGAATTGCACATTTCATAAAGTAAAAATAAACGAGGAAAACAATAGTATTGTTAGATTTTTCTTAGGTTTCTTATTTCCTTAGAAAACAACTTTCAAACTCGGGTGCACATAATTTCTGCGCTGACAGTAGTTGATCAGGATTATGTTAAAAAAAACACAAAATGTTATTTTTTCTGAATAATAATGAATGTTCAGGTTATTTAGAATTCAAAATACACCCACGCACACAGAATAGAACTGATATTTCCTCTATTTCCTGTGCCGAAGCATCAAATACAAAACGCAAACGCCTTCAATATTCCTGATTCAGTCTGCTCAACAAGCCTTGGGGGGGTACTTTTCCAGGCTGTATACCACGGACGGGGGACTTTTCCAGTCCGCACAAATCCACCTCGTACGGTCCTAATTCTTACATTATCATATTAATTCATTACGTAATATCATTCAATGATAATAATAGTTTCAAAAGATCAAACAGCTGAAATGCCATTGATTGTTCGCGACAGGAAACGTACCCTCCCCCAGCTGTGACGTCAAAGTGAAGTATGCCTTCACTGGTAGGGGAGGGATACTTTTCCAGGAGCTACTTTTCAGGCACCCCTCACATTTGAAGATAAGTCTTCATGTCATAATTGCCAAAAATGTCTAAAGTTACAAAAAAATCTTCTTTTGAGGTAAATTTAATGCCACATGGCCTTTCTTACAAATATCCTAATTCACACAGCAAAACGAAAATACAACTTCAAACATGATTGATAGATTCAAGAGTATTTCAACAAATAGATAATTCGAAGACTAGATAATTAAGTATTTTGCACTTAATGTACAACGGAGTGCAAGAGAATATTCTCATGACATTCCAACTGCATTGTATTTAAGTTTCCTATTGTTGGATGGGTGGGGCTAAACACTGATTGGCAGGAAGGCCATGTTACATACATTATCCACTGCGATCTACACTAGAGGATATTTAGTATCTTGGCACCGGCTCTTTTCCTAACTGCTGTTAATTGTCTATTAATAATATTCTTTAATTTTTTTTCTTTAAAATAAGTGTTCATCTATCATTAAAACTAAGCTTTGTTAATTTAAGTATGAATTTGTTGATTAGTATATTTTGAGTATTAAGTTTACGTTTTTGATGATTTCTGTACATATTATTTGTTTTGTATGAATAATTAAGTTTTGCCTCCTAGTTTTTGTCTAATATCTGAACAATGTTACATAATTTATGAACCATGGAAACAGAAGACAATCCCAATCCCGAAACATATTTTTTATGGGGCATAAACTCATTATTCTTGATGACTGTAATTGAAGTGTAATTTTTTATCAATTTTTAAATATTATAAAACTTGAAATACATTATAAGCATATTAAATTAGTTACTTTCTTTAGGACACAATAAAGGGAATTGAAGAGGAAGGCAGACAAAAGAGAGGAATGGCGAGCCAGTGCAAACCAACCTAAAGGTTGAGCACTAAAGAAGAAGCAGAAAGGGAATTGCGTGCACACAGCTATACTGACGAATGAACGAACTAAGTGGAATGATCAACAAGACGAAACAAATAAACTAGACAAAAAACTAACAAGACGAACAACAAATTGAATTGAACTTCGTCTCAGGTAGCCAAATGAGACTGTCTATCTTTCAGTTTACTGTTTTTAAATTGTTTTCTTATGGAATAAATTTAATCTAAATATATAAAAAGACAAGTCCTGACTCACTGACTGATTCAACATCGCCCAGCAAAAATCATAAAAGATAAGAGACATGAAATTTAGTACATATGTTTATCTTATGACTTAAGGGGGTACAAACAGCCCTCAAGATTTCCTTTTTCCATAAGAATAACATTGGGTTGATTTTATTCAATTAAAAACAGCTGTTTTGTAAATAAATAAACATGTTTATTTTGTATGTTTGACATTATAATATTGATGCATTAAAAGTTTAGTCTTAAGCTGTTAAAAAAAAACAAATTAAATGAACTTGTTTGAAATAAGCTTAGTAATACCATTGGGTATTTATACTAATAAATAAGTAGTTTTTTAATTAGCATAATACGTGTTGGTACATATACAGTACAAGTAAACGTCACACAACACAAATTTATTACAATATAAGCACAAAATGCACAAATATACTACAATACAAGCACAAAATGCACAAATATTATGGTGATCGATTTCGGTGAACCACGCTCACCTTCCTCAGACCAGAGGGATTCACAAAAGAAAAGAATCTTCATTCTTTTCAACATTCTTTTCTTTTGTGAATCCCTCTGGTCTGAGGAAGGTGAGCGTGGTTCACCGAAATCGATCACCATAATATTTGTGCATTTTGTGCTTGTATTGTAGTATATTTGTGCATTTTGTGCTTATATTGTAATAAATTTGTGTTGTGTGACGTTTACTTGTACTGAATAAATAAATAGCAACGCAAGTAATGTATGTGAAATACTGTAAATAAATTTAATATTGTGATTTAACATTATTCAGTTAATCTAATATTATTTTTAGTCAAAAGTCACATGCCGAGGCCGAATGCTGTATTAAGCTCAGCGAGAGTCGGGGTTGGAATGTGAAGCATGCAGGGGTGTCCCCAATACACTAATAAAATCATTATAATCAGATTAAATTGTTTCTATCTTTAAAATACCAATTACATGTCATTATTATCACTGACAGAATAAATATGTGTAATTATATATTTTTAATCAATATCAGCAATACAAACTGAAAAATGAAGAAAGTCGTTAAAACAAAATTACAAACATAAATATTCTCTAATCGCCGACAGATCGACACCGATAACATTGATTCTTATCATCAGTTGTTGTCTTGTCACCTATTGAAGGAGACGAAATCGAAGTGTGTGAGGGTATCGACGTTAAGGTAAAACATACTTATTAATTAAAGAAACAAGATTTAGACAATTTTAAAATTTCCGTCTAAGACAATAACTTGTTAGAGTTTTATTTAACTCTGTTATCTTGATATATTAATATACAAATAGTTTTCAATAGTGTATAACAAACTATTTCCACCAACCACATATTTAGAATGCCACTAGCGCTGATTAGCTAGTTTGATTTGTCGTTTGCTTCTTCTTTTTTTATGTTTTTACTTTTTTGTTCTCTCATTCCTTTTAGTATTCACATACAGTTGAGGTTACGTCAAGTTTACATACTGTACATGGGGAAGTTAGTTAGTACGTTGTGATTGTACTAATTACTGTTATATTTTGAAATACAACCCTTGTTTAAGTATGAAATGTGAATATTTAACTTCGTAACTTATTAAGTAAACTAAGAAACACCCCTGCATGCATCGTATGCCAACACCATCACTTGCTTTGCTCATGACAACTCGGCCTTGGCACGTGTATTTGATTTCAAATATTAGTGGTTAAACTGAATTAAGTAAAATCATATGAAGTAAACAAATTAATTAATATATTATTTAACAGCTGATAATAAATAAAAAAAAAAAAAAAAAAATGAATAAGCAGGGTGACCAGTAAACTTCTTTAAACAAATTCCCTGATTTTTCCCTGACCGATCCATGATTTCATAAAACATTTTCCTGATCCAAAATCGACACACAATAACACAATTAGATTAAAATATTGATATAATTACATATTCACAAATATACTACGATCGTGGAGTGTGCATGCATCTTAGGTCGGGCTGGCAACGACTATGTAATTATATCAATGTTTTAATCAAATTATGTTATTGTGTGTCTCAATTTTAATTCGACGACGAATCCCAACAGAGGATATACCTGATTATGTGGCAGGTTGTCACGAAACCGGTAGTACTTACGTCAAAACAGAGGATATTAAAAAGGTAAAGCCATTATCAATATATTATATAAGAGTAACATCGAAAGTTTTGAGGTTAGTGGGGCGTATCCTGGGGTCGGACAGAAAAATCATTTCTTAGCAAGTGTCTAGGGCCTTTGGTAAACCTATGTATTAAATTTCAAGTCAATAAGCCTTGTATTTTTGGAGATTTTATGATGAGCGAGTTAATGTATATTCAGTTCTGTACAGTTTGGTTCATATCTACATTATTTCAAATTTATTCCCCAAAATATGATTATTTAATTTTGTCTTAATCAATTCATTCACTAAATAGTCTACAGAGGTTATTCTTTAATTACTGAAATCACCTCTATATAATGAACATTTTCAATCTTAACCTCAAAATAACGAACCTCAACATAACAAATTACTCGATATAATGATTTTTTTTTGAACCCCTTCAGATTCGTTATATCACGCATCCACTGTATTTGGCTTTTAATGTCCGCACACAACTATCCTTCGACTCAACCAATTTGGATGATCAAAAGCTCAAATAAAAGGAATTGATGTACTGAGTGTTTTTAGACTGAAACAAACTACCTAACTCATTTAAAACCTGAGATATAGATGTTTGAGTAGGAAAAAACCTTGGAAAATCCTAAATTAAGTCATGTAAAATCCAATGCCTGATACATTATCTGTGCAATAATACCTTTCATTTTTTTTAAATTGAAGTAAATCAGCCAGATAGAACGTCCGGATGAACTCGGAATAGATTTAGCCAATTCTTTTAATATATAGTTGATGTAGTTTGCCTACTACTAAATCGAGAAAATTTTGGAATTGAAACAATATTTAAATATAATAAAACACGTCTTGTCTTCTTTGTGTATGATGGTCCAAAGTAAAACAAGACAAGATGAAACAAAGTTGGCAGTTTCTATTATTTGTTATATTAGAAGAATCGAAATGCAATTAACATAGAATGAGTTAACACACCAGTAGTAAATATGTGTAATAATATCCCATAAAACAAATATAAACAACTCAATGTTACTTGATAATAAATATACAATGTACCAATACAGTAGACGCTCGCTAATCCGGCACCTTCGGGACTTTTCCGGTGCCGGATTACTGAAAATGCCGGATTATCGAGTGCCGTCTTAAAATAGCCGAAAATCAGCATTTAGGCCATTATTAGCGCTATATGCACTTTTATATATTTCATTTGTCATATTACAGTAATACAGTAGGGGAAATAGGAAGAAAACAACATTTTACCAGATACAGTAACTTTATTACTTACAGTACAATACATACAGGCTAAATACATATACATATAGAATTTACTGTACTGTACATATTTTACTTGAAAAAGGATCTAATGTCTCTCTGTTTTTTGGAATCAGACTTTTTCTTGAAAAATTCATTTTGTATTAAACACAAGTTTAAAAGTTCTGCAGCGCTATAAGACTTGCTACACTCGGCAAATCTCACAAAAGTATTAATAGCGGCAGCCGCTTCATTCCAGGTAGGCGGAGCTTCTGGATTTGATGGGTCAGTTCCTTCTTCTTCATCAGATTCAACATCTAATGGTTCATTCTCTTCATTATTTCCCAAGACACTTTGAATAATGAACTCGTCAGTTATCTCTTTGGTTGTAGGTTCATTTTCGTCGACAGTTATCCATTCACCAACCTCTTCTTCTGGCAAATCCTTGAGTTCATTCTGCGCATCGTTTAGCAATTCAATCACAACATTGTTTTCAGTCGGTGCATCAGCATTGTCATCTTCATTATATGCTAAAGGCCAAAGTTTCTTCCAAGACTTTTGTATGGTTGATTCCTTTACCTTATTCCATGCCAAAGCTGTTCCAAAAATAGCATCTTTAATGTTAAATTTCTTTTGGAAATCTATAACCGAACAGTCAGATTGAAGGAGCCCTCGAATGAAAGATGCTCTGTAAAAGCATTTAAAATTCTGGATTACTCCCTGATCCATTGGCTGTATTAACGAGGTAACGTTTGCTGGTAGGTAAAGTGTAGATATTTTTTGGAAACTAACTCAGATGCTGCAGGATGGGCTGCACAGTTGTCTAGCAGCAATATAACTTTGCTATCTTCAGGCAATTTAATTTTTTCCAAATTATTTTTAACAGAAGGCACAAAGTGATTAAAAAACCAATCTTTGAATAATTCTTTATTCATCCAAGCATTGGATTGAGCTGCATAAGTTACCGGGAGGTTTACAACCCCTTTGAAAGCTCTAGGCTTCTTATATTTGCCAATGACGTAAGGAGTTAGCATATGGTTGCCTGAAGCATTTGCACAAAACAACACCGTCAATCGATCTTTATTTTTCTTAAACCCTTTGGCAGTTTTTTCACTGCTACCAGCCAACGTGGAGTTAGGAAGACAGCGCCAAAGTAACCCAGTTTCATCGGCATTATATATCTGGCTTGCAGATAACTCGTGTTTTGCAACGAATTCGTCAAAATATGTTTTATACTCTTCGGCAGCATTTGTATCTGCTGATCGTAGCTCTCCAGCTACATCTAGTTTCCGGATCCCATGGCGAGTTTTAAATCTATAGAGCCAACCATCAGAAAATACACACTCAGTTTCTGGTAAGTTTAACTCATCACGGAACTGTTTCCCCTTTTCCATAAGCATCGGACCAGTCACAGGTTTACCTTCCGACCTTTTAGCACAAAACCATTTGTATAAAATTTCGTCTAACTGGTCTAGTTTAGGCTTTTTCAAAGTTTTTCGAGACTCAATGTCTTTTATAGCATCAGTTTGAGAAGCAAATTTTTTTAATTCATCCTTATTTTTTTTAATGTCATAGATTGTTGAAGAACCAATGTTATATTCTTCCATAATTTTATTTCGATTCTCACCTTTCTCAATCCGCTTGATGATTTCAAGTTTTTGTTGAATTGTAAGAGTAACATGTTTACGTTTCACTGTTCCACTGGTAGAAGGTTTCGAAAACATGACAACGGTCAAAACACACACCTAACAATAAACCCCACAATACCTAAAATACATAAACAAGGGATACCAATGAGACCATTAATACTGTAAATTACAAAAACTCACTATAGATTATAATTTAACAAAAATAATAACACAAAACACGCACAACAGAAGTGTAGAGTACAGTAGCACACTTGCACAGCAGTGACAGTGACAGACAACAGGACGTGAGTGTCTTGTAGAGATGGGTAACTCCGGAGTGAACGACAACAAAGGAACTACTCCGGTTAAGGAGTTACAGCTCCAACTCCGAGTGCTAGTGCGGAGTTAGTTCATTTCGGAACTAGAATAAATGAGTATTATATGTCATAAATATACGCATATAAAATATACAATATTTTACTTTCTGCTGGAAAATTCATAAGACATCCATACTTTTTCTTTGTAAAATAATTAAATAAAATACACAATTCAAATTGTTAGCTGGATATAACCTAGAAATCATATGTTAGTTTCTATGTTTTTGGAACTATCAACACAACAGAAAGGAGTGAGAACGAGATGCGCGCGCAACCACTGTACGAGCGGCTGCAGTGTCGACGTATCTCTCTCTCCCCACTCCATGGAACTAACATAGTTCCGGAGTTGTTGGAACGATCAAAACAAAGGAGTGAAGTACGTGATGCGCGCGCATCCACTCGGAGCGACTCACTTCAGCTTCGCTCCACGTTGAACTGGAACGACGTTCGGAGTTGGAACTACTCCGCGGAACTAGTTCCGAGTCATTATAACTCCGGAGTGAACTAACTCCGTCTGATGAACTACATTTCCCATCCCTAGTGTCTTGTCACGTAGGCCACGCCCGAACCCGGCCGAGCCAGGCCGACTGATTCCGAACGTTAACGAGTACTGTACATACGTACAGTGCTCACGAACCTTACCGAGAGGACCCGAAGGCAACCGGATAATACCAAGCGGACCTGAAGCGTTCATATCCAATATCCACAATAGTAAACAGTGGAAAACTACACCGCAAAACCACTCTAAAATTAAGTATTTTTTACTTTTGGCTGATGCCGGATTATTGAAAGTGCCGAACCATCGGATGCCGGATTAGCGGGCGTTTACTGTATTTGAAATATTAATTAATTGATAAATTAATAATAACAATACATTTAATTATCAAGGTAAATAATCTTTAGGTTTACTAACAATATCTTAAAATTTGGCTATGATAAAATTTCAATTAGTAAATCTATTCTTCTTTTTATAAATAAACAAAATGGTCACTATGGATGATTTGCATCGTCTCATCTCTTTTTTTGTCTTCTCAATGTGTGGCCATATGGCAAAACTGATATTTGTAAATACACAGATAGATAGATACACCGGGTTGTGGTCATGTTACCACGCCCACTGTGCCTAGACTCCATGTCTCTTTGCGCCCCAAGCCTGCCAACAGTGTCACAAGAGACCAGTCTCCCTTATGAAGGACAGGGTCTCCGCGAGTGTAGCCTGTCTAATATCCTCTTGTTCCAGAAAAGCGGCACCCAGAGTCCTATACCTACGAGATGAGAAAGCTCCACAACCACACAAGATGTGTATGGAGCTCTCCTCATCCTCCTCACAGAGCCTACATGTGGAGTCTTCTGTTAGGCCCATAATCTTCATATGTCTATGAAGAAGATTATGTCCGGCCAGCAGTCCCGTAAAAGCCCTCACCTTGGCCCGGTCACAGCTCAACAAAGCTCGGCTGTAACTGCAATCTGGTCCTTGAATAAGTACATGAGACTGCCTGAGCCCGGTCTCGATTCTCCATCTACCAGCGTGTTCTTCAAAGGTCCAATGATCAATTCTTCTCTTAACCTTTTGGAAAGGGATGCCAAGGGCCGGCTCCAGTCCCAGAAGAGGGCCCTTTACCCCTCTCCTAGCCAGAGCATCAGCCCTCTCATTTCCATCAATGCCAGCATGGACAGGAACCCATATGAGTTTCACTTGTTTACGCTGACAAAGGGTCTCTAAGATCCCTTGGCACTCCCATACCAACTTAGAGCTGGTATGTGGCATCATGATCGCCGCCTGACTATCTGAACAGAAGGAAACAACTCCTCCGAAACCACCTAGACACATTTTTTCCTGTGCGGTAATCATGATTGCCATCACCTCTGCTTGGAAGATGGTAGGTATGGGCTCCGAGAGGTACAGACAGAACTTTCCATAAACCCCAGCGCCCACACCTCCTTCTGTAAGTGAGTCGTCCGTAAACCAGACGCTTCCTTTGACTTGTGCAGGCTCGGTACTCCCCATCCACTCATCTCTGCTTAGAAGGAAAGCCCTAACCTGCCTGTCAAATCTGTATCTAGATGTCATTGAGTGTGTCCCTATCGCAAGCAACGGGTCCAGACCAATGTCCCTAGATAGTATTTCGCCATGGAGTCCTGGTTGGCCAGGCAGCCAGCCACCAGTCGCCCTTATTCTAAAGGTTACTTTACAAGCCTCTCACTTTACAAACAGGTCCATAGGGCTGAGTACAGTGAGAACCTCCATCACCGCCAGCGGGATTGTTCTAATTGCGCCTGTAATTCCCAGGCACGCCATTCTCTAGCATCTATCTAATGTTAACCTTGCACTGTATTGTGCCATGGCCGACTGCTGCATAACATAAGGAGGGCCGAAGCACACTCGTGTATAGCCAATAAACCATCTTTGGTTTAAGGCCCACATTGTCCCAGTGGTCTTTCACATGCCTATCGACCAACTTTTCCAATCACACTCGTGTATAGCCAATAAACCATCTTTGGTTTAAGGCCCACATTGTCCCAGTGGTCTTTCAAATGCCTATCGACCAACTTTTCCAATGTCTTTAGTAGGAAAGACATAAGGCTGATCGGTCTGAAATCTTTAGGCCTCGAATGTGTGCCCCTTCAAGGTTTGGGGATATAGACCACTTTTGCGGTTCTCCACAGCCTTGGAATGTGACCCAAGGCCAGAGAAGCCCTAAATATTAGGGTCAGGTGGGGCAGGAGCGACCCCAAGCCCCTCTGCAAGAGTACAGGAAAGATGCCATCCGGGCCCGCACTCTTGAAAGGGGCGAATCACTCAACTGCCCACTTGATCTTTGGTTCTGTAACAACCCTCTTTGCCTCAATTCAGTCCGTGTGCGAGGCCTCAGTGCCAACCCGCTCACAGAAATGATGGGGCTCGCCACCGGTTCCTCGGCGGAGCCCGGAAAGAGTTTCAAAGAGGAGTTGCAAAGTCCATCTCTCTTGAAAATACACAACACTGAACACTATAAATTATGGCAAAATTGTAAATAAAATTTGTATCTCAATGTCCATATTTTACAGGAACTATCCAGCAAGTTAAGTCATCAAATCTGCTAAGGGATAATAAAAAGAATTAGAATGATTATGAATGTTATCATCATATCAAATGTCAGGGGATTACTATTAGAAAGTGGTGTCAATTTTTTCTAGCAGTCAACGAGATACATTAAATCATTATTTTTTATTACAATACCAGAAATGTACATATTGAAAATTATCATGTACAATGATTTCTAAACCTTCACCAACTACTTTTCTAGTATGAAGGTCAATTTCATTGTAAATAGAAAGAATTTGTATTCAGTTTTTATAGAAATAAGCTTAGCACCTTAAGAACATTATGGTAATGAAAAAAATGATGTCTTCTCTCCCAAGAATATACAGATGGGAAAATATTAAATGCTGATCCATAAAAACCACTGTACATGTATGGGTGGTAGGGTGGTTCAATACCATTGTACGTGTACGGGTTCAATAACATAGGCCTTGGGGAGAAGCTTAGCCTACAACCTTGTCAGGAACCTCACGTTTTTGTCCACACCTGCCTACTACATCGTGGGGAAGTTTAGCCCACGACCTCGCCTGGAAACCCTACCTGTAGTCTTGTTTGTGGATCTCTGCCTGCAGCCTAAAGGAGAAGCTCGGCATACGGCCTTGCCTAGAAACTTTGCCATAAGCCCCTTTGAGGGTATCGGCCTTTGCCCTCTTGTGGACGTTTAGCTTACGGTTTCTCCCAGGAAACTCTGCCTGTAGCCCCATTTTTGGATCTTGGCCTGTGGCTTTGAGAGGAAGGTCGGTCTACCTCACAGAGAATCTTTGCCTGAATGGCTAGGGGACTTGGGGTAGTTGAATTGAAATTTTGAGGTAAGAATTCATATATTTTGACTTCTTTGAAAATTAAAGGTATATTCGAATTTGGTATGGAATTGTTGGGGTTATAATACAGTGTGCAAGTTTTCTGGACTGTGGAGTAGGGTTGTGCGAGTAACTCGACTTGAGATTTAAAATAACTTGAGTTTTACCACATTACTCTTTGAGAGTAAAACGGTATATCAAGACAAAAGTCCCACTTGTATAATAGATTATAAACATAAGTATTTATGTAGGCAAGGTATTTAAATTACGATTATCATATTGTGTATTCGTAACCAGATTGTTCTCGCGATGTATTCAGATTCGTGTTTCACGCACACCAGTCTCGCTCGACCAAATTGGAAAGGATGGCGATTATGGCGAAAAGTATTCTCGTTGTTTATTAAAAAGGCATGTCCACATAAGCTGTTTTAAATAGCCGACACTAGTTATTGATACAAAATGTAATAACCGATCACAAAGAATCAATTATTAAAATGTTTCAAAGCTTTGTTACATAACTTTTAGCAACATTTGAAACTAACAGGTGCATTTATTTTCGGGTTCATCCTTTAAAAGTTCATGACTTTTTTAATTAAATCACATTCAATCTGAATCAGAAACTACGTATGAAATGTAAATTATTGAAATTGAAAAGCTATAATAATTTCAGACAGTATGCCCGGAACAATTTCGTTCCGGCACCGTGACTAATAAAATAACCATTAATGTACCTACTTCAGAACATCGCCGACTCGTCAAGTCCCAATATAAAATATACTGCTAGCCGTGGATTGGATTTTTTATCCATTTTGTTTTGAATTTTTGTTAACGTTTACACTAGAGATAGAAATTACAGTTAATTTTCATTAACCTGTTATGTAATTCCATTATGTTCTGTTAACGTGTTACAATAATCTGTTTTTGTGTAACCTGTTACTCTCGACTCATTGACGTTCCCGACAGTTATTCTGTTATGGCCTGACGTTACTTAACGGCTTGAAGCCTCATTACGGCTGGCCTAGATAACCTTCCAAATTACCAAAGGTTATGACGTTGAAGTTATGCGTTACATTATGATGTTGAGTTTCGGGCGTTGCGGCTTGGCGTTACAGAGTTACCGCTCAAAGACTGTTCCGCTATCGATAATTTAACTGTAACATGTAAGAGTCTTAAGTTTCATTTGCAGTTCAGTTACAGTGTTATAGTTCCGTTTACTTCAAAGCGTGTTATACTTACTCTCCATTACCACTTTGCGTTATAGTAATATAAAGTTCGTTATAACCTTATCATCATGACTGGGAGTTACAAAAATAACAGGGTATTTTGTGTAACCTGTTAAATCTGTAACATGTTACATTGGTGTAACCATGTTATTTATCCTGTTTCGATAAATAACACCTATCTCTTGAAAACTCAACGTGACACATCAAAGTACGAATAGTATGATGAAAACAAAAACAAGATTAGCCTTGACCAGTCAGTAGTTGTTATCGCTAGTTAGTATTGTATTAACAATTAATTATTTTGTTCTGTTAGTATAACAAAACATTGTAGTCAATGGTTAAAGTGAGGTTAGCGGAAAAGACCATATTATTGTGTAACTATTGTTTTATGAATTATTAGGTTGAACTTTCCATTGAACAAAAGTATTATTAATAGTTTTGTGAACGTTTGAAACTTGTAAACATCGGTATGCAAAGTACTGTGGGAAATATAATAGCTGCTGCTATGACATTGTCAATGATGTAAAATTTGTGTGGCAAATAAAAATTATTATTATTATTATTATTATTATAATAAAAATAAAATAAAATGGATTTTAGTGATGAGACCAATCTCTTTCCACATCTATTTTGCTGTTTTCTTTATAAATTAAAGAAATTAATTTAAGTTTGTCAGTTTGATTTGATTATTTTATAGATCAACTTTTGTAGTAGAGTTAGCGGTATATACTGTTTTTAGCGCCAGATAGTAATTTTTGTTGAGTTTCAATGTTTTTAATTTTTACTCTAACTTTATTTTAGCCATCTTTTTTTATATGTTTTCACACATATTTCACATCTTAGAACTTAGGCTTAACACGTTGAGGGCTAAGCCTGGAATGACAAAATTCATTCTAATCCTAAAAAAACACACCAATAAACAGATAACACTTATGGGAAGCGAAAACACTTTCAAACTTGCGACTGACGCACACAAATCAATAGGTTCATATACAAGGGCCTGACAACGTAACGTCCTACCTCTACGAGATCTGATTTCACACTGATGAATCAACCATGCAACTACAAATGGCGGCAAAACCCGCCGCCAGGATGCGCGGAGGGTCCGCCGGCGCGGATTTATCCGCGCGTAGCCACTGACATGTTAAGCGACCGGTGTAATAACTAGAATCTCCAATACGCGGTTGTCACCGGAAAATGTAGATTCTAGTTATATATTTCACATATTTTACAGTTTATTTAATAATGTCTTTATGAATATTTATATTTAATCATTAATACAATTATTTCATAGATTATAAAACAGCTTTTCATAATTTATTATTTATTCAGCAAACTAAATAGTGTTAGAATGTATTGATTGCTTCATTTTAGTGTTTTCATTTTTGAAAATTAAGGGTTAAATACTTGACTCAAGTTTCCTTGATTCGATCCGAATCCTAAAATTGGTACTCGCACACCCTGACTGTGGAGCCCAACATCATGTCTTTATAATATCTGATGGTATATTAGGAATCAAGAAAAACGTCTCTTATTCTTATGTCTCTAATTTGATATCCCACTTGGATGTGTTTAACATTATACTTTTTTTTGTGCATTTTGTTTTTCAGGAGAAGATCCCATAAATGTTGTCTTCCAAAATTTATGGTATATTCGGATTTTGGAGACCTGTAATTTGATAACCCAATCGGGTATTTCAAATAAGTAATACGATTTTTTTTTAATTTTTTGTGCAGTGAGCTTCTAAATTTTGATTTTTCCAAAATCAGATGATATATTTGGTTTCAGAAAAAGAATAAATTTAAACTGACTTCTATTTAAAAAATTTGTTAATGTAGCATTACATTTTTATTTTTTTTTTTGAGCATGTTTAGTGATTTTGGGTCGGTGAGCCTTAAACCATCATCTTTTTTTTAATTGTATTGTATGAATCGTATTTTTAGAAAATTACATATAGTTTGATACCCATTTTGTTATTTCAAGTATTGTAAATTTTTTTAAACTTTTGGAGCAAATTTTTTGGAATTATGATTAATATCACTGCACGTCTATAGGGTGGGTCGATACCACTGCACATATAGGAGTGAGAGGGTCAATATCACTGTACTTGTAAAAGTGGGCAGATGGGTCTATACTAGGAGTGTGCGATGCAGCAAATCTTTTCGATTTGATGCGCAAATAAAGAATTTATGGTTTTTATTAAGTTTTAGAAGCGGTATGGTAAAAATAATACTTTTTGTTATAGATAGCGTATCTTGCTAGTACAAAGAGAGATAATTTAAAACATTAATTTTTTGACATTGTTATATGTAAGGACAACATACATTGTTATATGTAAGGAGCTAGTTAATGTTATATGTATGGAACAAAAATAATAAAATTAACTTTATATCAGTGTAAGAAGGCCAATTAAAATATTATAAGAAAAGTAAGATGAAGGGGTTAAAAAAATGCAGTAGACCTAAAACACAATAAATCATAATTATTTTGAAATAGAATTTTAGGGGTAATAAATTTGTTTAGCACTAAGCATGCTTATTTAATTAAGTACTTAAGGACAAATATAGGAAAAGCTAGTAACTATGATTCTTATTCACTATCATAGTTAGAAAATGATAACAGCCATATAAATAACTTTTTAACTTAGATAAGTAGACTGGAATAAATATTAACAGTAAATATTAATGTAAAGTCACATAAGCATAGATAAATAAAGCATACTACATGACAGAATTTGTTTAGGCTAAGCATCATTTTGATTCAAGTATAACAATTCATTATTGTTAAGCCAATATATTAAAATTAATAAAACAATATCAGAAAATGTAATTTATTGAATACATTGTAAGTTTTTATATTAATCCTAATTTGAAATATTTTCCAATAAAAGGCTGAAAATATAAAGTCGGCACTGGTGGCGCAGTGCTGTAACCCAGCTACATGGGGACAAAGTGTTTGGGAGATTGTAGGCGATAGGTTGGATGCTCGGTCCTCTTAATACCGACATGGCGTCCGCTTGGTGGTTGCTATCGGCGTGGACACTACTAGAGAAGTCTGGGGTGTCCATGTTGGGTGGTAATCATTGTGCGGATGTTGTGTGGGGGAGATAACTGAGCATCAGGCTTGTCAATTAGCTGAAAATCAGACCAGCACTACGTGGTTCGGATTCCACGTAAAGCTGTAGGTCCCTTAGTTGCCCTGGCTGTTGGGCTATTAATAAATTGCCCTTTCTGAGGAACAGTTGAACTCAGTTAGTAACCAGACTACACTCATCTACACTCATCCTACACTCATAAAACCATTCATATTCGCCTTAAAATACGCACAACGTTGTGTCGGCGTCTCATATGTAAGAATGTAAGAAAAAAAATGTATTTGTTAATAGAGTTGTTTTTAATAATCAACATTTAATTATACTTATTTCAATACAAATAATATTGAGTAAAGTACTTTAAAACACAGTGCAAACGGACTAACTGAATCGAAATTGAGGAACGTGAATTATTGTTAAAAATGCAATAATGTCTGAATGGACTGATGTTATCTCAATATTTACACTGTTATCAGAAATATTCGAAAACACAGTCAGGGCATAATTATTTCACTGTTCCAATTATCTACGCAACAATTCATATAATTTGTTATCAAGTACGGACCCCAAAATGACTGCCTTCTAACTGAAATAGATAGACTGTCTGTAGAGAATGTTCTACTGATTCGTGGTACGCTGCACACATGTAAATTACGATAACCATACGCATTGTTTGATGGACTTTTATCGTGTTCTTATCAGTAAGAGTTATCTCCTGGCCGAACTATTTATTCTTAATCTCAACATAAACTGGTTTGTGTCCCATTGTATTCCCCGTTCACTCGTAAAGAAAACAAACTCGAATAATAATTGTTTTACAACTATTTTATTGTAAAACATTTTATTCAAAAGATGAAAATATTAGTTCTAAAAGACGCTCCAATAAATAAATTTATTGAAAAGGCATTTTTTATTAATAATTCGTCATTTTGGTGCATGAGAATAATTCTGATACATCGATATTACTTATGCATCGTGGCACTATCGATGCAATGAAATTTTGACTAGCCATGAATCGAATTGTAGATTCGATGCATCAAATCGAATCGTTTAGTTTTTTCTATGCTTTCTGATGCATCGCACACCCCTAGTCGATACAACTGCACGTGTATGGGTGGGCAGAGAAAAGGGGAACCATTTTTGGAGAAATGGGGTTGCTGTTTAGTTTGAGTAAAAATAGACAGCTTTTGAGAATTTACCAAGAGGGTTTCAGGCCAAGCCTAGACAAGTATGCACATGAACGGGGTATGGCACCAGGAAATAATTTGACATTTAGTGTAAGTGAGTGAGTGTGTCTATATCAAGCTTCATAGTAGGCCTATATAGGTATAGATAAAAGATTATTATACATTTAATTCTTTTAAAACCTTACAATATGATAAAGGCAAGTGGCCTTGAAATATCTCTGCGTGGGAGTGTTTCATCCTTTTTTGTGGTTAGTTCATTCAAGGACTTACCCAAAAGTATATACTTTTAAAAGGTAAGCTTGCTTTCCTATTACTATATGTAAACAATTCAGGCACTTTTATCTTGATTGAAATACAAAAACATTTCCACTCTAAATTACTTAGCAACTATAGAATAGCTATTCCTAAATTAAATTTTAATCTAGTAATTTTACCTTACACACATTGCTTGACGGGTCAGGCTTAATCATGTTTTGGACAGAACTTCCATTATATGCGGCTGAGTTATTTTGAAGCTGCTGACTGGAACTGGAACATAAAACAATACACACGATTTAGATTCAAATTCCTGACACTTTCATAAATGCATATAATTATTTGCCATCTAGATTAATTCCTTAACCAGTTCACTTTACATTACTTCATGCTGATTAAAAATAAAATATAAGTTAAGCCAAACATAAGACTTTAGCTTTTTATACATTTACCCTGCAAATATTAGGATTAAAAAATTGTTATTTTTACAATCAATATTACTTCGCTAAATTGTTATATAATCTTATCACTGTTTTTATTTGCACTAGAATATTTTTAAAATCTTGAAATGTCGTCATAAAATAGTAGAATTCTGCAAATTTGAAAATGTGAACCAAATTTTGTTTGTGAAGTTTTCAGTTATCAGGAAAAAGACAAAAAGAAAAAAGTATGAATTTTTGTTGATATTACTACTGTACAAAACTTTAATTAGTTGCTAGAGAATGAAACATTTCTAAAAAAATTCAACTTAATAAGAGAAAAACTTATTGAAATGAATTTCACAAAAAAGGACCTTGCTTGGCCATTCATTGCACCATGTGCCTGTGTTGCAACTGTGACAAGAGGCGTTTTCCCAATTGCGTTGTTTGAGTTATCCATAATTTTGGAATATCGAGGTTCGGGTTTGAGAGGAAAATGTTTGTATTGTAAGTGCAATGGAACAAAAAATATACTTTTAAGTGCAAGATGGTGAACTATTTTGACAATTGATTTTGTTAATTCTAGTTAACAATCCTCAGACTAAGGGGACTAGAAAAAAATAATCCATCAGACTAAATTTGGTAAAAAGAGTTTTACCAAAATCAATCTCAATAATATATATACATTTTTGTACTATAAGCTAAAACTAACAGTAACTAAATGGGGGTTGTTCTCCTTTAAAACTTATACCTGTTAAAACATTTTTTACTGTATTCATTATATATATGTATATGTATATATATATATATATATAAAACTGAAATACCACTTACTTACTGACGTCAATGGGATCCCTGTAGAGGAGTTTTTAGTTTGTGATGAATACTTTACTTCATGCTTTTGCCTTTTTAAACACGCCCGTTTATATTTTCAAGATTATGAATAATTATAAACTAAAAATGTAGGATTTAATCTATATAGCAGAGACACACACACGCACATTGAAGTTTCAGGGGAAAGGAGATTTTTTATCACAAAGGCACACTAAGAAAGGATTTTTCAAAAATTTGAAGAGATAGACTATTTTATTTTATATCTTGACAGTAGCTAATATTGCATGTATATTGGAACAAAGTAGAACAACATTTGAATAGGTGTATGTAGTTGGCAACCTAGTAGAGAATTCATAATTAAACACTACCAGAACTCACTTGTAAACACCTTCAGGAGTACTGCCATCTTCACCAACAGAGGGATCATTGGGTTTGCCATAGTTGCCAGGGTCTTCTACAGAATTGCCAAATGTTGGCGTGAATGAAGAGGTAGCAGCTACGTTGTTTGCTTCTTCTCCGCCGTGTTCTAACACTGTTGGAGGATTTTCCCAAACCTTCATGAAACATATTAGGGATAATAAAAGAATTGATTCTATACAACTAGATTTAAATACACAGCAAAGCGAAGATTATGATAAATTTGAATTTAAGGAAAAGTTATTAAATAATTAATGGAATTATAATTTCAATAAGAAAAAATAATCCTGTATTGTTAAATGAGTTTAAAAATTATATTTATGGGTAGTATTATTTCTGTATCATCCTTAGTTTATGTCAACTAACATAACACTTTTTACAAATATTTTAAATTATTTTATTATGAAACAAGAAATATTATTATTGTATTGAATAAGTAAGTGTTCCTAACACTTAAAGACAGAAGGTATATGATGGTTAGTGTAGAAGATAGCCAAACAGGAATAAGAGAAAATTCTATTAATATTAAATCGGTGCATTACAATTTATTTATAGATAAGACATCGTCAAGATATGTGCGAATGTTGATGATAAATGCGTGTAATGAATGTAAATCAAGCTCTCAATTTTACACAACAATATTGCAATCACATACTTTAAATTGGGTAATATTACTCTGTAAACTTGATACTCTGTATAATAATCACAAATATAATACAAATGTTTATTAAAACAATGAATGTCTTTAGAACGAACAACGTAGCTACTCGTAATAAACTCAATATGTCATTCAGCTTTGTGTTTATACATTTTAGTACTTATATTTAAATATTAATATAATACAAATGTTTATTAAAACAATGAATGTCTTTAGAACGAACAACGTAGCTACTCGTAATAAACTCAATATGTCATTCAGCTTTGTGTTTATACATTTTAGTACTTATATTTAAATACTAATATAATACAAATGTTTATTAAAACAATGAATGTCTTTAGAACGAACAACGTAGCTACTCGTAATAAACTCAATATGTCATTCAGCTTTGTGTTTATACATTTTAGTACTTATATTTAAATATTAATATAATACAAATGTTTATTAAAACAATGAATGTCTTTAGAACGAACAACATAGCTACTCGTAATAAACTCAATATGTCATTCAGCTTTGTGTTTATACATTTTAGTACTTATATTTAAATATTAATATAATACAAATGTTTATTAAAACAATGAATGTCTTTAGAACGAACAACGTAGCTACTCGTAATAAACTCAATATGTCATTCAGCTTTGTGTTTATACATTTTAGTTAGGGATGGACGAGTCTCGAAATTTCGGGAATTCCCCGGGAAATTATAATTCTCGTCCTGCGAGAAGGAAATTTTGTTACGATCGGGAATTACATTCGAGAGTTTTTCTAAGATGTACGGTAACCAACTAAATAGTTCGATCTCAACAACACGGTTATAATCGACATTCATGGTCGGATCTTTTCAATCAATATAAATTAAAATGAAAGGTTAATAAAATTATGATAGGCTTGTGTCTCGATTACCGTGGAATGTAATTTATTGCTTATAGTGTGGCAGTGAAGTTACGTAGTGACTGACGACTGACAGTCGGAGTCGACAGTTGGGGTCGAACGTAGATGTGATGTTCTCACAACCCGTTCATTTGACAAAGCTCATCTAAGTGAACGAGATATCCGGATCACGATGCTAAAAAAAAACTATTAAAGTCGAACAAGTTACCGAGATCTATGATCCAACTAAACAAATCTAGTATAGGACAGAACTGTTGACCGAAACCCAAATGATAATGAACGAAAACTGAGTGGGCCTATATTCCAATGTTTTTGTGTGTCAGTAACGTAAAATCATTCAATCAAACTGCTCCCGAGAACAGGTCACTTTACTGTCCAACAAAACAACAAATCTTCCTTCCCATGGCAAAAGTCCATTTCTCTCAAATGAACCGTTCTGCTCGTTTCCGAATTGAAATTATCGTATATTTCCCGTGAGGTGATTGTGATCCGTTTAGGTGTTTACTCTGAGTAGGGAATCATCCAATGATTTGACAGAAGAAAATATCGTATCATATCATATAAAATATCGTGATGGCGTTCAAGTATCGTGCGACGTAACAATATTTATTTATTTTCAATTGAATAAAAATAAGTAGATATAGCTGTAGCGAATGTCAATAAATAATCTGTTTGTGAACACTTTGGATCGCCAAATGTGCATGTAACATTTGCAGGCATACGATATTTTCTTCTGTCAAACTGTCGATCGGTTTCCTGACTAGATTAGAAAGTAACACAGATGGAGTGTAAAATGCATTACAATACGATAATTTTGATTTGTGAACTCAGTGAACGGTTCCCTGATCATAATTGTTACTACTACGTCGATCTTAAATGCAAAACAATTCAATCCAAATCAAAGATTATATTATTATTTATTTATTAAAACGGACGGATTTAGCAATAAGGAACATAATTTTTATTGAACCGAAACTTTATCATACTTCTTGTGTATATTTCATAAATTTATAATTTAGCTGCACAAATCTACTTTGTATCACCAGTTGCCAGTTTGCATTTAGCTGATATTTCAGATTGCATCTCGTCTGGCTAGGCATACATTTGCCGATTACGTATACCGTTGTCACTCCAATACGTCAGAAATTCCTCGTGATGAAATGATTATCTTTCTATGTATCGAAGTAGTTTCGAGTTGCACACATTCATTACCGATCATAATTTATTAAAAATAATTGATCGTAAACGACTTTTAAATTTATATTTAGGTGCACAATTATTAAATTATTACTATTGATCCATTAAACTACCGGTATTTTGGCATCTAGATTTACAAATTTGATTATATTTCACAGCTTATTTCCGGTTTATTATAACCATTTTAAATTACTGAATAAAATAACTACAGATCCACTTTTTATGGCGTATACAAAATCAATTTTTTTGTTGAAAAGCGACAATTTTGAAAGCAATCGACTGTGTTTGGCGATGACGCCTGAATCGTAGAATCACTTGATCCAGCTTTTGCCCAAAAGCTTCGCTACCGTGATCGGAACTACCAGATAAACCAGATCGACCGCCTGTGTGATTAGTTGACAATCACAGAGAAGAAATAGAGGTTGCTTTCTTATGACTACAGCGGCAGTTATTAATAGAATTAAATCTCTACAATAGTCAATACATGTGCAGTAATAATTACTAAGTTTATCCGTGAGGATTGGGGGGGGGGGAATAGGGGAATAAGGAAGGGACTGCCAAGATGCTGGCTCTGTGTGCAACTTCAGTTCCTAGTTATAATGTAGTTCAGTTAATTAATTTAAGAATTCATCCATGTTTAGTTTTTATGATGATTTTAATTAAAATTTACAATTTTAATTCAGTTATATCAAATAAGATTGCTTTGTTTATTAAGTGTGTAATCTGTTATTGTTTAGTCTAAACCTGTTTGATTTTTTTCTGTTTTGTGGATAACAGGCAAAAAATAAAAAAGATTTAATAAAATAAGGAACTGAGTACATAAATGTGCCTTAACATTAATGGTTGAATTTCCTACTAGATCACATACCAATTAATTATTATTACTATAAAATGATTTGGTTTATTTGTTTTATCTACTAAGTTTGAAAATTAATGTATGATAAGCTGGGAAAAATTCCCTCCGAAAATTTCTCGAAATTTGGGAGGAAATTAATTTCCCTCCCGTTTCCCTCCCGAAATTTGGGAGGAAATTAATTTCCCTCTCGTTTCCCTCCCGAACCTAAAAATCTCCTCTCGTCCATCCCTAATTTTAGTACTTATATTTAAATATTAATATAATACAAATGTTTATTAAAACAATGAATGTCTTTAGAACGAACAACGTAGCTACTCGTAATAAACTCAACATGTCATTCAACTTTGTGATTATTAAAATAATGAATGTCTTTAGAACGAACAACGTAGCTACTCGTAATAAACTCAATATGTCATTCAACTTTGTGTTTATTAAAACAATGAATGTCTTTAGAACGAACAACGTAGCTACTCGTAATAAACTCAATATGTCATTCAACTTTGTGTTTATTAAAACAATGAATGTCTTTAGAACGAACAATGTAGCTACTCGTAATAAACTCAATATGTCATTCAACTTTGTGTTTATTAAAACAATGAATGTCTTTAGAACGAACAATGTAGATACTCGTAATAAACTCAATATGTCATTCAACTTCGTGTTTATTAAAACAATGAATGTCTTTAGAACGAACAACGTAGCTACTCGTAATAAACTCAATATGTCATTCAACTTTGTGTTTATTAAAACAATGAATGTCTTTAGAACGAACAATGTAGCTACTAGTAATAAACTCAATATGTCATTCAACTTTGTGTTTATTAAAACAATGAATGTCTTTAGAACGAACAATGTAGCTACTCGTAATAAACTCAATATGTCATTCAACTTTGTGTTTATTAAAACAATGAATGTCTTTAGAACGAACAACGTAGCTACTCGTAATAAACTCAATATTTCATTCAACTTTGTGTTTATTAAAACAATGAATGTCTTTAGAACGAACAACGTAGCTACTCGTAATAAACTCAATATGTCATTCAGCTTTGTGTTTATACATTTTAGTACTTATATTTAAATATTAATCCATAGAAACAGTGTAAATTAACTATTGAATAGTTCTCCAAACGTATTACAAATTTTATGGAGCAATATGTATCTTTCTTTGGTGATAGGTAATAGTTCTCTACGACTCTTGTGGAGTGATAGATGTTACTCTTAGTGACATTATTACAACACAGGTTATAGACATTATATATAACGCATGTCTATACACAATACAAATCAATTTTTCGTCGGATAATTAATATGATTGAAGTTATAATCAATATAAAAATTTAATTACAATCACTTGCGTGATACCAACATTCTTTTGTTGATTTATGACTGCATAGTAAGAAACTCTACCCTGAACTATTCAATATTACCTAATTGAAAGTTTAATACAAAAATTGTTTGTCTAAATCAATGTCTGACTTAGCAGGATCACTAAATATACGTCACTTTTAAATGTGGAAATAATTGGCTAGATAATTCTTTTACTACTCTTATATATTCGTGAAGAATTTGGCCCCATAATTTATTTTGTTCTACTTTCTTATCTATACGTGGTAAGAACATATTGACAAGCTGACCTCAGATTCTGTTACTCTAATACACAATAAAAAATTTAGTCAATAAAAATTTCATTTAGTAAATGGGTATAAGCATTGATTTTATATACAAATAGATTTCCCATCCAATGTTAAATTTTGAGTCTCAAAATATCAGCTGTTTTTGTGGTCCATTGTGGAGCGCTAGTGTAGTCTCATGTAAATGTAATGCAGTTTAAACCAGCTGTGGTTGTGGGCCACACAAACTAACAAAATTACTGCCACAAATATTCCTATTGGATGGTTTATCTATAGTAGGTTTATATAATCAATGGTATAAGCAAAGGAAAGCATATTTGTATATGGAATTTTTATCTCAGTTAATTTGGTTGACAATCGTAGCACAGCTACTTGGGGACAAAGTGTTATGCGATGATTTCGATGCTCGGCCCTAAAATATTTACAAAACGTCAACTGAATGGTTGCTATCGTTGTGAACACTACTAGAGAAGTCTGGGATGTCTATGTTGGGTAGTAGTCAGTGTAATTAAGTACTGGAAAGAACTGATTATCGGGTTTGTCAATTAACTTAAATTAAACCAATAATACGTGGTCCAGATTCCACATAAAGCTGTACATCCCTTAGTTGTCCTGGCTATTGAGCATAAGTTGAGCTCAGTTAGTAACCAGACTGAAACAGGTCATCCACACTCATCCTTCACTCATATAATCATTCATGTTCACCTTAAAATACGCACAAATTTGCGTCAGCCGTCTCATATCTAAGAATCTACATTAACTAAGAGGATTCTGCATACAAGTTCCTTAAGAACTAAGTTAACAGCTAACTCACTTTTTTAACAGAGGCCAATTTAAATTGCAAATCTGCAGCAGAGGACTGAGTTGCCATCTGTATTGAGCGAGTCATTTGGATGGATGTAATACTTTTGCTTGACTTATCATCCGTTAGCTGAGAAAGCTCAGAGTCAAATCTAAAATCTAGTTTCATATCAGCGCTGTCTTCATTCTGGAAAAAAACTCAATTCATTACATTTTATTTTCATCAATATCAAAATTTTCTTTACAAATATTTAAAGATAGTCAAAATTTAAATAACCTTTTATCAAACTAATAACTATTGATTTGTAACAATAAGCTACTTAACCTTTAAATGAGCAATGATTTATTGGACCATCATACAAATTAAAATCGCAGAGGTGTATATTTTAATTATACAAACTAAGACACACTTTTACAACTTTTATTTTATATAGTAATAAATATGACAACTGGAAATCATTTAAAAAAAAAAACCTACTAACAAATAAAAAATTCTTTTGTAGTATCTCATTTGAGGCCACTAAAATGTTGTCTAAAAAATGTATATCAGTCTCTAGAGAGAAGAATAGGTTGTTCTGGGGAGTGTGATAGGAATAAGTAAAATTGATGACTGGAGATTGGATTGGGATCCTTGTCCGCGGGAAAGGTAAGCATTTGTAGCAACTGACACTAAGTATGGAAGATATGGCATATCATAAGCAATGTACGAAATTACTATTTTGATATACATATAAAACATTGTTATTTATTTAACAATCAATTTACAACATCTTGGCCCCGATCTGCTCCAAAATAACTTCAACACGGAATACATAAAGAACTGGATGGTCTCAAAGAGATATTTGCTGGTCATAGGCAGCCATTCTTTAAAAGCAGAGTCTAATAAAATATCATCAGTCATATGAAAGAGCCTCAAAATAAAGAGGACTTAATATGTTTGAATCCCACCTAACCTTACTTTTCAATCTGACTTGCTAATAGGGGTGTTAGATGCAACAAATTTGTTTCGATTCAATGCAGCGATGCGATTCAAAGAATTTTGATTCGTTTCAATGCAACTCGATTTGATAAACACAAACAATTTATGGTTTTTATTAAGTTTCAGAAGAGGTTGAGTAACAATAATACCTTTTGTTACAGGTACCGTAACTTGCTACTACAATTAAAGATAATTTAAAACATACATTTTTTGTATCAATCATATACAGGGTGATTTAAAATTGTGTAGCCAAACTTTGGATCATGTTCTAGACATGAAAACAAACAAAACATTTCCTGTAACAGTATGGTCTATCTCACTTTGTTATCCGTCTGTATGTATGTTTGTATACTTTATAAATAAATTAATAACTCAGGAACAATAAATTGTACAGGTTTCAAATTTTGCTTACTTACTAAGGTTGACAGAGCCTCATAGTAGACTGGTTTTTGTTAAACCGTTTGAAAATGGCTTTCATTTTAAAAATTAAAAATTCAGAAAAACCCCCAAAAATAAAATATTAATTGTAAAGAACTATTTTTTAGCATATTTAATGCCAAAAAAAATGATACTACATTTGATAAATTTGGTTGTCTTACAACCCAGATATGATCCAAAATCCTGACGTAAAATGTAATGAAGAACAAAAACAACCAATAACTCGCATATGCATTTTGCAGATAATGTGAAAAGGGAAACAAATTTCAATGTGTAACAATAAAATATTCAATTACTATTATATCTACAACAAGTGCTCGAAAAGATGGCCATTAACTTCAATACAAAGCCTCAAACGTCTCAGGAATAACTCCCTTGTTCTTTCCAATATTCCATCTTTTTCCTGAATGTTAGCTGCGGCTGCAACAATCAGTGCATTTTGATACCAGTAGTGTTACTGATACCACTGTACGTGTATGGGTGGGTCAGTAACACTGTACGTGTGTGGGTGGGCAGGCGGGTCAGTACCATTGTACGTGTATGGGTGGGCGGGTGGGTCAGTACCAATGTACATGTATGGGTGGGTGGGTGGTTCAGTACCACTGTACGTGTATGGGTGGGCGGGCGGGTATGTACCACTGTATTTGTATGTGTAAGCAGGTGTGTCAATACCATTGTAAGTGTATGGGTGGGCCGGTTGGTCAGTACCACTGTACGTGTGTGGGTGGGCGGGCGGGTCAGTACCATTGTAAGTGTATGGGTGGGCCGGTTGGTCAGTACCACTGTACGTATATGGGTGGGTGGCTTGGTCAGTACCACTGTACGTGTGTGGGTGGGCGGGCGGGTCAGTACCACTGTACGTATATGGGTGGGCGGGTGAGCATCTCAGATTACGGTGTCATAAGAGTACTCTAATATGTGGCGATTGTATTGATTTGCAATAATTCACGGTTAACAAATTTATCTTATTTAATTCCATGGCATTTTCCACAGGTGTAAAATAAACTAGGTCTTTCATATAGCCCCATAAGAAGAAATCTATGGGCGTAATGTCAGGAGGCCAAGGTACATGTCCAAGGAAAAATGTGATGGCGTGCCATCATTTTGGTACCACAGCCTCTTCCTTGTTCGTAAAGGGACGTCATAGAACAACTCCGACGAAACATCTCTCAAAAATACTGCATAGACGTGACCATTAAGACTTTGAGGAAAAATATACGTGCCAACAATTTTGTCACCGACAATTAAAGCCCAAACATTGTGACTGAAGCGATGCTGCTTATTTTGAGAGTGAATTTCATGAGGATTTTCCTGGACCCACACATACTGTTCTTTGAATTAAACATTACATCTTGAGTAAAAGGTGGCTTCTTCTGTAAACAGAACTGTGTTTATAAAATCAGGCTTGTGGTTAATTTTGTTCAGAAACCAATGTGCAAAGTAGAGACGTCGTGGGTAGTGGGTAGGAAGGAGCACTTGAAACTTTTGAAGTCAAAACAGGTTAAGTTAATTTTCAACCCTTGTAGAAGGGTTATCATCAAATCTTTCCAACACTTCTTCCTCAAAATTAGGATTACAAACAGTTCTTATTCACCCTGCATCATTTGTATCAATACTAAGCTTACCAGTTTCCCTTAATCGATAATGTACACCTTCAAATGTGTGTCGGTTTGGGCATTGCCTATTAAGATACAATTCCTGATAAATCCTTACTGAAGCTCTCTACCATTACCTCTGGCGGCTCCATATGTAAAGTGAATATCAGTTAATTCCTCCAACATTGAAAAAAAAATTTGAAACCTGTACAATTTATAGTTCCTGAGTTTTTGGCTACATAATTTTAAATCACCCTGTATTTATATATATATGTTAGCTAGTTTTTGTTACATGTATGCAACAAAAATATAAAAATTAACTTTATATCAAAGTAAGAGGGCCATTTAAAAATAATATAAAAAATGTAAGATTAAGGGATTTAAAAAATGCAGAAGACCTAAAACACAATATACATAATTATTTTGAAATTGAATTTTACGGCTTAATACATTTGTTATCACTAAGCATGCTTATTTAATTAAGGACAAATATAGGAAAAGCTGGTAATAAAGAAAGTTGTTGGCTCTGTATTAAATTTAAATGCCAACAGTTGTACTTTGCTGTTGTTGTGGGAGACTGATAAGCAGAGTCAAAATTATCAAAATTTAATTTGTTGTAATTAAAATAATATATTTCACAGGCAAAAAGAATGTATGAATAAAATAATGGAAAACAATTATTCTTATTCACTATCATAGTTAGAAAATGACAACAGCCATATAAACGATAACCGTTTTAACTTAGATAAGTAGACTGAAATAAATATTAACGTAAAGTCACATAAGCATAGATAAATAAAGCGTACTATATCACAGAATTTGTTTATGCTAAGCATCATTTTGATTCAAATATAAGAATCCATTATTGTTAAGCCAATATATTAAAATTAATAAAACAATATCAGAAAATGCAATAAAATATAATTTATTGAATACATAGTAAGTTTTTATATTAATTCTAATTTAAAATATTTTCTGATACAAAAGGTTGAAAATATATGTTAATAGAGTTCTTATTATTAATTAATGTTTCATTATACTTTTTTTAATACAAATAATCATGAGTAAAATAAACACATTGCTAACGGACTAACTGAATTGAGATCGACGAACGTGAATTATTGTTAAAAATTCAACAAGTTTGAATTTATGAAAGGAAACAAGATAATACTGTGCTTTGATTGGGAAATGTTTTGTTAAAGGATGGATAGGACAGGTACCCTATCAGACAGGAAGTGATAACAAAAGTCATGATAATGATGTTATCTCAATATTTAGACTGTGTCAGAAATGAAGCTCAAGATATAATTTATTTCACTACTTCAACTATCTTGTTACCATTTGCTATAATGTATTATTTGTTATCAAATACGAATCCCAAAATAATTGCTGAATAAATGAAATAGATAGACTGTCTGTAAGAAAATGTTCTGTGATTCGTGGTACGCTGCACACATGTAAATTACGATAACCATACACATTGCTTGATGGACTTTTATCATGCTCATATCAGTACTAATTATCTCCTGATTGAACTTTCTATTCATCATTGCGATATAATCAGGTTTGTGTCCTCGCGCTCATTCCTGTGCACTCGGAACGAAAACTAACTTGAGTAATAATCATTTTTCAACTATTTTATTGTATTTAAAACATCAAAGTTCTATAAAAAGCACCAATAAATATTATAGATTTTAAAGGAATTTTTCTTAATAATTTGTAATTTTGGCACATCAGAAAGAATCTGAGACATTGATATTGCTTATGCACTGTGGCACTATCGATGCTTTGATGTCCTGAATCGAATCGCATCGATTTTTAGATGCATCACAGACCCCCACTTTCTAAGGTTTAGGCCTATATTTACCTCGACTTCATGGTCTCAAAGGTGTATTATGAACATAATCAGGGTCACCGGATCAGTGTTATTGCCAGTTGTATTTGAACTATTCATCAGAGATATAAGAGTTTGACAAGGTAAGCTCCCTGTCAAAGATAAGCTCCCTATATATTTCACTGGTTTTATTTATTTGTTTTTTTTTCTTTTTTCTGATTTCTCATATTTATTTATTTTATTTCTTCATAAGACGCCGATCGTCAAGATATGGGCGAATATGGATTTCGAATGAGTGTGATGAGTGTATATGAGCGAATGTAGTCATTGTTACAAACTAAGGCCGACTATTCCCTAGAAAGTGTCATTAATTAATAGCCCAATGACAAATGAACAGCCGGTGGTTATCAGCTGATCCCTCTCAAAATGTGTTACGACTCTGATTGGGATCGAACTGAGAACCTTTAGCACATGAAGCGGGGATTGAACCAACTACGCTACCGACCAATTCATATTTTACTATTTATAGTTTACTAACATAAAAACCAGTTAAATGAGAATTCTTAATAGTTTTACCAGATTTTTACATTCTTCTAATTTTTCAGTTTTAGTAAAAATATAATACCTTAACATATGAAATAGGCATTTGAATTGATTCTGCCTTGGTGTCTTGCATCTGAATATCAGGACCCGGGGATTTGAATCCTACTGCAATATTGTCTTCTTCAATATTTTTATCTGTAAAATTAAAAAGTTAATCATTAATTACATTTAAGATTTTAAGTTTATGCTTACAATGAAGTACACTCACAATGTTGATAATTAAAAAAAAGCTTACATTTGATTGTTTTACATCAAATTAAACTAGAAGTTGCTCAGATTATAGATACACGTTGCTAAGAGGTGTGGCTAGAAAAAAACTGGACTGAGGCTGAAAATAAAATTTACTTACAAATATTTACAATTTAAAGTTATCTCCTGCAATGTACTGACCTCCTCGTCCTCTACACCCCTCCTGTGAGTTTTCCACTGGGTGCAGACTGCTGGATATCATTTTCTGTGATGGTTCATAACTTCCGTCCCTTTTTCTTTTACTGCTTCAACAGTCTCAAATCTCGTTCCTTTCAATGCTGACTTGACTTTAGGAAATAAAAAAAAAGTCAGAGTGAGCCAAGTCAGATGAATACGGTGGATGGTCTAACACGGGAATGTTATGGTTTGCCAAAAACGTCTTCACTGACAAAGTGTTGTGAGCCGGGGCATTGTCCTGGTGGAGGATCCACGACTTGTTTTTCCAAAAATCATTCTGCTTTCTCCGTACGCGCTTACGTAGGGTAGTCAGGACGCTAATGTAGTAATTTTGATTGACTGTTTGCCCCTCTGATACGATTTTTTCAATGTTGGCATCGATTTTTGATGATGGTCTGCCAGTGTGTGCGTTATCACTTGTGTCTTCACAGCCATCTTTAAAATGTTTGAACTACTCAAACACTTATTTTCGTGATAAACAATCATCACTGTACACTTTTAGTACAATTAAAAATATTTCACGTGCAGATTTTCCAAGTTTACACATTGTTCTTTCTGGACACTCAACATTTTTCTGACGCAGAAACAAAAATTATATCTGACGCTACAGCCGGATAGTGCGGGAGAGACGATACTCAAGCAGCAGGTGAGGGGGAGTCTTGTGACAAGCCGTACGATATTCAGCCTTATTGCATTCTTTCTATGGCTACGGCAATACTAATCCAGTTTCTTTCTAGCCAAACCTCGTGTGTGTGTGTGTGTGTGTGTATATATATAGGTTTATACATTCAAACAATTTTTATTGTACATGATGATACGTACAGTTATCAAGTAATTGTTAGTAAAAAAAATGTGGTCAATACGAAGTTGCATGAAATGACAGATTATTTTGTTGAACAGGCAAAAAGTTAGCAAGAAGGATTCGTAAAGACAGAATGTAAATGTTATGTTTGCCAGAGGATTTACTACTCCTAGGAAGAGCTTATGAATTTCCAAAAAATACTAGCATCTGCTAGTATTTTCAAAATTTTTTTATTTATATCGATTTGAGAAACTACTAACTAGGCCTAGTACATTTTATTCATACCACCCATTGTCTTGAAATTGTTTAGTTAAAACCACACTTTATTATAAATAATTTAACATTTATTTACATAATTATTTAACTCAGTAACGAGTCGGAATCCAGGCGGAGCGGACGTTTTGTGTTGTAGTTCTCTTATCAGTGTTCCCGTGCTGTAGTTACGAAGTTGCTTCTGCCAGCTTGTTAGTGCTTGTTTCAGTGAGCAAATTGTTTCACGTGCTTTACTGTTATTTCAGCCTTTTTAAAATTATAATTCTTTTGAAACCGAAAATAACGAGTATAAAAAATATGTCTTAATTGTAAAGTGTGTCTCAATTATTTTAAAAAAATCAATTAAAAGTGATTTGTGGTGATTGCAACATTAGTGTTCATGGAAAACGTGTAAATATTACTCAAGTGGATGTTGATTGTCTAGAAGATATGGAATCGGTATGGAGGTGTGAACCGTGCAGCGCTGAGCGTAGAGTGAGTTTGAGGTTGGATGTGAGCATGCAAGAGGGAAACCTAAAATTTGAGGATGTGTTGAAGATATTGATGGAAATTTGTGATGACCAGAAGAAAAAGAAACAGGACATCAACGTGTCATATGAGGCACTCCAATCTCAGCTTGTGGAAAACACTAATGCCGTTCAAGATGCTCTATCGAAGATAGAGGAATGCTCCAAGAAGGTGGATGAATTAAATGCTAACGGGCAGACGGCAATGTGTCAAAATTAATAATGTATATAGTAGTGAGGGTAAGATATTATTTGGAGTTCCACAGGGATCTGTATTGGGAGCAATTCTCTTCTTAATTTATATAAATGATTAGTGTACAGCAAGATTTAAGGGGCAGGTTACATCTTTTGCAGACGTTACCGCATTATGCTGGGAAGAGTATAGAAAACATAAAAGATGGTATTATATCTGATCTCAAATCAATTAGATGGTGGTTTGCTAAAAACAATCTAGTGTTAAATACTGAAAAACAAATTTTATTATTTTAGTCTGAAGAAAACTAGCAATGAATATAACATACTAATTTACAATTGCATAGATTGTTTGGGAATCAAAGGGAGTTGCTCAAAATGTGAAGATATAAAAGAAGGGGATCAAGTTAAGTATTTGGGAGTCGTAGTGGATAAAGATCTTACATGGAAAAAACAAATAGTCTATTTATAGTCTAAACTGTTTAAGGGGGTCAGAATTTTTTATTTTTTACGTAATATCTGTACCATGAAGATACTGAGATCTATATATTTTGCATTAGTGCAGAGTAGATTAGAGTATGGGTAAACTGGGGATTTATAAGTATACTGGGGTGGGATTTATAAGTCGTCTTTGAACTCTATATTAGTTATTCAGAAACATTTTGTCAGATTGATTTTGAAAAGAAACATACAAGAAGCTTCTTATTCCTGTTTTTAAGAAATAAAAATACTTCCATTATGAAATGTATGTGTATAAAGTACTTCGTTTTTAATTCAAGAAGTGGAAATTTAATTAATTTAGAAAATATCGCCAAGCAAAATTAAGAAACACAGATTGTTTTCAAATTCCGAAGCCAAAAAGTTTTATACTAAATGTTTTAATTTCACTGCACCAAGATTATATAACCAGATACCAATTGAAATAAAACAAGCCTTAAATAGAGTTGTATTTTTGAAGGGGATTAAGAACTGGTTAATGACATTAGAGAAGATTGAGGATTTATTTGTCATTCTAAGTTAAAGATTCATTTTGTAGATTAGTTTTTTATAGTAGAACTTTTAAAGTGACTGTTATTGTTGGCACAAATGCAATTTCTTTTTTAAATTAAATATTTTTCTTGTAGTTTTTATTTTATTGTAAATAACAATGTGTAATATAGGGAAAAAAGGAAATTAGTTTTGTTACCTACCGTTGGATTTTTATTTTGAGTAATTTATTAGGAAGGAACCCCAAAAGCAGACTGTATGTGCCTCAGGGGCCCTATTTTATTGTCTCTTAAGTGTAGTATAAGTCTTTAAAAATATTTGTGCTATTTTTGTTTGTTTAGTTGTATTTGAGTATAGTTTTATTTTCTGTTTGTTGAAAGGCAGCCTGGTGAGAAGGACTTATTCATATTTTGTCAAATGTAATGTATGTATTGTATATAGAAGAGATAATAAATTCCATTTATCATTATTATACATATACTCTGAAAATTAGATAGAAACTATATTTTTAATTAAATTCATTTTACCATGAAGCCAAAGGCAGCACAATATTTAATATAAAACAAACTTATATTAGTAAACAAATATATAGTCAGAGATGTTATGGGTCTCTAGTCAATACAATCCCTCTGGAAGAATTCTTGAACAACCAGACTTCTATGAAAAGGCAGGTAGTTAGTGAAGCAGAATTGTTTAGACTGGATGAAAATCTAGAATATGCTAGGGCCTATAAGTTAGAAATGTTCAGAAAGTACTAGAACTTATTGACCAATTTAAGGAAATAATTACAAAATATAGTAAATGCTAGTTTTTATTATCACATCAGCCACTCAAAGACAATTAATATTTATTCACAAATAAACGTTAACAAAAAAAAAAAAAAAAAAAAAAAAAAAAAAAAAAAAAAAAAAAAAAAAAAAAAAAAAAAAAAAAAAAAAAAACAATGCTATTGGCTAATTTTATACTCAACTAAAGATTTTAATAAACAAATTGATAACAACATATATTATGCTATTTAAAACATACCTCTACATTTATCAGGCCTCTGATTTTTATTTACTTGATTAGAATACTTTGATTTCATAGCCACATCTGCAGGAGCTGCCTTGTAGTTTGTGTTTTCAAAGATGATGGTTTGCACGGGCGGAGATGAGCCATCTAACATCGCCTTCTCTACAGGCTGAAATGGAAAAAAGTATAGAATTAAATTAAAAATTATTTTTGTAATAGATTTTGTAGAGCTCTTCGGTGTGGGATGACGTTGCAGTGACGCCATGGTAATTAACACAAAAATACCATCTGCATTCTGTGTTGATAAAGAGAAAGAAAAGGGTTTCTTATATTATTTATTTAACTGCCTATTATTTGGTTATATAAATTTTACACAGCACACTAAAGAACATATAAATAATCAACCCACATAACAAATTTACATAAAAATAACAACATTTAAAATGATCCTCTCATATCTAAGATGTCTTTAAACACTTTAAAATGTCAATTTTAGACAGAAAAAACCTCTACTAAATCCTGCTTTTCATCCTAAATTACCTCATTTAAAAAACCTGATCCATTTTACGGAAATACAACTACTCTGTTATAATCCTTGCAGAAAAAAATGTTGCAAAACTTATCTTATTCATCTCCCAGCTACATTATTTTACTAGTTCTATTATCTCCTTAACCCATAGATAACTGTGACTTCTCCAAACAAATTTACTAACTGTAATGCCCCTCTTAATAAATTGGACTATCATGACTGGACTGACATACTCCAAAACACATGAATGGCCATAAGGATTTCAAGGTTCATAATCCTGAAAACTGTATCTGCCCATACCCATCTCAATATCCAACATATTGATCAATATACACCACTATTAAATCAGATCTCTCCCAACCCATGCTAATAGTATCAAACTTAGAAGAATGAATTAGAACACCAAGACCTTAGATCCTTCTATCTCAACATCACACAGTGTACATATTACATATACGTTCCATCTTATGATGGAATAGGGAGCTATAACATTCGGGTTGGGAATATTTGTGTGTGCCTACATTCTTAGGCTGATAATATAGATTCTTCTCATCTAAACATGTTTCTGTTATATGTTACATTCCAAAAAGTAATGTGAAATCTTTGAGTCCTTTGGGATTTATTTTTATATGCTGGTTTAATATTTGTGATCTAGTACACCGCCTTGTCAAAGCATATGTTTGTTGTTTTTCTTCTTTTTTATTGTGTAGTTATTTATCACTCGCAGCAAACTTTTGTATAATCTGAATTATGCTCTATGGACACATCTACTGAGCCAATCTCTCTTTTCATCTTATGAACATGTCAATGGCATTGAAATGTTCTGCTAACCGTTGTGTCTTTATATAAGTACACAGTGACACATTTGCACTGTATTAGTGGAAGTCCAGGTCAACTGCCCTATAACTTAACTATAAAGTTAATGGATTCATTCATTCAGATGTTCTTTCACCATCAGGTCTTTGATCTCCCAGTTGGTCTTGCTTACAACTAAAGAAAATATTTCTGCAAAGGAAATTGTTAACACTTTCGATTTGAAATTTGAAATTTTTTCAAATTGAAAAAATTTGAAAACAATATCAAAATTTTAATAAATATTTAGAATTTTGACAAGTTTTCTGCTAGGCTCACACTCAGATTTCAAACGGTCAAAATATCTTTAAGTTCAAGTAAAACCAGGCTAGGCTCAAACTGAGTATTCACATACCTCATGTATATAAATGTGTGTGTGTATATTTACAGTGCTTAATATGAAAAAGGATTAGCGTAAAAAGATCTTTAATTAATATAACTATTAGAGCTGAATTACTTGGTGCTCCCATAATCTTCCATAATGACCTAAAAAGATTTACAACTTTGAGACATTCGACAGACCAACTACAATCATATTGTGGAACACAAACCTGTTTTCCCACGGCTTTGTCCTCATTAGGACTGCTCCTCTGACTACTGGTGGTCGAGTGCATGTGATCAGCCACTTCAATGTTGCTGGAGACAATAAATTGTAGTTACAACACTTTAAAAAAGGAAATCACAAGTTTGTTTAAGTACATGTTAAATTAAAATGCAAAACATAAGACCATCAATGAATTTAAAGCTGGTAAGTACCGGGGCTATAAATTTAACAAGCACGAAGAGTATTAAAATAAGATTTATCACTCCATATTTAAAAATAAATATTGTTGGATTTGCCTTAAAATGGTCCACAAATTGAGTTTTTTAGATTTTGTTGTAAAATTTAGTTTTTCAAATATTAAACTTTAAATTTTTAGATCGCCATTTTTAAACATATGTATGTTTTTCAAGTAAATTGTGTATTTTCAAGATAAAATTGTATACCAAATTTTAATAATGCATCTTAAGCAGTTTTTGAGATTATCACATTTTTTTTTTTTTTAATTGTGAATTTTTCACACACAGATAGAAAACTGATCCTATATTCATATTAAATTGCATTATTCACAAAATTGACAAAGAATCCCGTAAAATATGAGTCAGTCAATGCTAAACACTGTGTGTTTATCAATAAGGAAGAACCTTTATTGTATATGAGGTGTATGAAACTTACAACATTTCATATCCCGTAAAATATGAGTCAGTCAATGCTAAACACTGTGTGTTTATCAATAAGGAAGAACCTTTATTGTATATGAGGTGTATGAAACTTACAATATTTCATATCCCGTAAAATATGAGTCAGTCAATGCTAAACACTGTGTGTGTTTATCAATAAGGAAGAACCTTTATTGTATATGAGGTGTATGAAACTTACAATATTTCATATCCCGTAAAATATGAGTCAGTCAATGCTAAACACTGTGTGTTTATCAATAAGGAAGAACCTTTATTGTATATGAGGTGTATGAAACTTACAATATTCTAAGTCCTGAAAAACGCAATAAGTTTTAAATAGTAGTTATTTAATTAACTGATTACTACCATTGACAATATCAATATTTGACGTTTATCATATTAACATTTTCATTTAATTTAATAAGGCAAAAAAATTTGTAATTCAAAATTCGTTAAAACTAACGTGACTCATAATCCCTTAGTAAACCACTATACATAATTTTTATGTAATTTCTGGTAAAAGGTATTTTAGGTGTATTACAATCAATCATATAATCGTAATACAGTAAACCTTCGATAATTCGACACTCGGTAGTTCGACACTCCGTGTTGTTCGACACGGGCAGAGGCGACCCGACAAAACATCAGCGATCGGTATTTGTTATGACACGTCCGCCGGTCAGTGACCGGGACCAGTTCTTTTGTTTACGCGGGACTCCCCCAATACCCAAACTTCTTTCGCGCGTCCTTACCTCTCCCCCCAACCCCTCCACCACCCTCTAGCTAAGTGGGTCACGTAGACAATCAGTTCGCTTGAGTCGCAGCCGGTGATTAGACACGCAATTATTTCGTGAACCTGTTTAGTTAGTTCGTTTTAAAGTCATAGTTTTTAGTTCCATTCTACTGTGTTGTTTTTGTGTTTTTGATGATGTCGGACAAAAAACGGAAAAGGTGTTTTGTTTCTATGGACATGAAGTTAGACGCACTAAAAAGGATTGATAACGGAGAAAGTGTGAACAAAGTAGCGAGTGAATTAAATGTTGGTCGGTCGACGGTGATTGGATGGAAAAAGACAAGGACTGAAATCGAGTCGTGGTGTTCGAAAAGACTTTGTACGGAATCGATTGCGGAAAGGAAAAGTATGAAAACTTCGGAGTACGAAAAGGTCGGTGAAGCGCTGTTTCAGTGGTTTAGGATTCAACGGGATAAAGGAACGCCGATCACAGGACCAATTCTTCAGGAAAAAGCACTGCAGTTTTACACCGAATTTAAAGGAGAAGGAGAGCCTGATTTTACTGCAAGCAGCGGCTGGTTAGACAGGTGGAAACACAGGTATGGTGTCAAACAACTTAGCATTTGTGGAGAGAAGCTGTCGGCAAACCCAAATAGCGAAAGTGAATTTAAAGTTAAATTTCAAGCTTTTATTGAAGAAGAAGGTCTGAGTGGGGAGCAAATATATAATTGCGATGAAACGGGATTAAATTTTCGAATGCTGCCGACTAAAAGCCTTGCACTCAAAAAAGAAAAAGCTGCTTCTGGTTACAAAAAAAGTAAAGAAAGAGTAACCGTTTTAGCATGCAGCAACGCAACTGGAACCCACAAACTAAAGCTAGCTCTTATAAGAAAATCAAAAAAGCCTAGAGCTTTCAAAAACGTAAAAATGAATGGTGACGCTTTGATCTCCCTGTTTGGTACAGGAATCAATCCAATGCATGGATGTCTGAGCATATTTTTAAGGAATGGTTCCATAAGCAATTCGTGCCAGATGTCGAGAAACATTTGAAATCCAAGAATCTACCAAGAAAGGCAGTGCTAATTCTCGACAACGCAACGACCCACCCAAGTGTAGAAGTAATTAAGGATAAAGGAATTAAAGCGATGTTTCTGCCACCAAACGTGACCTCTCTGTGCCAACCAATGGACCAAGGCGTTTTAGTGACTCTTAAGAAGCTGTACAGAAAGAAACTTCTCTCATGCCTTATTCAAGGCTTAGACGAGGGACTCGACTTACTTGTAAAATTAAAACAGATTGATATGTTAGATGTAATCGGATGGATATCTCAGTCATGGGAAGAACTCAATCCCTTGACTCTAGTGCGTTCTTGGAGAAAACTCTTAGACCATGAAGGAAATGAGTTCACTAAAAAGGAAGATCCCAGTGACAACGACCTTGTAACTTTGATGGAGAAGATTCCAGGCTGTGAAGGAGCTTTGAGCGGCGACGTTGAGGACTGGATGAATGAAGATGAAGAAGTGGGACCTACATCTGACGAAGAAATTGTTGCTGCTCTCAATGAAAAGGATGTGAGTGATGGAGAGTCGGAGGACGAGGTGGACAACAACCAACAACCTAAACTAACACATAGTGAAGGTGTTAAGTTCATCGAGGGAGCCCTTCAGTACCTACAGGACCACGGAGCGTCTGCCATGGACATTCTTTGTCTTAGAAGACTACGTGACGAAGCTGCGCGGCAGAGAAATCAGAGTGAGAAACAATCAAAGATTACAAAATATTTTGTCCAGTGAACGATGTAAGTTGACTAATTACCGTGCAATTGTTGAGCTTTTTAGTATTTAATAGATTTGGTTGATTTCTATATACAACTTGTGTTTTTACTTTCCTACTCATATTAAACTCAATTTACTCCCTATAGTTCGACATTTCGATAGTTCGACACCCCTTAAGTCCACAAAGAGTCGAACTATCGAGGTTCTACTGTATATATATGTCAAGATTTGAATTTGTATGCTTTATAAATATTCAGGATATTTATAAGAATTTCTCAAACACAATATGGAGAAACAGCTTAACATAAAACGTAACTATTCCTCAATAAATTCACTCCAAGGAACAACATAAAACTATTTGTAACATTTTTCAGAAAAAGGGTGTGCTAGAAACTGAGGCTCATTATTTCGAATTTTAGAATTTACGAAACTAATGATATGTTAATATACATCATTTTATTGGTTGATAAACAATCATTCTGTAAAAACAAAAATCAATTATCTTTTACCATTTCAAAATATTGGCATTTTTTACCAAAAACTTTACCAGAAAATACATATTAACAATGAGTAAATTATTTTAACTCCTAGACATTATTTTTGTCAAAAGATTCTCACCTTTCGGGGCCTAGTTCTGTGATGACATATTGTTCTTATTCCTAAAAGGGTAAGGTGAAGTTAAAATACTGGGCAGTTGTTAATTTTGTTAAATATATATAAATATATATATATATATATATATATATATATATATATATATATATATATATATATATATATGTTCTAAGGAAGCCTGATCCATACTGCAGTGTCCGATCTTTACAATTAAATGTTAACCTAACTTCCATAACCAGGTATTACACTTAAGTACTTATTACTGCATGTGTAACGGTATATGACCACTTATATAAAAAATAAGATATTAAGAATACAAGAAATATTGTAAAAGACAACTGTCTGGAAAACAATCATTAATAAATATCTGTTTTGTTAACATAAACTAAAAAAAAAGACCCAAAGTCTTAGTTAAGACAAAGCTGTATTAACCATGATTCAATGAGGCCACTAGAGGAGTGAAGTGCGGCCGTGATTGGCTTGGCCCAGGCATTGACCTGTGGTGGTGGTGCAGGATTTGTCATATCTACAACAGAAATACAAATTCTACAATAGCATTATTAACCTTAATATTACATATGCAGTAATAAACTTTCAACATTTTTATAATGTTATGGGCCTACAACTAAAACAGATACTGAGAGAAAATATGTCCTAAAAAGACAACAATATCAGTGGCAAAAAACTAAAAATATTTCAAATTGATGTTTTTTTTTATATAAATGAGTTATTTTATTTAATAAAATACAACTTACAATATTTTTTAATAAAATAATAAAAGACAGCTATCAATCTATTTTATTTAGTAAATTACAATTGATGAGCTTTCTTTATAATATAATTAAATAAGCAAAGACTGTTTACTATTATATACCATTATAATAATGTATAAAAATGTACAAATTTCTTATAATTTTTAACACAACTATATTTAGAGTTTCATTATATTAACTTTGTATTAATTAAACTGCTTCTAAACTTTTTTTTTAATTGTGATACTCAACAGAATTGTCTTGTAAGGTTTCTATCGATGTTGTAGCTGATAAAACAAAATAATGTAATTTGAAATGTTGTATGTACACCATACATAGATTATGTAATGTTGGGAAAACAACAGATATACATAGCAGTACATAAGTATTATGTTAACATTAAACAAATGGGACCAAAATTAATGTCTTTTTCAAGAGTGTTAAACTGGAAAAAGTCAATGTTACAAAGTTCTTACTTAGATGGTAACTGAATTTAAAGGGTACATTATTATACAAAATATGTTTTTAACTAAACATTTTTCTACCCTAAAAGACACTTGCATCTTCAGATTTACGTTCAAAATATTAGCTATATAATAAGCCTTTCCTCCCTCTCACAAGAATATCTTGCCCCAATATTGTTACTACCATCATATTTGCACTAAGTATTCACTGTTCAATTAAATATTAACTCTTATACATATTTGAGAACGTTGATTAAACGTAAATATGTGACTATACAGTAACCAGACTGATAATTAACAATAAACAGATAAACCAAATGTTAGGTGGCTGGTTACAGTTCACAGGATATCTACTCCACTTTCAATCCACAAATATTGTTAATCAATTACAAATGGTTCATGATACTAAACTGTCAGAAAAGTTCAAACTATTTAGGACTAAGAGCAAGTAAATAACATTCGTTGAAACATAGAAAATTGGCTGATGAGAAACTTTTTAATAACGCAAGAAGTGCCATGTTATAAGAATGGTAGTGATGAATCACATTCTCCAGATATATTATGTTGCTAAGATTTAATAATCTGGTTTGAAAGATGGCATTTTGATCATCGCGGTAGTATCAAAGTTTACAAGAAACAAGACAAGAATTTCATGTAATAATGAACCACTCGCTGATTTAGCAACCCAATTGGTCCAATTCTTCTCCATAAAGCAAAAAAATACACGTTCAAGTTTATTAAAGCACTGATATCATAACTGAGTAGAAAAATCGTGAGCCACTACAGCTGGTTTTAAGAGCAGATTGAATTAAAACTGTAACCCAATTAAAACTGTACTTGACTCTCACCCTCTCTACGTTTGTCTGCTTGCTGTAACTTTACCACTTCATTACTTTCTAGCCATAATTTGCATATATATTTAACAAACTCACCTTTAGAAGGAAAACCAGGTAAATTGCTTTGATTAATTTTATTTAATTCGCCGACATCATGTGTTTGTTGCTGCTGTGTAATTTTCTCCTGCCTGTTCTGTTGCTTTAACTTCATGAAGCGTGGTGCCAGTTTGTCCGATCGTGTCCGGTCACAAAGCACTTTACCAGATGACAGAGCAGATGATCCTGGAGGACCTGGGGATTGTGAGCTTGGAGGCTTATTCGGCTTGGGTCGCTCCTTGGACCACCTTTGAGGCTCTTCCTTCTGCTGACGATTGGCCTCCTTCACATTCTTCTTGCTGCGCACTTCTTGGAAGCCATTATTGTCTGTAGCAAAAACCCTTTGGTCTTCTTCGACAGTAACCTCTGGCTGATCATCAACAACCACCACACCTAAGTGACCAACAAACACTCCATGCACTCACACTCAGAACATAATCAACAAAAGCAAACTAAATTAAAGTGCATTTATAGAAGTAACTAGCAGCTGTAAACTAAAATGCTGGATAGAGAAAAAGGAGTAGTAGGATTTTATCTAATATTAAGTCGAAATTGCAAATTTTGTTTTTAAAAGCAACTAAAGAAATAGCAGACAAAACAAATCAAAGGTCCTTCCATACACTCACACAAACACTCAATAGAAATGGAGTTTATCTAAAATATAAAAAATTACTAAGTAAATGTTACTGAATTTAAAGAACAGCTTGAAATATACTTAACACCACTGAGTATGTATATTTGTGTAAGAGCTAATTGCAACATTAAGTAGTAAACAGCCCAATCTGTGTTTAGGTAAGGTTAGTTTTATTTGTATTAGAATGAGTAAGGAGATACTAGAGTTTGAAGAACGGCATTAACAATTTGACATTCATTACTAAAATGACTAACAAGGAATCAGAAGTAAGAGCAGATCTTCATTTTATGTGACAACTCGATAGGTTGATAAAAAGAAAACAATCCTAAGTGACACTAAATTCACAGTCTTCTCTATACACAACTATCCATACCCAATGCCACTGGCTACTTTATTCTTCCTTATTAGTTTCACATACTGCTAGATTAACTTATTTTACCATTTATGTCACTACAGTTTCAAATGATATATAGAAATTTTCCAAATGCCTACTTTAGTATGTATGAGTGTAGTAAGTAGATGGATGACTATGAAGTTACATTTTATATGTTGAAATACTACTAATTTGTACTTTTAAATAATGATGATATAAATGATTTAATTAATATTTCTGCAAAATGTGTTGTCCACATGGTTGTATATGTTTGTAAAATACGCTTTATAACAATTTGACAAGCAATTTATAAACTATAATAAACGATTATAGCTTATTTTTAGGACACTAGGCCTAAAATTTTAGTAAAAAACGGAGATGAGAGCAGCATATCTGATGAAATAGTAAACTAGAGACAGACACACTCACTACACGAAGAACAGAAAGTTAGTAAGAAATTTTGGGGCCACTGGTTCCTTTAAAAGTTAAAAGGCCACTGTAACTGGAATTGTATACAGTTACAGTTGGAGTGGGTTGACGAGTTTTTGCCAAATGTTAAGAATTTATCCACTTTTGTAGTATTATATAGTAGTGTATTGTATTTTGCTGCTATGGGGGGAGAAGCTAGGAGATTTGTCTTATATTGAGGTTGAGGGATATCTCAAAGATTTGCCGGTGTGGTGACTCAGTGGATAAGGCTTCAGACTGCGTAGGGCAAGTTCCAAGGTTTGAATCCCCACTGAGCCAACGGTCAGTACTTCACTCATTGAATAAAGTTGATGCACAGGCCTGTAGGCCCATGTCAACTGGTGAGTGAAGTTTTATTTTAACCCTTTCACTCCCAGCGCCTTTTCCCCTCGATTTTTTTTTACGATCTGCATAAAAGCCCAGCTATTTTCCATAGTGATCAGCATAAAAGCCCAAGGCACTTTTTATGGTTTTGACAGTATTCTAATTAACACCTTATATTTTTATTATTTTCCGACCAATTTCAATGATTTTTTTTTGTTTTTTTTTTTTTTGGAAGGAGTTTCTTAACAAATATCACCAAGCATAAGATAAAAATAGTCATACAAATTATATAAAAATAAAAATTTTTTTTATACATCCAAAAATAAAATCCGTAGAAAGTTCAATATATACATTTTTTTTGAATTAGTAAAAAAATCAAACTAAACACTGTACACTATTATATAACTGATACTGAATAACATTTCAAATTTTTGTTCATTTTCTTCCATAGATAAAGTTTTTATGGGCACTTTTCAAAAAAAGTACGTATTAAAAAAAATAGGCCATCGTTAAACATCTATTTTGTTTGTTGCTAGGTTACCAATAACTACTTATTTCATTCATTATTCACTGATATGAACAAAAAATACATTCGCTGAAGTAAAGTAAATAAACACAATATAAACGACAATAAAAACAAACGAACTGTGATGTAAACAAACAACTGCGACAAGCTTGGTATACTGCAACTGCACTGACTGACACAGCTGACGGACGACGCAATAAGTCAACACCCACTAAATCATTTATTTTAGTTCGTTGTTTCAAATCCAAAGACATTTAAACTTCCATATATGAATAAAATAGGTCTTACTGATTATATTAACATAAAAATATAATCGATTTTGACGAAAATTTATTTTTTTAAATTAAATACCAAAACGTCCGGTTAACCGGACGTTGGGCTTCTTTGCAGATACAGTGAACGTCCGGAAAACCGGACGTTGGGATTGAAAGGGTTAAAAAAGAAAAATAGTTTTTCAATTAGCATAATTGAAAAAAAGACAATCCACTGATGGGCAATTTCCATCCTTTTGAGCTAAGCTATTGCAGTGAATAATCTGATTATCTTGACATTACAAAATTTATCTAAATCCTGATTGTGGCTCATACTGTGGGATGAAATAGGGGTTTCAGGGTTATTGACTTTGCAGTCATGCCTGCATTCATTTGTTCTGTTATAAAGTTTCAGTTGTTTGGCCTATATATGTGAAGGGCAGAAATTACACTGTAGGTGATATATAATATTCATAGAATCACAGATATAAAGACCAAACATTTCATATTCATCAGATGTGGTTGATCTGATAAATGTGTGGTTGGTGTGTGGATGATGAGGTTTTACAACTCTTTTTAGTTGCTCGGGGTAAGAGCCCTGGTCTAAATAACAGGCATGGCTTGATCAGGTTATTTGGAGTGTACTAAAACCTGCTTTAGATTTGTTGATTGTCTGGAAGTAACAGAAGGAGGTTTATCCAGTAGGTCTTTAACCCATGATGGTAGGTGGTAACAGGTAAGCTGTGTGGACTTTTCAATATGTTTATGTAGATACTCTATTTTTGAAAGCATTGGTCAACTGTCTTATTTTGTTATAGATTCTCAGGACTAGAAATTACCCATTTTGCCTCAGTGGCTGGGCTCTAAGACAGGGAACGTTTGGTGTTGTTGGGTTGGCAGCTGTCAAAATGGAGGTACTGAAGAATATTAATAGGTTTAATACGAATATCTGTGTGAAAAAAACCAGCCTCAAGGTTAATTTTTACATTAAGAAAAATTAGAGAACTATTCCAAGTGAAACTTGGGGTGGAAAAATGAGAAACCCTTGAAAAGACCTTTTCATGGGTAGATAGAAACAAAATTTTATTAAGGAACAAACAGCACAAATAAAATGTGCGACGCTTCAAAGATAACATTTTTATGATCATGTACTTTCACAAATCATGATCATCACAGACTTTCCTTGATAGCCTACATTTTTCACCATAAGTTTCACCTGGAATATTTCACTAAGTAACATATTTTCCATTATGATGATATGCACCTTGAGGCTGGTTTGCTTCAGAAGGTATTAATATTCAGCCTACTTATAAGCTTCACGCCTCCATTTTGATAGCTGCTTTCTCGACAACACCAAATTATCCCTGGTCCTACAGCCTAGCCACAGGGGTGGAACGGATAAGTTCTAGTCTTGAGAATTTAGAACAATACAATAGATATTTGACCCAACGCTTTCAAAAGCAGTATCGCTTTCAAAAGCAATAGACAGAGACAGATGAATTGCATAACAAGGCGTCAAACATAAGATCGAAGATAAATCATACAAGAAATCCTAAACAAGAGTTAAAGCCAAAAACCTTAAACAAGAAAAGTATGAGATTTTCAGGTGGGGCAATTAATTTGTCAGTTTACTCAGATAGTCAAGGCAGGGAAGTGTGTAGAAATATTTACGAATTAAAAAGTGACGTGCAACCTTTTGGGTTTGTTTTACCAAACGCCAGGCTCATGCAAGTTGTTGACGCAGCTAAGAACTCTACTGATGATGTTGCGGTTATTATGGGAGGCACAAATGACTCCCTTCAGAAGGACTTCACCTCAATATATCAGTCACTAGAGAGTGCATTGGTGGATCTCAGTAAAAAGAAAACCGTCATTATAACAACAGTCCCTAAAAGACATGACATAAATGCTTATGATCCAATTCATGAGGATATTGATCTCCTGAATGCTTATATAAGAGAGTTAGTAGTACGAGTACATTCTTCCTACTTAATTGATTTGGACCAGCTACAAAGAACACATTTCAGCAAACATGGTTTACACTTAAACTCAAGAGGAAGAAGAAAACTAAGCTTCTTAATAATGGACACTATAGGAAACATTTTATCTATCAGGGAAAATCAAGGATCCTGTGTTGGACTCATTGCAAGGATGGAAACTTCAGTGGAGACATCACCAATTGAGATCGAAACAACCGTTATAGACTTGTCAACGGAGATTAGCCACGCGATTCCAACATCACCGGGGGCTGTGAGTGAAAGTGCCAGTTCGAGTAATGGGTATTCATTGACGGAAGTCAGTTTATTGAATAGTCCAATATCAGAATGGAAGGGATGGAGCACTCCAGACTGTCATTCTAGAAATTTAACTAATTGTAATTCTTTGTCTTTAAGTAACTCTGATATTCTGCCAAATGTTCCTACTTTAAACTGCCTAACAACTCAAACACCTTCAATAACTTAAAATTAAATCTTGCACCCAATAGTTCATACATTAATATATTCCACCAAAATATTGAAAACTTAGCCACAAGATTAGAATCCCTTGAAATAATTACTGAAGAATTGAATCCTGAAATTATAGTTTTATCAGAACACAACATGAAATTAGAACAAATAGAAAGGCTTAATATTAAAAATTATACAGTTAATTCTTATTTTTGTCGTGAAAAGTCGAATAAAGGAGGTGTCCTCATTATGAGTAAAAGGCAAATGGAGTGGAAACAGGTGGCTATTCATAATGTAGACATGCTATGTACAGAAAAAGTTTTTGAGTTTTGTGCTACAAAGTTTGTTGTGAATGGCTTAAGTTTTGTTCTGGTTGGCTTGTATAGGTCGCCGAATTCAGATGTTGGTATTTTTTTTGGATAGATTGGATATTCTAATTAATATTGTAAATAAAATATCATCAAAGTTAATTTTTGCTGGAGACATAAATTTAAATGTATTAGTAAGTAGCAGAGAACATACAAATTTAAGAAATTTATTGAAAAGCCATAAAATGTTTTATGTTGTAGACTTTCCGACTAGAGTTCAAGGTGGGTCAGTATCAAGCATTGATAATTTTTTAACAAATTTTAATAGAAATCAAATTAAGATCGATGGTATTATTACAATGCTCTCTGATCATGATGGGCAGGTTTTAGAAATACATCTAAATGGTGTGAATAAAACGAAAGAGAATTTATTCTTAAATGAAAACCGTAGAAACTTTTCACAGCCTAATAAGACTCTTTTTAAAAACTTATTGAAAAATGAATCTTGGCATGAAGTCTATATGGCTCCCACTGAGAAAAAGTTTACAGTTTTTAACAATATTTTTTATTATAATTTCAATTTGGCATTTCCAAAGGTAAATTTTAAAATAAAAAACAAACATTTTAACTGGATTACTGACCAATTAAGAAACGAAAAACAAGAAATAATTCAATTGTGTAAGTGTGCAAGAGAAACAAAAAACCTAAACCTCTCTAAAATTGCTTAAGTAAAAAATAAGATTTATAGAACAAAATTAGCAAAAACAAAAAGAGAATACTTTGATAGACAAATGCAAAAATCCTGTAACTTAGCAAAAACTACTTGGAAGATTATAAATTCTGAAGTAGGAAATAAAAGTAGTAATTTTCAAGCAAACATAGTTTTAAGTGAAAACAATAAAGAAGTAATAAATCCAATAGAAATAACTAATATTTTCAATAATTATTTTGTTAATTCAGTTAATTTGAAAAAAGATGAATGCTCTTTGATGTATAAAGAAAATATAGAACATTTTTCTCATTTAAACAAAATCGATCTTTTAGAGCAAAATTTACATTTATCACCTACCAACATTAAGGAGGTTATTGAGATCATATCATCATTTAAAAATAGTAGTTCTAGTGGTTACGATGAGGTACCTTTAAAACTATTTAAATTTGTATCTGGAGAACTTAGCCAAGTTTTGGTACATCTAATAAACTCTTCCTTGGTCTGTGGAAAATTTCCAGATTTCCTTAAAATATCAAAGGTGATTCCAATCCATAAAAAAAATGATAAAAAATCCAAAAAGAACTATCGACCAATATCTTTATTACCATCAATTTCAAAAATTTATGAAAAAATAGTTTACAGACGACTTTTATCATTCTTGGAAAACAATAAAAAATTGGATAGTAATCAGCATGGATATAGAAAAGAAAAATCAACAATATCAGCAGCGGTTCAATTCATAGATTCAATTATAAATTCAATTGATAAAGAAGATACTGTGATTGGAGTTTTTATGGACCTATCAAAAGCGTTTGATAGTGTTAACCATCCATTGCTTTTGTTTATTCTAAAAGAAGTTGGCGTAAGAGGTGTGGCACTACAATGGTTTGAATCGTATATTACTGGTAGGAAGCAGTTTGTAGAAATTTCCCATATAACAAAAACCAATACAATTGTAAAATATCGGTCTAAATTACAAAATATTGAGTTGGGAGTGCCACAAGGATCAAATCTTGGACCTCTGCTCTTTCTTTGTTATTTAAAACATGTAAATAGCTGTCTGGAGTTTTCACCCATGAGCAGCTTGGTTTTATATGCTGATGATGCAAATTTGAAAATATCCCACAAATCACTGACTCAATTAGAGACTATTGCAAATACTGAACTGGACAATATAAATTATTTTTTTAAATCTCGTAATTTAAGTTTAAATCTTGAAAAAACTAATTATGTACATTTCAGAACAAAACAAAACAGAAAACAAGTAAATTTGAGCATCGAAATAGAGCAAGTACAAATTGATAAAATTAATAGCATAAAGTTTTTGGGGTTATTAATTGATACTAACTTAAACTGGAATTTACACGTTGATCATATATTGAAAAAAGTTAGCTCAGGTTTATTTGCTCTAAAGAAAATGTCTTCATTATGTAGCACTGACATTTTAAAACAAATTTACTATGCATACATACATTCACATATAAAATATGGGATATGTTTGTATGGTGCCACATCAAATAATAATATGAATGAAATATTAAAGTTGCAGAAAAGAGCCCTCAGATTAATGATCCACTTAAAATTTACTGAATCCGTAAAAAAATTCTTTTCTGAACTAAAAATCTTAACTGTATTTGGATTGTACATCTTTGAAACAATAATGCTTTTCAAATCCAGTCAAATAATCAAACAACAGGACAGTCAGCATAAATACAACACAAGAAATAAGCAAAATCTTGTCTCAGAGTGTCATCGCCTACAATTATTTAAACAAAAACCAATTTATGCTGGAAATAAATTCATGGGAAAACTTCCAGTTCAGCTTAAAAATGAGAAGAATGTTCAAAAATTCAAAAAACTACTTAAGGAGCATTTAACCCATTTAGCTTTATACTCTATAGAAGAGTTTGAAAACATTTAAGCTAAACTTGTTTGTAAGAACATTAGATATTGTATACGATCTATAATTTTGTTAATTACAGGATTAGATTGTGCTAAACATTAAATTTTAAATTGGATTATTTAAAAATACTTTTATTCTTAATTGTGACACTATTCAATGTACAAATTTTGTGCCTTAATGAATAAAGAAATTTGACTATTGACTATCTATCCACATAAATTTGTAAAACCAGATAAGATTGCTCAATCCACCAACAGACAACAGTCCTAGATGAGTTCACTCAGCTTATCCCTTGTCCACCACCTATATACCATCATGTTGTGAAAGATTGTTTCAATTTCTCACTGATTCCCCCTTTACTAAAGACCTGCTGGACAAACTCCCTAGTGTTACTTTCAGGGAGTTTATTAGTATATTGGAGAGATAGCACATCAGCAAACTTACTTTAGAAGACAAATCCACTAGCACCACAGCAGAAGTGAACAAATACAAATACATTACATGTGAACAAATTTTCTGTGCCACTGGCACTTTCTTCTCTCTCTACTCATCTAAAGAAAGTGCCAATTGCACAGAAAATTTGTGATAATGCAATTCTTTTGTATTTGTTTATTACTACTGTGGTGTTAATGTATTTGTCTTCTAAGCTAAATTTGTTGATTTCCTATATCTCCAATATACTAATGCCTGGCCCAGTGCCCTTTAACCTGACCTAAAATTTCAGGCAGTCTAAAAATGTAAAACAGATTTTAGTACACTCTAAATAACCTGATCCGACCATCTCTGTTAAGCCATCTTATATTCACCAGAGCTCTTGCCTGTTTATTTATTTATTTATTGCTTTTACGACCCTATTGGATCACTTTAGTTCAAAACTTGTAGTCGTCCTTAGTTGTTTCATTTGTTTGGCTGTCTCTTCTTTCTTTTTAGCCCATATTTTTTTTAGCCGTTCCGATCTTCGTCTTCTTTCCTCCTCTGAATACACCACATTTCGTCTTGGTCTTGGTTTGTGCGTGAGTGTTATTGTGTTTGTTTTTATCCATTTGCTGTATTTCTGTGATTTTGTTACGAGATCCTCCTTCAAGATTCCTAGTTCTTCCATGTCCTTCTGCACTTCTCTCACCCAGTTTGACTTGATTTTTTTATTCCAGTAAAAGTCGATCAGTCGTTTAGCTAGTCTAGTGTCTTCCGTTCTCAATATGTGTCCCAGGAATGATATCCTTTTCCTTCTGAAGAATTCTGCTAGTGGAGTGATTGTTTTATAGACGGTTTCGTTTGGGATTATTCTCCATTGACCTTCCACTAGGTTCTTCTTGTTTATACACTTTCTTATTATCCTTCTTTCTAATTTTTCTATTGCTTCTATCTCTCCTATTTTGTAAGGTCCGGAGATTGTCTCGCATGCGTATTGTATTTCCGGGAGAATCACCGTTTGGTAATGTCTGATTTTGGTTTTTGTTGATAAGCATCTCTTATTGTATATGTTTTGAGTTGTGAATAGAGACTTCTTCAGTTTGTCAGTTCTTTCTTTCCAGTTGATTTTCTCGTTATTGTTGTGTGTTATTGTTTCCCCCAGATACTTGAATTTTTTCACCAGTTCTACTTTAGTGTTAAAGCTCTTGCCTGTATAACAAAAAAAGTTGTAAAACCTGCATTATCTACTAACTAACCAAAACATTTATCAGCTCCTCCACATCTCTTAAATACAAAATTCTTGATCATTATACCTGTAATTTCATCAATATTATATATCACCTAAAGTGTAATTTCTGCCCTTTACAATATATAGGCCTAACGACTGAAGCTTTGTAACAGAACGAATTAATCCAGGCATGACTGCAAAGTCAATAACCCCTAAACCCCTGTTTCATTCCACAGTATGAGCCACAATCAGGATTTAGATAAATTTTGTAATGTCAAGATAATCAGATTATTCACTGCAAACTGCAATAGCTTAGCTCAAAAGGATGGAAATTGCCCATCAGTGGATTATCTAGAGACCATCCGAACTCCAAAAAAAATATAACTTTGGAGATACAAAAGACTGTCATACATAAGTGGAAATATATACCACTGCATCGTCTCACTCCAAGAGTGACTGCACGCACATCCAGTTGCAGTGGCCTTGTGACTGATGGCCGTGACATATCTGTTCTTTGTGTTGTGAGTGTGTCTTTCTCCAATCCACTAATTTATCAAGTATACTGCTCTTGCCTCCATTTTGACTAAATATGTATTATAAATGAATTCAGTAAGATTATTTGATCTGATATATGTAACCAATGATGACTCAATGATAGTACTAACTGATGCCAGAACTACGGTGTAATATGTTTATTTACTTCAGACACACTGACAAGCTAATAAGGCTACATATTGGCAGTGAAAAAATTGAGATGTAATATTGAAATATTAGTATGGAGGGAGGAGATTTCATAACAGACAATTCTTTCAACAGACGAGTGTAGCAGAACTTTCTCCAAAGTAAGTGCAGTAATATGCCTGGAATGTTATATCACACCAACAAATATATCGGTAGAAGCAGTTCTGTTTGCTCTTCTTTCAATACTTTCAAATATTGTAAATAATCACTTAATTTAGTTGTGATTATCAATTTCTTGGCTAATTCCTGAAGCAATATTTTTGTTAATTAAACGCCAATATCTTAAGACGTAAATCAAGATGTACTATATGTGGGAAGTAATCAAAGACGTCATGGCAAAACAAGTAGTAAAAGCTAGACTTTGTCGTACAAGCATCTTGATTCTGAACCTCTTAACAGTGGTTTTATTTATTCAAATTACTTAGGTTAAAGTCAAATATAGTCAACAATTTTGCAATTAACATCAAAGTACGAATAAGAATGGTCATTTCCTGTGATATAAAAATGTGTTATAAAAATTTCATTTTAGTGTTAGTTTTTTATGAAAAACTAAAAGAAACAGTATTAACTTGAAATGAATAAACCATTTTAATTCAGATCGCAGTTAGTTAATGCATCATACGATTGGTCTGGAAGGCTTTGTTTGTTTCAGTTTTTTTATTCTTTTTTCTAGTGATGAGTTTTTTATTTTTGGTTCTGAGTATTTTTTGAGAATGTCACAGAAAACATTGCAATACTTTTTTTTATACCAGGTAATCAAAAAGTAATGTAGTTACGTCCAGTAACAATTTCAGAAGACTATTTCATATAAGAGATTTTATTTCTGTACTAATAACAGTGTAGTGTTTTGGGCATCTTCCAAAAATGAAGAACAATACACCCTACAACTCCAAAACCATACGATTCCAAAAACTAGAAATTTTCATTTTTCCGATAAGAAAACATTTAAAGTTTTTAAGTGCTGTAAAATGTATAAATTAATATTCAAAAATAAAAATGTACACCATTTTGTTAAGCAGAATATAATGTGTTCACGAGCAAATTACAAGACATTATAGTATTTAATAATTGATATTTCCTATGAGAAAACTAAAAATTTATATTCCTAGAAAAAGTTATAAAAAACTCTGCCATTTTAGGGCCTGGAGTGATATTGAAACTTATTAAAATACAATTGAATGAAACTATCACAGCTTAATTTAATAGGCTGATGTAATTGGCATATAGGTTAATTGGAAACAAAAAATTAACCAGTTAATAAGGGAAAAATAATTAGTTATTAACCATTAATGGCAGAAAAAGCAACCAATGATTCTCTTTTCATAATTGGTGATCGAAAGAGAATATGAAAGCTACATCAAACCCAAGATGATGTAGTTTTAACCCAAGTGTACGTCATCAAAAAAACCTTTGTATGCCAATAAAATTAAAAACAGGGTAGGGACACCAGATTGCAAATCAAAATTAACCAACCAAAATTCAAAATTTGAAAATAAAACAATAAAACTAATCCATTTAAATGCTCAAACAGCTACTAATAAGGTAGATGAACTGGATCTCCTGTGCGATGAGCTAGAGCCAGATATATTAATTGTCTCTGAGCATGGTTTTACGCATGAAAATATAAATCTTTTCAAAATTAAAAACATTGAATTGGCCAGTGTTTATAATCGAAAACATTATAGAGGGAGGGTAGCAATTTTTGTTAAAAATCATATCAAATTTCAGCAAATCAAAATTAGTTACACATCTGAACTTGATTTTGAGGTCGAAGGCATTAAAATCAACTCAAAGCAGCATGGAAAAATCAATATTATTGGATTGTATCGATCTCGCAATGGTTGTGCTGACGCTTTCTTAAAAAGTTCGAAACACTTTTAAATTTGGTCAACAAAGGGCAATCTAAATTTTTAATCATGGGGGATTTTAATATTAATGTTTTAAACCTCTCACACCCTGTAACCCAGCGACTCCGCGATATTTTAAACTCTTTTAGTCTAAATTGGTCTGTGAATTCTCCAACTCGAATATTTGGCACAACAAAAACATCCATCGACGTTATCACAAATATTTTGAATGCTGAGGTCTCTGTACTTGACGCGGCCATATCGGATCATTTTGCTCAGGAGGTTACGGTCACTGGTTGTTCTCTGGATTTCGAAACCTCAAAGCCCCAGAACTGTAGATTCACTCGTCACCATAACATTGTAAACCTTAAAAACTTTCTTGAGTGTGAATCCTGGACTTTCCTCAATCATTATAATGATGCAAATGCGATGTACAATGCATTCAATGATCGTTTAATTTACTATCTAAACATTGCATGTCCCTTTAAATGTTTTAAAAAAGCTCAAGGTCGAAAGAAAAGTTCATGGGTCACCAAAGGGATTTTGATCTAAAGAGAGAAAATCAAATTCTATCACTCGATCTTCATTCGCACACAAAACGAGCGTTTTAAACATTTTTTAAAGAAATTATAGAAGAGTGTATAGACAGGTCATAAAGGCCGCAAAGGCATATGACATTGAAAAAACTTTAAAATTCAGTGAAAATTTTTCAAAAACTGCTTGGACCATAATTAATAACTCATCAACGATTTCAAAATTCTCAAAAAAATCCAAGTCAATAAAAATATACGACAGTGACATAAAGAGAGAAGATCCTGAGACTGTTGCTAATTTATTCAACGAGTACTTTAGTTTTGAGACCAACTAACTCTAATCTCACGGGACCTACTAATCATCCACAAGGTTTTCGATCGCCAGTGACGTCTATGGTGTTGACCCCTGTTGATGAGAACGAGGTGGCTTGGGTCATGCAGGGACTTAGCTCAAAGAAATCATGCAATATTAATGGCGTTTCACTTTGGTTGCTTAAACAATGCTATAAGCAATTGTTGGTGCCACTAACCAAACTTGTTAACATTTCATTTGAAACGGGAACCTTTCCATACATCCTGAAAACAGCAAAAATCGTTCCAATTTTTAAAAAGGATGATCCTTGCATAATCAGCAATTATCGTCCTATTTCAATTCTGCCCGCCATCAGCAAGGTTTTTGAAAAGATATTTCTGGCACAGCTGGAAAATTTTCTTTCACACTATGACATTCTGGATCCTGAACAATATGGTTTCAGGAAAAACAAGTCAACTGTCGATGCAGTTACAAATCTTATAGAGCTCGTTGTCAATGGATTGGAGAGAAGAGAACATGTGCTTAGCATATTTCTTGATCTCTCCAAAGCCTTTGACTGTGTGCAGCATGAGACACTGTTGCACCAGTTGGAGTCTTTTGGCATTCGAGATTTGTCACACAAATGGGTCTCACAAATTATGACCCAAGGTGTCCCACAGGGTTCAATCCTTGGTCCAGTTTTGTTTAATCTATATGTCAATGGTCTAAAAGCTTCAATTCAGTTCGGAAAAGTTATTCAGTACGCTGATGACACGACTTTGTGAGATAGATGGATCATCACGTGATTTAGAAGTAAAATCATTTATTGATCTGAATCAATGCATTCAACATTTTAATAAAATGGGCCTGAAAACAAACAATTCTAAGTCAAATTTCATAACTTTTTGTCAGCCTCAACACTTTGAACAGAATCAAATTACAGTAAAGGTGGACGATGTACTCTTAGAGGAAACGGAGTCCACGAAGTTCCTTGGAATACACCTTGACAAAGGGTTGACTTGGGACGTTCACATTGAAAGTGTGTGTGCTAGAGTTAACTCGGGCATTTTTGCTCTGCGTAACCTGGCACAATTCTGCTCCCTGGAAGTCTTAAAACTTGCATATTATGGCTTGATACATACCCGCTTAGCCTATGGTATAAGACTTTGGGGTAGTTGTTCTAAATACAAGCTGGAAAGGGTATTTAGACTTCAAAAAAGAGCTGTCAGAACTATTTTAAAATTAAACGTCAGAGTCGTGTCATAGAAGCGCAGCTTTCAAGCGTCTGCCATCACAAGTGGGTGTAAACATAATCAATTTGCTCCCTGAACAAATTAAAAATCAAAACCCGAATTTGTTCAAAAGACGTTTAAAATACCTTTTGGTGGAAAGTGCTTTTTATTCAGTTGAAGAATTCTTTCAAAGCCGCTGGGACAATCAGTAAACACCCTATCATGCAATTCTGGTGTCAAGTGTGTGAATGTATGATGCATGTGCAAGATGTATGTATGAATGTGTCCGATTGTGTGTGAGTGTTTTAGGCTAGACTAAATTTTGACTTTTGCAACACAATAGTTAATTGTATTTATGCAATAAAGAATTTATTTATTATTATTTATTTATTCATTTATTTATCTCAGAAGGAAACTGGTTTTCAGGTCTGAGGTGAGCGTTCGCTTCACTCGGCAGGAAGGCTTGCTGCACTTGCCACGGGTCAGAACTGAAGTAGGGAAGAGGGCTTTTTCTTATTTCGGACCCCAAGCCTACAATGCCCTTCCAACTGACCTCAAATTGGCAAACCTTTCAGTGTTTAAAAGGGGTTTGAAGGATTTATTTCATGCCAGTAATTAGTCAGTTGATACAAAATGTACCTTCAATATGTTTAATATAAGAACTATTGACTACAGTTGTATTGAAAAACAAAGAATTGTACTTTGAATAACGCTGGCTCAATAAAGACACAATAATAAAATTTATTGTGTACACACCAAGAATAGTGTATCTGTATTCTGTTGGTATTTAATTCAGTAATATCAAGGTTACAACTAACCGGAAATAAGCTGTGAATTATATAATCAAATTTAAAAATCTGGATCACAAAGACTGTAGTTCAATCGATTGATAATGATAACTTTATGATTGGTAATTAAATGTGTGCAACTAGAAACTACTTCGATACATGAGGATACACTGAACAACAGATAAATAGTTATTTCATAATGAGTAATTCATGAAAACCTGGTGTAATCGAATGAAAACCATACACGTAGTCGGCTAATATAATAGGTCTAGCTGATATTGGCGATGAGATGCAGTCTGAAATATCAGCTAAGTGCCAACTACTGACACAGTGAAGATTGTGTGGGCAGCTAAATAATAAATTTATGAATAAAAAACGAGATGGCTTTGGTTCAATAAATATTTTTTTCCGAGTCTCTAAATTCCTCATATGTTGTTTAGAAAAGGTCTTCCGACATGTGTCTCCCTCACTTGGGTTGATTATTTTACAACAGTTTACGTCGACATCAATGTGAACAGGGAACCGTTCACAGGATTAAAAGGATTAAAAAGTAATCAGTTATATCATTTTTCAACTATGATAGTGAATAACAATAATTAAGTTGTTTTCCATTATTTTATACATTCTTCTTTTTGCCTGTGAAATATATTATTTTAACTGTAACAAATTAAATTTTTATAATTTTTACCAGTTACTATCCCATAACAACAGCAAATTACAACTAATGGCATTTAAAGTTAATCAATTTAATACAGAGCCATAAACTTTTTTCATTACTAACTTATCCTATATATTTCCTTAATTACATAAGCATGCTTAGTGCTAAACAAATTTACTACGCAATAAAATTATATTTCAAAATAATTATGATTTATTGTGCTTAGGCCTACTGCATTCTATGAATCCTTTCATATTACAATCCTTATTTATTTTTACTTGATATAAAGTTAATTTTTATATTTTTGTTGCATACATACAACAAAAACTATCTAAAATTTATATGATAAAAAATTTGTTTTAAATTATCTTTCTTTGTACAAGCAAGATACAGTGCCTGTAATTGAAAGGTATTATTGTTACTCAACCGCTTCTAAAACTTAGATGAAATCCATGAATTCTGTACGTGTGCATGGAATTGAGTAGTATAGAATCAAATCAAAATTCTTTGAATCTTATCTGTGCATCGAATAAAAAAAGTTTTCTGCATCGCACACCCCTAGTCCTGAACATGTATTATCCATATATATTAAGAGAGCAAAATAACGAACAAGAAATATTCTAAACAAATGGATTAGAAGTGTACATTCAAAGTCTTATTCTTGTAGTACCGTTTTGCTTTATATACAATTTAGTGACAATATGGGAACTGTTGGGACATAGCGAAAGAAAGTAAATTTTGGTACAGAGGATAAAAAAAAATTGTCAATGGATTCTATTGTAAAAATTAATGTTTTAAATAAACTTCTATTTACCCATTGTTTGACTGTAATACAATGTCAATATTGTATCATAATTTAAACATTTTATTTCAAATAATCCGGTAAACTTAAAACTGATTCAAAGTAAAATATAATATTCAGTGCAGTGGTTTATTTTCCAACAGCATTTACATTTAGGTTATTTTTAAAGTTAACCAATAACAAAATGCATGCTGATGCGTTCAGTTTCAGCACAAGGAGGTGTCAAATAAAAGAATAGGCTGAAGTGAATAGGTGAATAAGTTTTCTGATTTTAAGATAAACCATGTTTTTATCAATCCTATGGATACCCAATATAAATGTCCACTGATGACAAATTTATATAATTTATTTGTTTATATATACAGGTTTAATTATTTATTTATTTATAATATTATGATAAAAAATTGCTATTGAAAGCAGACCTATTGCCCCAGTTGTTTCACTTGTATGATTTTTATCTTAAACCTTAGAATATAAAATAAAATATACGTTAAAACTTGTAAGTCATGCGCATAAAACTGACTGTGCATCTATAGGGTTAGATCTCTAAAGATATCAAAAAATTTACAAATCTCATTCATATTTTTATCGCTATATCAAATAGTGATACTTTACTTAACTTTAACCATTCTTTATATTAAAAAATAAGACAACATTAACCAACTCATTTATTTATTATTAACATTAAATATCTTTAATGTTAATCTTTAAGTTAGCCAAATTAAATGTCTGCTAACTTGACAGCAGTAATGTTTACTCTTGTAGTACATTATGTTTAACTAACAGTATGTTTAAAAATAAATTCCAAATTTCCTCACAAACCACAAACTTCCCCCAAAACTAGGCAGTTACCATCTTAAAACAAAAATAAAATTTAAACATCAAATCTTTCTAAATAAATCTGTATTTTTTATTTAATCACAAACATACAACTATTTTAAGAAAACTGTAAACAAGAAGATTCTTACTTGCAGTGTTCGATAGATCAATGCGATCTAAGTTATTCCTTTTTTCTTTGTAATCGGGACGAGACTGTTTCTTTTCACCCAAGGACTGTTCAGTTGTCATCTGGTCCTTGCCACCTTGGTTCCTAGTGCTGCCATTTACCATTGGCTGATGTCCAGATCTCCTTAAATGATGGTCTTTGTCATATGAACTTCCATTATTTTTATCACGTCCATAGTTACTGCAAAATTGTAAAAAATATCTAACTTGGTAAATTTATTTAGTAACAAATAAAATCTGGTTTCTTATACTTAACACGAAAAACATAAAAGACACAACCCAGAATACAAATATCAGTGCCTCTATCTCTCTCCCCCTTGATGGCAGACGTCATATTTATATAGATAATTTATTTTCCTTCATCAAATCACTGTCAACAAATCTGTCTCCACCAGGACTCGGTAAAGATAAAAAAAACATGCTATTTTCACCAATAAAAAGTTGAAGTGCTCTTTCTGATATAAAAAATAGTTTTACTGAAATATGAAGTAATTTTTTTTATGTTTTAGAAACATAAAGGAATAACATTAACTTTAAAAATGAATTTTTATTTAAATTAAAAATTATAATTTTTAATGCTATTTTATTGTAGATGTACAATTATAATGAAAAGTACAAATATAAACAATTTTCAACACTTTAGTTGAAACTTTTAACAGTACCTGTCATTAACCCATTGCTGATCAAAGACGTGGCCTTAAGATTCTGCGCCGAGTGATCCGATAGATCAACAACGTAACGTTGACTTCGTGGCACTGGTTGTTTACAGTAGCTTCACTCGGCCTTCTGAGTCAGTGTTATTGCTGTTACAATGCACCCATTTGTTTTGAGGCGCTTATCTGTCTGTCTTCTTATCTTTGTTACTGTTTCCTGTCACTGTTTTCTCGACTACTTAATATTAGTTTGGGGAATTTAGTCTTTGCGTTCCGTCTTATCATTTTGTTGTGTTTGTGATTTCCAGTAAAATGGAGGATAAATTGGGATCGTCCAAATTAAATAGACTAATAATATGATCAGTGTAATGTTTATATAACGTAATTAATAACAAAACGTGTAGAATTCGCGAGTGCACTAGGCCGGCAGGGCAGGTGCAGCGCCGTGTTGCGAATTTAATTCGTACCATTAAGGTCGGTGTGTGCCATGCTACGCGATCGCAATGGTTTAATGATACAATAACTACCACAAAATAATTGAAAACTAGAGAACAAAGAAAAGTAACGATAAGAGATGAAAATAATATGCTTGGGTGGAGTGACTGAACCGAAGATATTTCCGTTTTATGCGTGCACAAATAAGTTTTAGGAGACGGTGCTGCGCCCATGCATGCTCTGATTGGCTGCCCCACCCCTTTTCATTCATAAACGATTTACGTTTTTGATGGGCTGAAGGAGTTAGCTAAAGACATGTCTAAATTGATGATGTACTCTAGCGGAAGTTTTGGGAACTATCCTTTACACTATCAACAGAAATATTTCATTTTGGATATATCCCTTAACCGTGTACATACCACACTCTTAACCCTTCAGAACCACATGGCTATTCCCTCTACCTAGAATTATTAGTTTGATTCAGTTTCTTGTTTATGCTTTCCTTATTCACTGCTAGCAAAAGTCTGCCTGAAAATGGGTTCTAATCATATTTATATAAATATTTTAGAACATGATGGTCTTACTACCTACAGGAAGACAGTTGTGTTGACCAAAACAATACAGGATATGTTCCCAAATCTCTTTTAGAAGCTTGGCCTATTGCCTTGTGTATGATCACTGTAAAAAGCTCTACTTGGGGATCTCATCCTTAGGCCTCGTAAGGGGACTATGCCTAAAACCAGGGTTTAATATTACAACCATAAAATCTCACAAGCCACCATGCTAACATTATGCTACAGAAAATGGTAGGTATGTTTTCCCTTCTCCAACCACTATACCTCTACAACTTTTCAAAGAAAATTTTAATATTCTCCAAATTTCTTAATATCCTTCCTTGGAATTGAAACAATACTTCATCTGCCAGTGGGAGAGAGGGGAGTTACACTCAGAAATATGTCAGTTTGAATATTCAGAGGCAATCAAATGAGCGTGGGCTTTCTGATTACAATTCACTAGGAACTGATCATATTTTTTACAACTAAATTAATTGCTGGAACCAAAATGTTATTTTATGTACCTTTAGATAAAATTAAGTAACTAAGTATATGTCATCCCAATACTTCGTTAAGATTTAAATCAGCTTTTATAAACGTAAAGTATTATTTCCGTACTCTGTATAAATGAAATACACGACATTGAAAAACTGTTACACAAAAGTATTTATCAAATGAGACATTTACCGACTGGAGGATTGTTGAGACCGCCGATGGTTTCCTCTAGTAGACATTCCATGATTGTAGGGTTTTCTTGAATGTTCGGTTTGCTTTTCCTCTCCATAGCTCTTATCTTCATGTTCACTTGTACTTTCATAATCTTCATCTTCCACTTCACCTCCTGAGCCAGATCCACTTTTCATAGAATCTCTTGGCCTCCTGTCTCTCAATTTTCGTTCACTGTCCTTCCTTTGCAATCGTGGTGGTATACTTTGTGACTGAGACTTTACATTTCCATGACGTGACGTGTTGGCTATAAAAATAGAGAACAATAAATTATCATTATGTAACTAAAAAAAATATTTACTTTATTTTTAAAAGTTGATGACAACCTGTAAACATTAAGTATTGCACCAGATTTGCAGCAATTCACATGTTGTTAAAACCTAGTTATAATTAATTTTTGATAATATACAAGTATGCACAAATATTTTGTTATTAACTTGAATTTTTTTTAAATTTTCTATTTACCTAAACAAACTCCATTTTTTTTTCAGACAAGGCATTGACCACAGGCAAAATGAAACATGTGGTGTTGGAATGGAGAGACAGAATACCGGCCTCCTAATATTGTTCATTTTTAACAATTAATTGATATTTATCACTTCAACTGCCGTGTCAGCCCAGTAGGCCTGACAGTTCTTTGTCTCAGTTAGATGCAGTCGAGCCACTATGCTCGACATTGTTGCTCAGCAACCTTTTGGTTTTTTATTGTTACTCGACTGGTCTTGCTCTCTTAAAGAAACCGATCACACTTTATTGTACTGCAAGCATCATACTCTATTTACAGAGCAAATTTCCAAGTTTTTGGTTAGTTACAAAATTGTTCATAAAACTTTAAATTTTGGCAGGTTCTACAGGCAAATTGTCAGAAGTATAGGCCCGACAGACTTATTTAGTGAATTTTGGTATTGAAATAGCGTAATACATATTGAATACTAGATTGCTTTCATCATGCAGTCCGTGTAGCCAAACCAAGAAAACAAATTTACCTCAAAATGTGTCAGGCCGATATGTCCAACAGTTTTTTATGTCAGGTATACGCTAGTAAAAAAACTGTGTCAAGCCAATACTCTCAACATATTTATAATCATATAATGCCTATGTATGAAGTATTTCTATACTCGGAAATGGTAGTACATTATTTTAAAAATTTGGATAAAAATGTTTGGTAATTTACAGCAAAAATACTCATATTAGGGATGGCAGCTAATGTGTTAAAGAGAAATACAAAACTGTTCTCAGGAAAACATTCTAACATCACATTTAGGTTCCTGATATATTCAAGATGTTCGTTTTGATTCTTTCCTTGTAACTTGGTTTTGTGTTTACATGGTTTTGGTTATATATAATATTATTTTATAGAAAGTGTTAAGTCAGTAGGCCTAAAATGTTAGGTGTTTTGATATCTAGTATTTTTTTTTTATGTCTTTTTAGGTCTTTTATGTTTCTTACTTTTTGAATAAAGTTTTATTTTTTACAAAGTACAAGATAAGTACAACTATTTGGTTTTTAAGTTGTATGTTCATATTAAAATGGCAAGAAAAATAGACGATAATGACATGGATCATTTTTTAGCAATACTTTAGACCAAACTATTTCAAGTACTTTAAGTGAACCGACTCAGAAGATAATTTACCTCAAAGTGTAGTAAACTATGTGAGTGATAGTGACCTTGACGAACTGTGCTCTTCAGCCTAACAAGCAAGTAGCTATTTAATTTACAGTAAAAGTTATTTGGCCACACGAAACACTATTTTTTGTAGATGGGCTATATTTTTTAACTTTCTGAGGATAGGTCTAGATATTTTTTTCTGAATCAAAATCAGAAAATGTCTTACGTATATACTGTATATTGTAGCTTAAAATTAATATTTTCAAGAATACTGTATTAATACCTATAACACAAAGAAAGTTGAGTTTTTCCTTAATGATCAAATTAGCAAATGCTGCAGTTTCTATATAAAATGTAAGTAGGCTAAAAACCAGTAAAATGTCAAACAGTAAACATATGAATATATTTTTTAGTTACAATCTAAAGAACACAACTAAATCTAAGTTTTCATGTACAAAATCCATTTAACATAATTACACTTTCAATGTTTAGCTCCAATGTAATTCAGCTTGCAAAGGTTTGGAATAACAACGGTCAAGGTTGCTCCCGTGGCTTATCGCACTAACTACGATAAACTAGACAGCTTACTTAATAATATTGATTGGAATAATGTATATTTACAAACAAATGTTTCGCATGCGTTTGATGTTTTCTATGCAATATTTAATAGTTTAGTTTTAGAATGTAAAGAGGAAATTAAGCTCAAAAACAAAAAATTATTAGATTAAAGCCTTGAATTGATATTGATACTTGTAAACGAATACAAATGAGGAATAAATTGTAAAAAAAGTTAAGTCAGCCTAACAATAACGTTTTGAGTGAACATTTTAAAAGTTTTAGAAATAAGCTTAACAGTGATATACGAGTCTTAAAAAATAATTATTACTCTCAGCTATTTGAAAACAGTAAGAACGATCAAAAACGCACATGGAAAATATTGAAAGAAGTGACTGGCCAAAAAATTAATAATACTAATGTAGATGTTCAATTGGAAGTTGATGGGGTAATACTAAGCGATCCATGTAAAGTAGCAAATGAATTTAATAATTATTTTTTATCAGTGGGTGATAACCTAAGCAGGTGTAATGATAAACAAGATAACTTTCAATTTTTTAATTAAAAATATGTTTACCAGTTTTTCTATAGCACAGTCTTTTTTATAGAACCTGTTCTAGAATATGAACTTTGGTCGGTAGCATAGTTGGTTCAATCCCAGTTTCATGTGCTAAAGGTTCTCAGTTCGATCCCAATCAGAGTCAATACATTTTGAGAAGGATCAGCTGATAATCACCGGCTGCTCATTTGTCATTGGGCTATTAATTAATGACACTTTCTAAGGAATAGTCGGCCTTAGTTTGTAACAATGACTACATTCGTTCATCTACACTCATCACACTCATTCAAAATCCATATTCGCCCATATCTTGACGATCGGCGTCTTATGAATAAATAAAAAAAATAAATAAGAGTTGTTGAGTCTCTAAAAAATAGGAAATCCCCTGGTATTGATGGCATCAGCGCTAAATTAGTTTGTAACAATGACTACATTCGCTCATCTACACTCATCACACTCATTCGAAATCCATATTCGCCCACATCTTGACGATCGGCGTCTTATGAATAAATAAAAAAAAAAAATAAATAAATAAAAAAAAAATAAATTAATGAAGAAAACCCATAACAAGTTTCTACCTGTTTTATTGTATATTATAAATTTCAGTTTTGAATCAGGAATTTTTCCAGATAAATTAAAAGAAGCACTAGTGATTCCAATACACAAGAAAAATGAAAAAAAACAGATAGCAATAATTATAGACCAATATCTTTACTATCATCCTTTTCAAAAATATTTGAAAAATTAATGAAAATAAGACTGGTTAAATTTTTTGATAAATTAAATTTTTGCAGTAAAAATCAATTTGGTTTCTGGCAAGGTTTAACTACAGAGATTGCATTGTTTGAGTTCATGGAGAGGATATCAAATGGCATAAATAATGGAAAACGTGTTAGTGCATTATTCTTAGATATTACGAAAGCTTTCGACACAGTTAATCATTCCATCTTGCTTAAGAAACTTTACAGTTGTGGTATAAGGGGTGTGGCTTATGATTGGTTTCAAAGCTATTTATCCAATAGAAAGCAATGTGTTAGAATCAATGGAATATTAAGTCAATTTGGTCAGATAAAACACGGAGTGCCACAAGGATCTGTGCTAGGGGCGACATTGTTCTTAATTTACATTAACGATTTATGCAAAGGGAACTTTCATGGATAAGTGGTTTCTTTCGCTGATGATACAGCTCTAAGCTATGTTGGTGACAGTTTAGACAAAATTTCATTAAAAATGAATTTTGATTTGGAAGCTTTGCGTTGGTGGTTTACCGATAACAACTTGGTTCTTAGTGTAAGTAAAACTAATTATATAAACTTCAGTCTCCGAGAAAAGGTAGTTTTTTCTGTTTATAAATGCGTTAATTGTCTCTGCATTGGTGGGATATGTAGTGATTATTGTGCTGAAATAGAACAAAAGACTGTATTAGGTATTTGGGCGTAATATTAGATTCAGAATTAAATCGGAAAATGCACATTTCATCAGTTAAGAAAAAATTAATTAATATTCTTAGGATTTTTTAGTTTGTAAGAAGAATGTGTGAAAATGAACTAATGAGAACACTTTATTTTTCCTTAGTTCACAGTAGAATAAATTACGGAATAGAGTGCTGGGGTGGAACTTATATAAGTAATTTAAAATCACTTATAACAATACAGAAACATTTTGTAAGATTAGTATATAAAGGTAAAAAATATGACTCATCATGGCCAATATTTAAATCTTTAAAAATATTGCCAATAAGAAATATGTATGTATATAAAGTTATGAAAGTATTTTTTAATAGGAGCAGAAGTAGTTGTACACTTAATGTTTATAAAATAAAACTACGAAATCCCGATAATGTAGCAGTACCTCGACCAACAAAAACCTATTTCACTAAAAAGCATAGCTTCTTGGCTCCTATGATATTCAACAGATTACCGAGTGATATAAAAAAATGCAGATACTTCACAAACTATTGTTAGAAAACTCAGAGACTGGTTTATTACAGTACAAAATGTAAATAGTTTGTTATTTGAAATTCAAAGTTAATACGTATTTTTTTTAAATAAATGTTAAGGAGTACTTATTAATGGAACTGATCTATAATGTATATTATGTAATGTTTGTAGGTATGAATGCATGTGTAAATAACTAGTTTATTTTATTATGAAATGTGTACATATATGAGTAATTTTGAAATTGTGTTTTAGTCTGAATGTTTTTTTATGTATGTATTTTTTCACAACAGTTAAATGGGACTAACACGGATACTATTTATATCGTATATAGACTGTAATTTACAATTGTTCAATTAGGCCTGCAAAAAACTGTCTTTTTGTTCATACTAATAAATGGCTTATTTATAAATTAAAATTTTATTTTTAGTTATATGTCTATTGGGAGTTATAAAAATGAAGATTATATTGCAGCCCTGTATTATCTTGATTGTATTTATTTGGTTAATCTATTGATTTTTCCTCCAATCAGGCTTTGCCTTAGAGGTTTTATTTTCCAAAAACCTAACTTTTATGTATTAAGTATTATTTAAAGTAATAGTAAAAAGCACTTTATTTGTATTTATCTTTTATTATTAATTATCCAATCTTTAGTAATATAGCATAAGACTGGTCAGCCTGAGCATGATACTTTTTAAGTTACATATGTAGTTTTAGACATGTTATATTTAATTTTTACATCACCTTTAATTTCTAGATATTATGCTACTGAATTTATTGTAATGTATTGTTTTTGGAAAATAAAAATTATTATTATTATAAAAGTCCTTATGACTTACTTGTTTAGTGCTGAAAGATTTATGTATTCCAATTTTAAAATTGTATTCTTTAATCTATTACATAATTGTTTACAAAAAAGATGTATGGCCGAAAATTCTTTGACAAATTACCATTAGAAATGAAATGTCAATTAGAATTAATACATTTCAAGAAGAAATTACAAGCTTGGTTTATCAAAGAATGTTATTATAGTATTGGTGAGATTTTTGATAGGGATAGGACTCGCAAATTCTTATAGAAAACTAATATTTTATACTCTGGTACCTTAAGTGGATCTCAATGTAATTTTAAGCAATTACTGTACTTTGTAAATTGTACACCTGACAACCTTTATATCTTGAATGAAGTTTTTGTAAAGGCTAAATAAAAATAAAAAGCAGGTGCTAAGTGTTACATACCAAATTATTCAGTATACTCTGGTGAACATTTTTATATCGTTTATTTGTAATTTAAGTACCTTTTACTCAGATATAAACATATAAATGTAAATAATTTTGAAAAAGTTATAAAAATGTCTTATATTTTGATTTATGTAGCATCATTTTTTATTTCATTTGGCATGAACATCATTAAAACAAGCATTTAATTTTATACAGAAAAACACTAATTTTGTTTGGTTTCTAAAACATATTATAATTTCCATATGCTACTTTATAAAACATAACAAAGCGTTTTCAGTAACCAAATTATCATTTTGTAGAATACTAATGTTTTATGTTAAGTACATCTCAATTTTTTAATTGCTGCAATACTGTTTTGTAGTCACACTTGACACATATGCAAATAGTACCGATACCGGTAACAGTACTTTGTTAAAACACAAATGAATATATAAAACCGTAAGCATTCGTCAAACATAGCTTCAATGTAAATAGTCAACAAATTACACTAGATGTGCACTTTGATATATTCTAAATATTATTAATAGTAACTAACAAAACATAATATGAAAGCAATATAAATACTGTTTACAAACACAACCTAAACGTGCAACAGTAAACTTTCAATGTGAAGATGACAGCTGGACTAAAGCTGATTGGTTTTAAAGTGGAAAATAAAAAAAAATAAAAAAACTGCGAAGTTCAAATCAAACATTGAGTGAATCAAAAGACAAGTAAAATATTACCATAGAAACTATAGACCCTTTAAACAATATCTGGAACGAATTGGAAATGAAATAAAAGATTGATAACCGAGGTTGGAATGAGCCCGCCTATGGAGTGGAACGAGACAATAGCGGTGTCGGACTCAGATCGCCTATGGAGTGCAAAAGGTTTTAATGATGGCTTTTCTTTTGTGTTTTTATATATGTTAAATTTTTCAATAGCATCTAGTTTTTACTTTTAGGTCCAACATTGATAATTTCTAAATTTTCTTCTATTGATGAAATAATATAGTTTACTTGAACTAAATGTTCAGCAAACATTGATAAATTTTGAAACTTGTTTTTTGGTGTATGTCTCTTAAATCTTTTACTAAAACTTCTTACTGTTTGGCCAATGTAATATTTAGGACAAGTTGAACAAGTAATTTTGTATATTCCTGAACTATTGTACAGTAGAACCTCGATTAACCGGGGGCTCATTAACCGGGGAGCTGATTAACCGTGGTTCGATCCGGTCGATTTTTTTACGAAGAAAAGATTTTTCCAGTTGGATTTAAGTTTTTGTTACAATAATGTTATGTACAGTACGGTACTTCTACTTAGGGGATGGGCGATATTTACGTACCGGTGACATTGTCACTGGTTTGCTTGTCACCGATAGTCACTGGTACAGAAAGTGAGAAATACCAGTGACAGGAATTCAGTACAGCTTGCACTGCTACAAGTGGATATCGAATGAACTACGCTACTGTGAATCGCGCATGCGCACGGCGCACAGTACGAATAGCCAAGCAAAGCAATACCGAACAGTTGCTATGACAACAAGATGCGCTGTTGTCTCTGCGCAGCCTGCAGTGGGTGAGGGAACAAATGACAACAACCTGTTTTCGCGCCATCTATTTTGTGCTGCTATCCGTCTCTCCCTCCACACCCGTCCAATAAATCAGTCAGTGTACGGACGTGTTTAGATTGTTATGCTAATGAGCTGTCGCGTGCGAATTTGATTAGTTTGATCCTTTTTATTTACGATCGTATTTTTTTACTTTGGGTGTAATTTTGTAAAGTGCGTAAGAATGTCTGGTAACAAGAGGAAACGTGTAGTTTTATCAATTCAACAAAAACTTCAAATTATTGAACATTTGGAAAAGGGGAGGGGTGCGAAAAGTTTGGCCGATGAGTACAATATTGGGGAACAGACTGTTAGGGATTTAAAAAAGAAAAAGATGGATTTGTTAAAGTTTGCAAGTGCTGCAGAGTCATCTTCGGGATTAATGAAAAGAAAAACAATGAAAAAAGCCACATTCGAAACTTTAGATAAAGCTATGTTGGAGTGGTTTGCGCAAGAACGTGCTTTAGGTAATCCCGTCAATGGTGTAATTTGTGCTGAAAAGGCCAAGGTTTTTTACGAATCTTTAGGTCTTGAAGGAAAGTTTGACGCGTCTTCTGGGTGGCTCTATCGATTTAAACAAAGGCACGGAATTCGGGAACTACACATTCAAGGGGAAGCATTAAGTGGTGATAAGGACGCGGCCGAGAAGTTTGTCGTCGAGATCAATGAGCTTGTGTCTGCAGAAAACCTTTTGCCTGAACAGATTTTTAATACAGACGAATCTGGCCTCTATTGGAAATGTTTGCCATCGAAAACATTAGCGTTCGTAAAAGAAAAAATGCGCCTGGCCATAAAGCCAGTAAGGACAGATTAACCATAATGACCTGCTCCAATGCTTCAGGAACGAAAAAACTTAAGCTCGTAGTCATTGGTAAAGCCAAAAAACCTAGATCGTTTAAGGGAACAGAGGCAAAAAATTTGCCAGTCCACTACTTCAACCAGAAAAAGGGCTGGATGAACCAAGTTATTTTTCAGGAATGGTTTCTCTAAACATTTTGTTCCCCAAGTCCGTGACTACTTAAGGTCACAAAACCTTCCTCAAAAGGCGCTTTTAATCTTGGACAATGCCCCCTCACACCCTAGTGAAACAATCTTAAAATCAGATGACGGAAAAATCGTTGTGAAATATCTCCCTCCCAACGTGACAGCACTGATCCAGCCTATGGACCAAGGTGTCATCGCTGGAATAAAAAAAGTTTACAGAACTTCAGTTTTGAGAAAACTGATTGAGGAAGAGAACGATCTGAAATCATTTTTAAAAAACTTCACCATACTAGACACTATTTATGAATGTGCATCTGTTTGGGAAAAGTAAAAAAAAAAAAAAAACACATTGATTAGATCGTGGAAGAAAATATTTCCCGACATTGATGGTAGTGAGGATTTTACGGGGTTTGCTGAAGAAGAAATAACTTCAAATCAATTAGCAAATATGGCGAAGGCAGTGCCAGGTGGCGAAAGCGTGGACACTGAAAACATCGATGAGTGGTTCCAATGTGACAAAGACTTGCCGTCGTTTGAGATGTTTAATGACGAAGAGATTGTGAGGCGCGCTATGCGAGAAGTGGAGAGCGAGGAAGAAGGAGACGAGGAGGAGGGCGAGGAAGGGGAAGGGGAAATGCCAGCTGACACCGAGACCCGCATCGCTCACAGCCACGGCGCTGCACTCAATCACTTGGAATGCCTATTAGATTACTTGGAGGGTCAAGACGATTCTCTCTTAAGTGACAAGCTATTGTTACGGAAGCTACGGTCATCGATTGCAAGGAAAGAAAGAGGTGCAAAACGGCAAACAACGATGACCGACTTCTTCAAGCCGTCTGCTAATCAGTAATAACAATGCAGTAACTACTATAAACAGCGTAGTAAATATTTTGTAAATAATTTTCTTTTGACCAATATTTTAGTTTTATATCGAAAAGACATTCATGGATACTCTTTTACAAGCAGGTAAAATGTACTCTACACTTTAATTAGGCCTAGTCTACCTATTAAAACATGATTTCTTGCACTAAATTATGCATTTCAGTTTTTTTTCTGTTATCAGCGGCTTAACCGTGATTTCATGTATCGTATCCGTGGCCCTTCTCCCCACCATTACCCCGGTTAATCGAGGTTCTACTGTATTTGTTTTCATTATTTTTGGTATGCTATATATTTTTTTGATGCTATTCTTTTATAATATGTAATTTTATATCCTTGTCTGGAAAATATATCATGTAAAGATTTCTTAATGTCTCCATGATAGGTCATATGAATTTAGTTATTTTTGTTAATAGTTTTAGAATTAAGTTTTTGTTGTGTTTATTAATTAATTTACTTATTAAATCTGGCTGATATCCACTATCAACAACAATTTGTTTGATAATGTTGAGTTCTTCATGGTAATCTTCTGTAAGAGATGTAGTAGTCCATGAATCATACTGTGGAAGGCTGCTATTTGTGTGATGATTAGATGTATGATAAATTATTTGATTTGTTGATGTTGGTTTACAATAAATTTTGAATTGGTGTTTATTATCTTTTTTGGTTATGGTAAAGTCATGAAAGTTTATGCTGTTAGATTTTTCTATTTCAGTAGTACATTTTTTAAGTTGGGGTGAATTTTGTTGAGAAAGATTTCTACTAGATCTACTTGTCTTTTGTTTCTGTTGAATAGACATAGATTGTCATACGCATATCTATGATAATATTTAATTTTCTTGGTGTAAGGGTTTATTTCAGGATTGAGAACGTGTTTATTTTAAATATAATTTAGGAAAATGACTGCTATAATGCTAGTCAGTGGAGATCCCATGGCTAATCCTTTATCTTGAGAATAAATTTTACCGTTATATTGAAAGTAATTTTGTTTAAGAGTAATTCTTGTTAAGTCGATTTCTTGTATTTTTTTGCTGTCTAATTGATTTGCATGTGTTAAGTTTCTTTAAAACACATAAAAAGTTTCTTTAAAGTTTAAGAATAGTTAGATTATATTGAAAATAAACATATTATCGATCCTGAAATAAACCCTTACAACAAGAAAATTAAATATTATCATAGATACGCTGATGAAAATCTATGTTTATTCAACAGAAACAAAATACAAGTAGATCTATTAGAAATCTTCCTCAACAAAATTCACCCCAACTTAAAAAATGTACTACTGAAATAGAAAAATCTAACAGCATAAACTTTCATGACCTTACCATAACCAAAAAAGATAATAAACACCAATTCAAAATTTATCGTAAACAAACATCAACAAATCAAATAATTTATAATACATCCAATCATCACACAAATTAGCAGCCTTTCACAGTACGATTCATGGACTACTGAGAACATCTCTTATGTAAACCGCACCAAAATAGTTCAATGACAGCAGTGGCATGCGAAGCGCCTCTCCTCACTTCTCGCCCAGCAGTGTTGTCAAATATAAATTCGTTGAAAATATTGATCATTTGTCTACTCTGTTGCAATAAACAAACACTTCTCGCCCAGCAGTGTTGTCAAATATAAATTCGTTGAAAATATTGATCATTTGTCTACTCTGTTGCAATAAACAAACACTTCTCATCCAGCAATGTTGTCAAATATAAATTCGTTGAAAATATTGATCATTTGTCTAAACATCTGTTGCAGTAAACAAACACTTTCATTTGTTATTACAAACCATAGTACATAGAAAAGAAGACGGTAGGTATCACGCACATCTCCAATGACGTCACACTGGCGAAATTGTATTTATAATTCCAGCAGATAAGTGGTAAATAACTTGCTTAACTATTCAGTTGAATGCTTCTATGTAATTGGTGGATTTAGTTACCAGTATTTAATAGAATAAACAAACCAGCTAATTTCACCCATATGAATTGTCAGTATTGAACATAATCATACTTGTCATAGATGAAACATGTGGTTTGGTGATTCTCAGAAACAATATGGCAACACCGCCTAAAATGTCATCGGACTATTTTGATGCAGTTTACACTAAGAAGACTGAACATTATCAAACAAATTGCTGTTGATACTGGATGTCAGCCAAATTTAATAAGTAAATTAATTAATAAACACGAAAAAAAACTCTTTCTAAAACTATTGACAAAAATAACTAAATTCATATGACTTATCATGGAGATATTAACAAATCTTTACATAATATATTTTTCAAAAAAGGATATAAAATTATATATAAAACAAAGAACAGCATCAAAAATATATTACAGCAAACAAACAATAATGAAAAGAAATACAATAATTCAGGAATATATAAAATTACATGTTCAACTTGTCCTAAATATTACATTTATTTATAGTATTTTATTATATTTATTATTAGTATAAAAATAAAACTAAAATTTAGTTTTAGTAAACCTGCTTAGTTATTATTATCAATTGATTGAACTACAGTCTTTGTCATCCAGATTTTCAAATTTGATTTTATAATTCAGAGTTTATTTCCGGTTAGTTGTAACCTTGTTATTACTGAATTAAATACCCACAGAATACAGATACACTCTTCTTGGTGTGTACACAATAAATCTTTGGTTGATAGTAGGCAATTCTCAAAGCAAATGACCACATTTGGCGATGATGCCTGAATTTTAGCATCCGTTTGATTGAATGCAACTTTTTCCAACAAGCTTCACTACGTTTTCGCGGTACACTTTGAACTGAACCACCAGATAAACATATCGGTCGGCTGTGAAACAGTATAATTGGCTTGCATAGAAAATCTGATCTGTGATGAGTGAACAGATTAAATCTCTATATTCCATGTTGTTTCAATTAATAATATAATTTCTTACATAATATTAGTTCTGAAAAAAGGAAAAGATTAAACAAAACAATGCCACATAAAAATGTAGGAAGGCAAGAAGTAAAACATTTTGATTATCAAATGTTAGTTACAAACAACAAATCAAAATTATTGTGTTCAGTTTAGATGTATATATTTTCAAAACTTAACATAGGCTTAGGATGATTACAGTTGTCTTAGGTGAACAGGAAATCCTTCTTTAAATACTAGCTCGAAAATACTCGATACTTGAGAAAATGGTCAACTACTCGACTCAAACTCATAAATCACTACTCGCACACCCCTACCTTTAACCTAGCCTAAAATTGTAAAGTATACTATCTTGAACATTGCAGGCACTGCACCTGAGGTAGTGATTTGTTCACAACATTTATAATCAGTGGTACAGCTGTCATATTTTAGTAGTCATTGTGTTTTACAGCCAACAAACCTGCTCAGCAAAATATACAATTTTCATGTTGCCAGATATTTTTTGTTATTGTAAACAATATGAATGATAGGCCAATAACAATGTTACAATAAAGAATTGTAATTTACTGTAAAATAAAATAATCTATTTTCATAATATTAAAAGAATAATTACTGTTTTAAAATATATTATGTTTCATTTTAAAACACTAATTACAGAAGATAGGTAAGAACAACAAAAGCAGAGAGAATCAATGTCCACCTACTCACGCCATGTGTGTATGTTGCGTTTCGTTCACTAGTAGACACTGAGTTGTTGAGGTCCATGTTGTATAACATATTTAATTGAAAAATATTGGAAGAATATTGGTGTAATTAGTTACCAAATTTGTCTGCATTAACTTATGTTTGTCTTAGTTAGGTTTTTTTGTTTCCTTGTTTGAGAACAAAAATTGTATAAAGCAGTTAAAGATTGGTATTTTATTTAATTAATTGAAATGGTACAGTAAAACCTATCATATCCAGCCTTGATATATCAGATATTAGACACCGACAACACTTTGGGTCTCAAGAGGTAACCACAATACCAGTTACAGCAAAATCAAGTTTTTGTGAAAATTGTTTCATAATCGGCTTTTAATCTATCCGGCCTAGACTGGCACCATATTAGGTTGGAAATGACAGGTTTTACTGAATTGAAAGAAATGAAATAAGATATTCAGAAAAGTGACGAATACTGGATGAATACGGGAGTAAATCAGGCCTTCAAATAGAGATCAAAGTAGCAAGGCACCTTGTTGTGTTGTTGCAATTTAGTAAGATAAAGAGGACTTCCATTCATAAAAATTGGACTAATATCATCATACAAAGTGAATATTGAAGTAATTTCAGTGGTCAATATCAACAACAAATATTGTAAAATTCAAAGGTTACTTTTTTTTGCAAAATCTGCATAAAAATAGATTTTGCAATAGAAAATTATGTGTACTTTAATAATATACGCTTTCCCTGATAAATTTTGTTATATTTTATGTTTTTATTTGTAGCACAAATTTTTGATAGTAACTTTATAGTTTTAAAGTTAAAATGTTAAAGGATGTCGTCTTATTTTACCAGACGAAGTTAGGGTTAAGAAGCCTTCTCTAACACTTGACCTGGGGACCAACATCTTAAGGGTGACTATGCTTAAGGGGAACCACCACCAGTGACCGCACAGGCGGACTGTGTGCAAGAATGACATCGCTCAGACGGTCACCCATCCAAGGGACAGCCACGCTCAATGTTGCTTGACTCCGTTATCTTGCGATAACATCGGAACCCTCCAGTCAGGGCCACTGGCTTTGACATATAGTTTATATATATTTACAAATATTTCTTGTGAGGAAAAACAACCTTAATACCAAAAATGTGTTTATGTATAAGAAGTGAAAGGGAATTTTATTTTCAACAATCTATACTGCAATCTTAGAGATACATGCGTCTCACAAAACACGTTCTGGGCATCTGGAGTTTTTCAATCCATCAAATATTACTTTTATCATCAATATGGTTACTTTTATCAGACATCAATTTTTAGACCGGTCCTTTTTTTTAAAAAACTATACCGTACTGATATTTACTATGATATGAGGGAGACAAAGGTAGTTGGACATTTGCCATCATTACGTGAAAAATAACAATCACAACGTTTCGATTTGGTAAAACCCAAACCTTTTTCAAGTGCTAAAAACTAAATTACATCTACACAAACATGTTATAAAACTATGTTCTTAAACTAATAAACTTATCTACTTTAATAATTATCTACATTTTAACCTAGATCCTAGAATGGAGTACAACAAAATGAACTTCTACTAAATATAAAAAATATTAACAGGGTTAAATTAATATAGCCAAATAGGCGCTGTCAAGGTCACGATATCAACGAAAAATGTAAAACACAATAAAATTAATATTCAAATCAGACTGAAATAAGATTACATTAACTAATCATAAATATATGGTACCTGAAAAACACAATTAATTTAAAATAACATTCAACACGCACAAAAAATTATATATATATATGGCTCGGAAGGACTGAGGCTACTATTAAAATTACATTTTAACCTGAAAAGACAACAATTATTAGGAATAAAACAATACCATAATCAAATATTACAAAAACTTACGACCCACAGTGACGATGGCGTCTAGACGTCCCAGGTACGAAGTGAGGATGATACAATCCAAATGCAGTGTCTACGAAGTTCCCTCCAAGGTGATAAAACACGGGGACTAGACAAACATACACACTACACTTCACAACAACCATACACAGACTGACGAGGTCAGGGACGTACGCTCCGAGATCGCCAAAAATGCGGTGACTCAGGTACGGGGACGGAGACTCATGGGGTGTTTAATTGTTATAGGTGCAGGTGGTGTAGGATTCTGGTTAGATGATGTCATGAGTGTATTGAACTTTTTTATCAAGTGTGTTTTTAAGTAAAGGAACCCACATGGGTCTAACTTCTATGCTACTTTGACTGATTACTTGTTCATTATTTAGTTTCATAAAGGCACCTTCGATGAATTTACGTTTAAAAAAATGTGGTTCCCTGTGAAGTATTTTAGTGTTATCCCAGTTAAATAACAAAAATTAAATAATAAATATTAGCTGGGATAACACTAAAATACTTCACAGGGAACCACATTTTTTTAAACGTAAATTCATCGAAGGTGCCTTTATGAAACTAAATAATGAACAAGTAATCAGTCAAAGTAGCATAGAAGTTAGACCCATGTGGGTTCCTTTACTTAAAAACACACTTGATAAAAAAGTTCAATACACTCATGACATCATCTAACCAGAATCCTACACCACCTGCACCTATAACAATTAAACACCCCATGAGTCTCCGTCCCCGTACCTGAGTCACCGCATTTTTGGCGATCGCGGAGCGTACGTCCCTGACCTCGTCAGTCTGTGTATGGTTGTTGTGAAGTGTAGAGTGTATGTTTGTCTAGTCCCCGTGTTTTATCACCTTGGAGGGAACTTCGTAGACACTGCATTTGGATTGTATCATCCTCACTTCGTACCTGGGACGTCTAGACGCCATCGTCACTGCGGGTCGTAAGACTTCATCATTTTTGTAATATTTGATTATGGTATTGTTTTATTCCTAATAATTGTTGTCTTTTCAGGTTAAAATGTAATTTTAATAGTAGCCTCAGTCCTTCCAAGCCATATATATATATATTAGGGATGGACGAGTCTCGAAATTTCGGGAATTCCCCGGGAAATTATAATTCTCGTCCTGCGAGAAGGAAATTTTGTTACGATCCGGAATTCCATTCGAGAGTTTTTCTAAGATGTAACCAACTAAATAGTTCGATCTCAACAACACGGTTATAATCGACATTCATGGTCAAGTTCGGATTTTTTCAATCAATATAAATTAAAATGAAAGGTTAATAAAATTATGATAGGCTTGTGTCTCGATTACCGTGGAATGTAATTTATTGCTTATAGTGTGGCAGTGAAGTTACGTAGTGACTGACGAGAGGAGATTTTTAGGTTCGGGAGGGAAATGAGACGGAAATTAATTTCCTCCCAAATTTCGGGAGGGAAACGGGAGGGAAATTAATTTCCTCCCAAATTTCGAGAAATTTTCGGAGGGAATTTTCCCAGCTTATCATACATTAATTTTCAAACTTAGTAGATAAAACAAATAAACCAAATCATTTTATAGTAATAATAATTAATTGGTATGTTATCTAGTAGTAAATTCAACCATTAATGTTAAGGCACATTTATGTACTCCTTATTTTATTAAATCTTTTTTATTTTTTGCCTGCTATCCACAAAACAGAAAAAAATCAAACAGGTTTAGACTAAACAATAACAGATTACACACTTAATAAACAAAGCAATCTTATTTCATATAACTGAATTAAAATTGTAAATTTTAATTAAAATCATCATAAAAACTAGATATGGATGAATTCTTCAATTAATTAACTGAACTACATTATAACTAGGAACTGAAGTTGCTCACAGAGCCAGCATCTTGGCAGTCCCTATTGACTATTGTAGAGATGTGCATTTGTTTTAATTCTATTAATAACTGCCGCTGTAGTCATAAGAAAGCAACCTCTATTTCTTCTCTGTGATTGTCAACTAATCACACAGACGGTTGATCTGGTTTATCTGGTAGTTCCGATCACGGTAGCGAAGCTTTTGGGCAAAAGCTGGATCAAGTGATTCTACGATTCAGGCGTCATCGCCAAACACAGTCGATTGCTTTCAAAATTGTCACTTTTCAACAAAAAATTGATTTTGTATACGCCATAAAAAGTGGATCTGTAGTTATTTTATTCAGTAATATAATAATGGTTATAATAAACCGGAAATAAGCTGTGAAATATAATCAAATTTGTAAATCTAGATGCCAAAATACCGGTAGTTTAATGGATCGATAGTAATAATTTAATAATTGTGCACCTAAATATAAATTTAAAAGTCGTTTACGATCAATTATTTTTAATAAATTATGATCGGTAATGAATGTGTGCAACTCGAAACTACTTCGATACATAAAAAGATAATCATTTCATCACGAGGAATTTCTGACGTATTGGAGTGACAACGGTATACGTAATCGGCAAATGTATGCCTAGCCAGACGAGATGCAATCTGAAATATCAGCTAAATGCCAACTGGCAACTGGTGATACAAAGTAGATTTGTGCAGCTAAATTATAAATTTATGAAATATACACAAGAAGTATGATAAAGTTTCGGTTCAATAAAAATTATGTTCCTTATTGCTAAATCCGTCCGTTTTAATAAATAAATAATAATACAATCTTTGATTTGGATTGTTTTGCATTTAACATCGACGTAGTAGTAACTATTATGATCAGGGAACCGTTCACTGAGTTCACAAATCAAAATTATCGTATTGTAATGCATTTTACACTCCATCTGTGTTACTTTCTAATCTAGTCAGGAAACCGATCGACAGTTTGACAGAAGAAAATATCGTATGCCTGCAAATGTTACATGCACATTTGGCGATCCAAAGTGTTCACAAACAGATTATTAATTGACATTCGCTACAGCTATATCTACTTATTTTTTATTCAATTGAAAATAAATAAATATTGTTACGAGATACACGATACTTGAATGCCTTCACAATATTTTATATGATATGATACGATATTTTCTTCTGTCAAATCATTGGATGATTCCCTACTCAGAGTAAACACCTAAACGGATCACAATCACCTCACGGGAAATATACGATAATTTCAATTCGGAAACGAGCAGAACGGTTCATTGTATGTACATGAGAGAAATGGACTTTTGCCATGGGAAGGAAGATTTGTTGTTTTGTTGGACAGTTAAGTGACCTGTTCTCGGGAGCAGTTTGATTGAATGATTTTACGTTACTGACACACACAAACATTGGAATATAGGCCCACTCAGTTTTCGTTCATTATCATTTGGGTTTCGGTCAACAGTTCTGTCCTATACTAGATTTGTTTAGTTGGATCATAGATCTCGGTAACTTGTTCGACTTTAATAGTTTTTTTTGAGCATCGTGATCCGGATATCTCGTTCACTTAGATGAGCTTTGTCAAATGAACGGGTCGTGAGAACGTCACATCTACGTTCGACCCCAACTGTCGACTCCGACTGTCAGTTAATTAATTTAAGAATTCATCCATATCTAGTTTTTATGATGATTTTAATTAAAATTTACAATTTTAATTCAGTTATATGAAATAAGATTGCTTTGTTTATTAAGTGTGTAATCTGTTATTGTTTAGTCTAAACTTGTTTGATTTTTTTCTGTTTTGTGGATAGCAGGCAAAAAATAAAAAAGATTTAATAAAATAAGGAGTACATAAATGTGCCTTAACATTAATGGTTGAATTTACTACTAGATCACATACCAATTAATTATTATTACTATAAAATGATTTGGTTTATTTGTTTTATCTACTAAGTTTGAAAATTAATGTATGATAAGCTGGGAAAAATTCCCTCCGAAAATTTCTCGAAATTTGGGAGGAAATTAATTTCCCTCCCGTTTCCCTCCCGAAATTTGGGAGGAAATTAATTTCCCTCTCGTTTCCCTCCCGAACCTAAAAATCTCCTCTCGTCCATCCCTAATATATATATAATTTTTTGTGCGTGTTGAATGTTATTTTAAATTAATTGTGTTTTTCAGGTACCATATATTTATGATTAGTTAATGTAATCTTATTTCAGTCTGATTTGAATATTAATTTTATTGTGTTTTACATTTTTCGTTGATATCGTGACCTTGACAGCGCCTATTTGGCTATATTAATTTAACCCTGTTAATATTTTTTATATTTAGTAGAAGTTCATTTTGTTGTACTCCATTCTAGGATCTAGGTTAAAATTTAGATAATTATTAAAGTAGATAAGTTTATTAGTTTAAGAACATAGTTTTATAACATGTTTGTGTAGATGTAATTTAGTTTTTAGCACTTGAAAAAGGTTTGGGTTTTACCAAATCGAAACGTTGTGATTGTTATTTTTCACGTAATGATGGCAAATGTCCAACTACCTTTGTCTCCCTCATCTGATACTCCATCATTAACAAATTTCAAAAACAAAATTTACTATGATGTTATCCAAATTACAGTTAAGAACTACTTTTTTAAATTTTTTCATTGTTTTCCATTGACTTTCTTATTAAATTCTATGTATTATAAATTTCTGTTCCTCTTTTATCCAAGGAACACTTATTGTGATTATTTAATTTGACTATGAATCTTACCATCAATATTTTATATAAATGTCTTTGTTAAAATCCCACCTGCCTAAAAATAAAAATTTCTATATAAAAATATTCCTGCCAGATCCCGTCCTGAAAATCACTCTTGCAGAAATCCCTCTAAAATATAGGGCCATATATTGCTTCACTAAAGAATAAATAGAACTTTAAATGAAAATTTTGATTTCACACTTTTAATGAATAATTATTAAAAAGTAGGTTTTGTAAACTTGAATATTTCTTAAACTCGTGCAGCTGTTCTTCAATACTTGCAGACTATAAAGGTAATTTATATGAAAGCTTCACACATTCACATGTGTGCTTTATACGGTGACAACATGAGCAAAAGGGTGTCATCTGTTTCAGGAAGTACAAACTGAAATTTCTCTGTCTGTTGAGATAGATCAACCAGTTGCAAGGCAAATGACAAAGTTTGATAAAATTGACATAACAGGATGTTAAAGTTGTAACTATGAGTGTTCCTCTTACATATCAAGAATAGTTTTCATAAATTGTAACTGATAAGCTTGGTTGTCACACATTTTGTTAACTATTATTTACAATGCCCACAGGCAGTAGTTTGTAAACATTGAAATAACAACTTGTTTTTGGTGTTAAAAGTGTCTTGGGGAAGGTATGTAGGAAAGTAAGTAATAATGTAGCTTTATACATTATTTAAAAAAACCTCTTAATGAACTATTGTTTATTGTACACAATTGGGGCTTACTTGTACTGGATAGTCCTTGTACTCAAGACATAATTTATCACAAACTTATTTTTGTAATCCTTAAACATATTTTTTCTTGTACTGACTTATTTTCCCAGTAAATTACAAGCGTCATTTTTAAAGTAAAAACCGATTGCACATTGTGCCCGCATATCCGGTCACGTGACGTCCATTCAAGGCCATCACTTACTGGCCTGTCTCCGTCAATGCCGCCATTACGTTTCACGTCTCTCAAAAAATGTGTGCGAGATGGGTGCAAAAAATATTGACACAAGAACACAAAGCAAAGCGTATGGCATATTCTTTGTCCTTTTTGGAGCGCTATCACAGAGATGGCGATGAGTTCTTAAGTCACATTGTGACCGGTGATGAAACGTGGGTTGCATACTATACTCCTGAAACGAAATGTCAATCCAGTGAATTGCATCATTCAAACTCCCCGACGAAACCAAGAAAATTCAAGCAAGAACCTTCAACAAGAAAAATCATGGCCACGGTTTTAGGGACCGATAGGGTATTCTTCTGATAAGACTTTCTGCCACGAGGAATGACAAATAAAAGCTGGAAGATATTGCAAAACATTATTGAAGCTTAGGCACGCTATTCAAAACCGCCTCTCTAGCGGCTTCATTCTGCTTCACGACAACGCTCGGCCTCACGTTGCGGCAAGGACACAGACGCAACTAGACAAGTTTCGTTGGGAAATACTGGATCATCCACCATACAGTCCTGACAGCACCATCGGATTTTCATCTTTTTCCAAAACTTAAAGAATTTCTTGGTAGAAAGCGCTTGGAAAATAATGACATGTTAAAAGAAACAGTTACGAACTGGTTTAACAGTAAGGCGGGAGAGTTCTTTGATGATGGGATCCAAAAGCTGGTACCATGACTTCAAAAATGTGTCGATGTTAATGGTGACTACATAGAAAAGTGAAACAATGTTCATATTTTAGTTTGTGATATCATTTATATCCATAAATAAAGTTTCTCTTACGCTATTTGAAAACGGTTTTTACTTTTAAAATGACCCTCATATAAGTCTACTGGGACCTTTATATACGATATACATTAAACCTGTTTGTTGTAGCAATCAATAAAATTAAAATTTAATTTCAATAAAATAATCTTTTGTAATGCGTTCCTAAACATTTTATTTTTTTTTAAATACCTAAAGTACAACTCATTAAAAATTTTAGTATATATGCGTAAGAATTGCTGTATTTACATATTGTATCATAGTCTCGTACCTATGATTCCAGCTGACAACTGCTGTTGATTCAGTTTCATCTTCTCATCGTGGCTCATATCATTAGCGCCATCTTCTTTATTTTGGGAGCCATCAGTTTTCTTATCTTCTTGAGAACCACTACTAGTCATCGACTCTGAGAATGGTTTTTTTGATGTCGGAGGCCCATAACCATCCACCATGCCTCTTCCCAAAGATGTTGAAGATCCCTTAGAACGGAAGGCACCTCGGCCTCTTCGGGACGGCACACCACTTGGTTCAAAACCAGCTCCCATTTGATTGTTTTCGTACATTAGCTTCTTATCATACCGACGATTTTCATTTCCCATTGAATAGTTATTTTTATCGCTTTCTTTCCTAGAATCCTTCACTTCCTTGTCAGATTTGCGAACACCACGTTTTGGAGATCTGCAAAAGCAACAATACACCTTTATTGTTAAATTCATAGAGTATTAAAAAAGGCTTTTAAATAACCTGATTCTAGATTTCTATCATAAAGATAACAAATTTTGTTTTTAAATGATAAAACCAAAAGAGACAAAACGGTTAATCAGAGGGCGTGAGTACTTGAAGTTTAAGCCAGCCTGACTGTACTCAAGCTCGAAGAGATTTGGCTAATTCAAGCCTAAACCTAGCGGAAACGTTCAATAATCACAAATAATGGTATAAAAATAAATCTATATTGTTATAATTGGGAATGTCACTCAACTTCCTTTGAAACAATATGTTTGCCAATTATTCAGCAATCTATTAGATATAAATCGAGACAAACTCAAGTCAGGTGTTATCGAACCTAATGGCGAATCAAGGAGATGCAAGATGTTTGCACTGAAAACTTAATAATATTAATCGTTCCTTCTATAATTTAAATTATTATCTTATTTAACTCCAATGAAACATCTTTATTGTTTGAACCTTTCGAGTTTGTAGTTTAACAATTGATTGTTTAAATTACTACAATTCTTTATAGAGGACTTTTTTGTTGGATTACTAGTACTTTCAAGTATTCGTTGAACTGGTCATCTGTCATACTGTGTAATCTGTATCCAATTTATCGTCTGTTCTTTAAATATTGTTTATAAATTAACTATCATACAATTACATTACAGTACAAATGAATGACACAAAACACAAATTTATTTCAATTTAGGCCAAGTAAAATTTCAATTTTCAATTTCAATTTCAATTTATTTATTGCCAGTAAATACATGTTAATATACAATAGGCATTGTCACATAGTAAGAATTACATAATAAATGTAGTAAAATTACATATTTGCTAAAAACAAACAAAAGTACTCAAAAGTAAAATGAAGAATAAAACTACAGGTATTATCTAATATATAAAAGTTAGCAATACAATCTTTACGATGTGAGTTGGGGGAAGTCAGCATTCTTCAGGAAACGAAAGGTTAAAAAATTCATTAATTGTATAAATTACATTTTGTTTCAATATGCTTTGGATGCGTAATTTAAATTTAGGTAAACTCTGAGACCTGATCGTAATCGGTAACTTATTATAAAACTGAATTTGATTAAACTTATGGCTAGACTTTGTTTTGCTCAATCTGATTTGTGGTGTATCCAAGTTTAGCTTGGATACACCACAATATTTTTTTATCGCTTGTAAAATTGTAAAATATTTGTACAATTGTAAAAATTGTACAAATATTTTAAGGGACTGATTTCGGTCAAACACAGATTCTTTTCTTTTGTGAACCCCTCTGGTCTGAAAAAGGTAGAAATGTGATTCACCGAAATCCATCACTATAATATAATATGTGTACAATATACTTGTACAGTAATACATTTGAGTTGTGTGATGTTCACTTGTATTACTACCAACACATAGTATGCTAAATAATAAACTAGTTTCTTAAATCACAATTTGGGTTCTTAACCTATATTACAGGTAATTTGTAAGTTAACAACTAAATACCTTAAACTAGTGTATGCCAACAATTACCTGACTGACCCAGTTGAAATTAACGTTAACAGAACAAAACAGATGGAGCAGTAAGAACTCCTAAAGACCGTTTTTGATAGTAATTAAATTTAGTTCATTTTTTTATTTTAAGGGAGAAATTAATTAGCTTTTTAACTGTGTAAGCAGGAGTTTGTTCTAGGAAACTAGTTCTACCAATTGGGATTGCCTATTTTCTGTGAGTTAGTATGAGACTTTGGATAACTCAATCTAATTTCATTAAATAAATCCACTTGAAATTATATTATATAATTGGAACAAAATGAGACAGTTAGTTATTTAAATGGAATGAAACTAAAAACATAGAAAAACAATCATAATTAAACATATGGAAAAATAAATAAATATTTGGCTAAGTTGCCGCCACATACTCCCCCTTCCAGTGACTACGAAAAGGAAGGTTCTGGCGGTGATGTTGATTGTGAGTCTTTATGTAAGAACGCAGGCTTTAGTCTGTCTATAGAGACAGAGTCTTCGCCTCGAGGAAGTGTATTTTAAACACTTTGTCTCCTCTAGTACGACTTTGTAAGGTTCGTTATATGTTGGCTGAAGTGGTTTCTTCAATGCATCTTGTCAACATGGGAAGCGTTCGTGAGATCTGAATGTATAAAAAATGACTTCTTGTGACGATGTCAAAAAGGTACAGGACGGATGGATCTCACAAGTTTATGAAGTTGTTTAACCAAAACCGGAATGTCATTTGAAAATGTAAAATCTTCAAGGAAATCTGCAGGATGTGTAATTGATTCTCCATAGACAAGTTGTGCCCCCTTGAAGATTTTACATTTTCAAATGACATTCCGGTTTTGGTTAAACAACTTCATAAACTTGTGAGATCCATCCGTCCTGTACCTTTTTGACATCATCACAAGAAGTCATTTTTTATACATTCAGATCTCACGAACGCTTCCCATGTTCATACCAATATCTGGGACATACCAATATCTGGGAGTATGTATGAATGAAGTCAGAGTAATACAATTTTAGGTTAGGTTAACCCTTTGACGCGGTAATTTATGTGTGCGCCTCAACCCTGTACGCGGTACTTTTTTTATCAATCCGGTTAAGAAATGCATACGTTTGGAAAAACCTTTATATTTTCGCTTACTATTATCACATCATAATAATTTTGGTACTAAATTACACATATTTTATACTTGTTGATATTATACACAAATTCAACATTGTCACTATCACTTTCTTCAAAAAGGGAAGAATTGTCCATCCAGCGATCAATCTCACTATACCGAGTTGTCATTTTAGTAACTAAAACTACACTAATAACACACAACACACGATAAAAACATTTATTTATTCAATCCACTTATAATAAAATAATAAACTAGCTAAACAACACGTTACGATAAACAACAACACACTTTGTTTACACCGGCCGCCATTACTGCAGACAGCTGTGAATGACCTGTTGAATATCGTCTCCTTACAGTAAAAATCAATATTGTTCCACAATCCAACGTTAGGAATAGGATCATTGTAATGTCATAAACGTACTGCAGGAGTTCCCAATTCGTAAGAGTTCGTTATTGAGTCGCTAGGTAGCAACACTCGTCGGAATAACCGTGAACGTTATATTAACGTCAAACCACATACAGAGGTCATTGGACGGCGCGTCAATATAACGTCAAACCACGTCAAGGGGTTAAAGGGCACTAGGCCAGGAATTAGTATATTAGAGAGATAGGACATCAGCAAACTTACCTTAAAAGACAAGTTCACTAACATCAGAGTAGTAGTCACAAACACAAAATAGACATAATCTCACAAATTTTCAACACCACAGGCATTTTCTTCAGGTGAGTAGAGGAAAAGAGAGAGAGAGAGAGAGACACTGCCTATTTATGGCAGTGTGATTATGTCTATTTTGTGTTTGTGACTACTACTCTGATGTTAGTGAACTTGTCTTTTAAGGTAAGTTTGCTGATGTCCTATACAGAGTCTAATATAGAGTAATACAATTGGAAGTTTTGAGACCCAGTTTCCTGATAACTGCACCCTGAGAGATGTCTTTAAACAATGATGCCATCTTTCTATCGCATAATTAGAGACAGAATGGTACGCAGTGGTTTTGATATGTTGAATCCCAAGCATTGAAGTCTAATAAAAGTCACACTCCATCATTTTTTATTGTAATTACTGGTTTGGAGTTTTGAGATTGAGTAATTTAAATAACTACCATTTAGAAAATTGCTGTCAAAAAAAATGAGTTTTTATGTAAGAAAGAGGTATACATTTCATATCAATGAAATTTTTTTTAAGATATGAATTTATAAGAAAATGCATTATCATTAACTGACCCAATGCTTAAGTCTAAATAAATCAACCTTGTAACTTTTTTTCGTGGCGAGGAGGTTAAAATTCATTCAGGTGTAGGGCATTCAGTTTCCCTTAAATACCAACTAAAATATCCTCCTCTTCTACTAAGACTAGCCTGGAACTGTTTATCACATTACTATGGGCTAGGCTTATTTGTTGTTTGCCAACTAGGGGTATGTGAGTAGCTCAAAATTTGAGTTTAAAAAAAAAACTCAAATTCGATTCAAGATTTTAAAAAACTTGAAAAAATTGAGTCGAGTTTTGCCATTTCTTTGAGTGTAAAACGCTATAATCACTAGCGGTTTTGTATAATAGATCAATAAACCCATTTGTATAATAGATAATAAACATAAGCATTTTATGTAGGCAACTGTATTTAAAAAATGATCATAATATCATATTCGTAACCAGATATGTTCTCGCGATGTATTCAGATTTGTGATTCACGCACACCAGCCTCAATCGTACGACTATGGCGATTATGGCGAAAAGTATTCTCGTTATTTATAAAATAAAGGCACGTCCAAATAAGCTGTTCCAAATAGCCGTCACTATTATTCATACAAAACTTTATAGACAATAGACAATATTCTTTATTGACACATTCTTCAAGAATGGTAATAGTGTCATAGTGAGTTACAGTTGAAATGGACATTAGTGTAATAAAATTAAGTTACATCAAGTGTCCATTCTTTACATGCTTCCAGGAATTCTTCAAGAGTGTAGCATGGATGGTTTATGAGGAAGTCGTGAAGTTCTCCCTTAAGCACACATAGCTTCAGACCTTTGGCTGCGGCTGGTAGTGTGTTCCATAGTTTTCTGCCAATGTAGGATGGTTTTTCTTCATAGAGTGCTGTACGGTGTGAGGGTAGAACATAATTAGTTGCATGACGGGTATTGTAGGGGTGGAGATCTTTTCCTGTTTGGAGGCCTCGTTGATGAGCATGCAGGATTACTTCTTGAATGTACAATCCATGTATGGTTATTATCTTCATGGATTTGAAAGCGTTTCTGCAGCTCTGATGAGGTTCAAGGTCAGCGAGGATTCTAATAGCTTTCTTCTGTAGAATTAGTAACCTTTTGAGGTTTCCAGCTGAGGATCCTCCCCATACCACTAGTCCATATCTCAAATGTGTTTCTACTAGTGAATGGTAGGCTGTTTTTGCTGCCTCTACGTTTCCGATCCATTTTATTCGCCGAACAACACATATGCCACTGTTTATTTTTTTACAAAGTTTATTAACATGCTTATTCCAGGTTAAGTTACTGTCTAGGGTGACTCCAAGAAATTTTACATGGGTTTCAACTGCAATGTCAGGGATTTTAGGGATGTGGCCCTTTTTTCTACTGAAATTTACTTGTATTGTCTTTGTTGGGTTTACAGCTAGGTCATTTCTTTTGCAGTAACTCAGGGCCTTTTCTAGCGAGTTAGAGGCAGACGCATATACGCCTTCAGCAGTGGTGTTCTTGATCAGTAATGTTGTATCATCAGCATACATTACACAGGTAGTGTCGTGATCTCGGATGTATGCTGGAAAATCATTTACAAAGAGAACAAAAAGGACTGGACCTAGGACTGAGCCCTGAGGTACGCCCCGTTTGACGGGGAGGGGGTTTGACTGGGTTGTGGATATATGGCTTAGTGTAGTGTTATATATTTTAACTACTTGACTTCGCCCAGATAAATAGCTTACAAACCATTTGTTTTCTGTACCTCTAATACCTAAAGACGATAGTTTTCTTGAGATCATGTCATGTCCTAGGCAGTCAAAAGCTTTGCTGTAGTCAAGAAAAAGAGCAGAGATGTAATTTTCTTTGTCAATTTGTTCGATGATGTAGTCAACAAGGCTGATAATGGCGGAAGTTGTTGATTTACCTTTCAAGAACCCATGTTGAGACTTGGTAATCAGGTGTTGTTGTCTTAGATAAGTCATGAGTCTATTCAAGACCACTTTTTCTATTATTTTCGAGAAGGTTGAAACCAATGATATAGGTCTATAATTTTCCACCTCTGTTGTAGGGCCCTTTTTATGTTTAGGATACACTTTTGATAACTTCAAAGCAGAGGGAAAAAGACCAAGACTGAGTGATTTATTTATAATATTCACTAAAGGTGGAGTTAGTTCGTCAGCTCAATATTTTACGACTTTAGATGAATATTCATCAAACCCGCTGGATGTTTTTGTTTTAAGTGAATTTATTACAGCTCGCACTTCTCTATTGTTAGTTGGGGTAAAAGAAAGACATGTTTGGCAGTCAACTGTTCTGGTCAGATTAATTTCATTGTCGTTAAAATTGTCTAGCGTTTTCTTGTTTTGGTTCAGTGTTATGTTGGCTATTTGGCTGAAAAAACTATTAAAATGTTCTGCAACTTTAGTGGGGTTATCTATCTTTTCATCATTAATTACAATTCGGATCTGTGGCTGCAGTTGGTGTTGCGCTTTCCTTTCATTATTAACTATAGTCCATAAAGCTTTGCTTTTATTTTCTGCAGATTCAATAAAGCGTACATTTGCACTTCGCTGTAGGTTTCTAAGTGTCATGTCATAGTTCTTCTTCCTCTCTATCATAGTTTCTTTGTCTTTGATGTCTCCTGAGATTTCATATTGAGATAGTGCCTTTAAAAATGTGTTTTTGAGATTTTTTGCTTCATTGTCATAGCAGATGTATTTATTTTTTGTTTTTCTTTTCTTCTTGGGGCAGGCAATGTCAAGTGATGCCTGTAAGACTCCTTGAAAAATATTGTAAGCTGCCTCTGCATCAGAAGTGGAGTATAATTCGTTCCA